>CH002693.1:257339-303751 GCA_000149265.1 Ciona savignyi
TCCCCTAACCCCCCCATCTCCCTAGGACGACAACTTTGTTCCATTTGCCGTGCTCAACATGTTAATGGGTGGAGGTGGTTCCTTCTCAGCGGGAGGACCTGGGAAGGGGATGTTCTCGCGACTCTATCTTAATGTTCTTAACCGGTGAGGTTTGCCTTTATATCCTCATGTATGGAAAGACATGCTTTTATTGTTAGTCGCTTTGGTTCTTAGTCTGGCTATGTTCTAAACTGATGAGCGTCTGTTTTTTTACATTTTATACTGGTATCATAGACTTTGTATCCAAGGTTACTGGAGCTATTACAGTGTGTGGATAGTTGGTTCATTTATATCCTTGTGGGTAGGAAGCCAGGCTTTATCCACGGGTATCGTAAGACAACTCATGCCCACAGTCGAGTTGCTGGAGCTATTACAGTGTGTGGATAGTTGGTTCATTTATATCCTTGTGGGTAGGAAGCCAGGCTTTAACCACGGACATCTTTATATCCTATGTATGAAAAACATGCTTTTTTATGAATATCGTGAAACAGCTAGTAACTAAAAGATATCAATTACCTTATCACTTAGACCGCATATGGACATACCTTTCACACACGGGTAAAAGTACCTCTCCACCCACTTTAACCACCACACCCCACAGACACCATTGGATGTACGCAGCTACAGCCTTCCACCATAGCTACGAAGACGCTGGGTTGTTCTGCATACAAGGCAGCGTCCACCCGTCCCAACTACGCGATTGCGTTCACGTCATCACACAGGAATTCGTGAGGTTAACTCACGGGACTGAATCGGTACGAATTCTCCTTTATAGCTTCTTGTATTCATGCTAGAATTTCATGTTTATCCCCGTAAATAGGAAAACCAAGGGGGTTAACACACAGGCAATCGTCAGATCACCTCGCGCCCATCGTCGGGTTACCGGGGCTATTGCAGTGTGTTGTATATGATAGACACGTTCCTTCAATTTAGTAGAACCCATTAATCCGCTGGGTTCAGGCAATGTCCGTAAAGTGCCTTGCCCAAGGACACAACAGACTAGCTAGCGACCAGTTTCATACCCGCAACCTCTCGGCTGACAGGCAATCGTCGCACAAACCACCAGACTAACCTGTCGGACGAGTCAAACAGACAGGTCAATGCTAATTTAAAGTCATGTCAATCATAGCAACATGGACTGTGCAACATAACTCTGTTGTGATGCTAAAGTAACGGATAAATGCAAACGCTATATTGGATATTACTCTGGCCGATTAGCCTTTCAGCCGAAGGGTTATAGATTCGAAACTTTTCGCTAGTTGGTATGTTGTGTCCTTGGAAAGGGGACTTGGCAGACATCGCTTGAACCGAGCGTAATAATAGGTTCTACTAAATGAATGTAACGTCGCCATCAAATTGTAACCACTGTGGTAACTCAAGAAATAGGTCAGTTGCTGTCTGATGATACACAGTGTACTAACCGCCTGTCAAATTACTATAATAACCACGTCTGTGCAGTTTTAATCACAGTTTCAACCGACTAATTACGTATACCCCTCCCACCACTAGGTTGAGCTAGAGAGAGCGAAGAAACAACTCCAATCAATGCTGATGATGAACTTAGAAGCTCGCCCAGTGATCTTTGAAGATGTTGGACGACAGATATTGGCCACTGGGGAGCGCAAATCCCCGCAACAACTCTGTGATATGATTGGTTGGTTATGATGACGTTTTTTGTGTCTGTTTGACGGGATCTTTTAAAATTTAAAGCCAGGCTTTATTCACGGGAAATTGTAAGACACCTTATGCTCACAGTCGAGTTGCTGGAGCTATTACAGTGTGTGGATGGTTGGGTCATTTATATCCTCGTGGGTGAGAAGCCAGGCTTTATTCACGGGTATCGTAAGACACCTCATGCTCACAGTCGAGTTGCTGGAGCTATTACATTGTGTGGATGGTTGGTTCATTTATATTCTCGTTGGTGGGAAGCCAGGCTTTATCCACGGGTATTGTAAGACACCTCATGTTCACAGTTGAGTTGCTGGAGCTATTACAGTGTGTGGATGGTTGGTTCATTTATATCCTCGTGGGTGGGAAGCCAGGCTTTATTCACGGGTATCGTAAGACATTTCATGCCCACAGTCGAGTTTCTGGAGCTATTACAGTGTGTGGATGGTTGGTTCATTTATATCCTCGTGGGTGGGAGGCCAGGCTTTATCCACGGGTATCGTAAGACACCTCATGCCCACAGTTGAGTTGCTGGAGCTATTACAGTGTGTGGATGGTTGGTTTCATTTATATCCTCGTGGGTGGGAAGCCAGGCTTTATCAACGGAAATCATAATACACTTCATGCATTCACCAAAAGTTTCCAAATTACACAATACGCAATCGTCAATCCCCAGATAAAGTCTCAAACGATGACATCATCAAAGTATCACGTCATATGTTGTCATCCCGACCATCCATAGCTGCTATGGGGGATCTCAAACACCTGCCTTCTTATAATGATATTGAGCAAGCGCTTGCTAGTTCTGATGGGAAATTACCGAGAAAGTTTCGTTTGTTTGGAAGATGATGATGTCATGCTAATGACGTCATATTCATGATGTCACTAGTCACACAATGCTATGCTTGATGACGTCATCATTAATTTTGTGACATCAATGCGGATTGTTTTGGTTAACTGACGATGTTGTTATGATGTCATTGACGATTTTTGATTGTGATGTAATCACTGATGACGTCATAGTGACGTCATGTATCGTCCGAAATAAAAACGTGTTCTCGGATGAAGTAAAAGTTTTGCCACGTTATTAAATCAAGCACATTTCAACGTTTATTAGATTTATTTAGTTTCTTGCAAAAAAGATCTAATTTGTCCCATTGATTGAGGTGTTATGTGCGTTTGTCAACAAAAATATCGCAAATATTAATATCAGTCCACCGTGCCTTCATTAATTCGCTTACTGGGACGGTGGTTCATATAGTTCTAGTTTGTTTTCATCTCTTTAACTATCACAGTAAAGTTTGATAATATTTAACTTTTACTAGAAAAGTTGTGACCTAACCCGATACTAGATCCTTGGTGATTAATCTCGCAACTATGTGAAGACGACTTGCTGTGTAATTTAATGACCAAAAACGTAAAAGACGTGAAGTATCAAAGGAAAGAAACTGTAGACGAAAATGAAGAATAGGAAGTTAGTTTAGTTTATTCATTTATTGCCCCAGTATTTTAAAATGGCAAGCGAATAAAATAACGACACGAGAACAGAAAAAGACGGCAAAACG
This sequence comes from Ciona savignyi, assembly GCA_000149265.1. NCBI lineage: Eukaryota > Metazoa > Chordata > Ascidiacea > Phlebobranchia > Cionidae > Ciona > Ciona savignyi. The sequence goes on from CH002693.1 coordinate 260,612, forward strand.
AACAGTCGTTAAAACACGTCATTGGAAAAAGATATAATTTAATAAATATAGCGGACGTGGCCGCCAAACCTAAGCGAAAGAACAAAGGGTTAAAGCTTTGCCTGGGGATGTAGTTTGGTTAGTTCTTGGAAGTAATATTAGTGCTAGGGGATGAGGTTATAATTACTTGTCCTAAAAATTTACTGTGCAGTTTCACTCCTTTCCTTTATTAAGTGCTGCTCGTTCCTGAGCATATTTACTTAGATCGCGTGACTGTACTAAACTGGGTTATTTAACTGAGTACACCTATTACATTGCATAGACAGCTTGTTTTATAGATACATATATAGGGAGAATATGTGATGTAGGAAATTCTTAAAGTGAGATTTTAATGAGTTTATATATCATATATGATTTAAGTGGTGTTAAGGCACGTTTTGTTTTATAGTTTTCTAAAAAATATTTAAATCAAGACCTTTTTTATTCGTTTAAATTGTTTAGTTTTAGGAGGACATTTTAACAATGACAAATTTTGTTACGTCGGTCCCGGTGGTGCTAACCAGCCCCGCGGTTAGCAGCCTTGGAAATATGGCATACTCAAAAGCCTTTTGGGTTCTTGGGGTAAGTGCATTTTACTATATTTATTCCTTGTTTAATAAGGTCTAGTGGTGGTATATTCATCTGGCCCAAATCCTCGTTATTATGACTCTGTAAGACCACAAAGGCATTATAATTTCTGCTGTGTGAGTTCGGGCGGTTAGTCTGTCGGTTAAAAGTGCCGCATTTCAATCATTTTCCTGACGTTTCCTATATACAACTATCATTTCCTTGCAGATAATTCAAATCTTACTCGGAACTCTGTCCATTTTTACTTGGAGTTACTCATTCGTATTTGTTCTTTCGGACCTTAACTCAGATGTGTTCTTTTTCTCCCAGGGAATATTGTGTGGTATATTTGTAAGTATAACTGTATATAACATAATAATAGGATATTCATGTTATCTCTCATGAATGGTAAAGCACAAGGGGTCAACACAAGGGCAATCGTCAGATCACCTCGCGCCCATCGTCGGGTTACCGAAGCTATTGCAGTGTGTTTTGTATATGATAGACACATTCCTTCAATTTGGTAGAACCCAATAATTTAGTAGAGCTGGATTCAGGCAATATCCGTCAAGTGCCTTATCAAATCTCATAACCGCTAGAGATGAGCTTTAAACCTGAAACCCTCCGGTTACTAACTCGTCGCACTAACCCACCAGACTAATCGGTCGTGCAAGTGAAACGTAACTTAAATGAACATTAAAGTCCCAACTAGCTGCATAATCCATTTTCACTGATGAGTTAATATTACATGTATATCATATATAATTTGGTGAAAATTTAAATTTTAAAAGGACGGTCATATAGATAAAGACGACACCAAAAAATTTACAACGTAACGTGGCAGATTTATCAAATATTTGTTTTTCTGCTCAATACATTTCCTAAACCAAACAGATTAAATCAATATAGGCATCGCACTACGGCGTGTGTTCGTTCCTAGCACTTGTACTTCAACTTAAATTTTATATTTCAAAATTAATACTTTAAAAAAAGAGATTATTAAATACCATAGTAATTTCGTTAAATCATAAAAAAAACTTTTATGACCTTTTTTGGCATTTAACTTTCCAGGGATCATAGCGTGTGTTGGTATTACACTGAGCAAGATATCAAAAAATGTCATCGACTTTTTAATTAGGCCTACCTTGGGAAATTCCCCAAATTTTGTAACCAGGGTTGCCATTTGGCCTTTTTCACGGCCAAATTTCAGAAATTTGGCCGTACCAAAATCGTCCCGGACGCAAAAAAATAGTTTGGCCGTGCGGAAAAATCTGGCCGAATTTGGCCGTTTAAGCATATTGTCAAGTTTTTGGCCAAAGCGTCATATTATTTTTACGCTACAATAGAAATAAAGGAAAAAGAGAGACAGTATATGGAAATAAATTAATATCAACTGTCTCATTCCCAAATCACAAAGCTGATTATGACGTTTTAAAATAAAATAATAACGATAGAAATTCCTGTATAGTATTTGAACGGGTTTGACAAATCTGGGGGGAATTAAAATTATACAATTTTTCAACAAATAAAGAGATAAATAGCCCAATTGGCTAAACTAAATAGTTTATTTTGCATTTGATACAAATTGGCCGAATTTTGGCCGTAAAGCAAAAACAGTTTGGCCGTAAAGCGTACTTTGCGTCTGGCAACCCTGTTTGTAACTCTATTGTTCATAAAATGAATGACAGTGGTGTATTGTCCGTTCGACATCGTCTAGAATGAAATTTCAAAAAGACATAATCTTTTTCTTTTAAAGTGATTTGGTTACACAGGGACCCATTAGTTAATGCTTATAGAAATAATCTTCTATACTATATAGCTATACGAGAGATATACACGAGAGATATACACGAGAGATATACACGAGTCTTCTATACTTTTTCCTAAACATGGTAAACAAGTTTGGTTTGTTAACTTTGAGTCCCAATTGTTTCAGTTTGCAAAAACAAATCATATAACACATGAACAAAATAAATCAATTGTGGTTAGGCTCCGGCTTGCACATGTATGGATATACACATTACATTACATTAATAAGGGCGGGTCCACAGTAGCTACCGGGACCAGGAATTTAGGCCATGGAAGGCCCATTACTCCAGCGCCCCGGGCTAACATGGATTTGGGATATAGCGGTCAAGTCGGCCAGTGTCCTGAAGGAAACTGACTAAATGCTTGACCGGAATAGATGCGAGATCATCAGATTTAAAAACTCCAAAATTCCTCCATCTGGTTACAGCAAATGCTGGACAATGGCCAACATAGTGTAAAGGAGTCTCGTCTTCTTCTTGGCAGAAGGGACAGGTTGCACATGCCGTGCGCATGAGGATGGATTGGTGCTTTGCCAAATTAGCATGACCAGTGATAATCTGAAGAACAGATCGTAACTGTCTCCGCCGCAGCCGGAGAAGTTCCCTGGACAGGGATAGGCCTTGTCCAAGATACTCCTTCGTCTGACGACAGCCACAGTGTTGTCTCCATTCTTCAGCATGTTTTCGGCTCATACACGCCTCCAATTCTGTTCTGACAGAGCAGACAGGAATACAGCAGGGATGGTTCTGGACCGATGAAGGCAGTGCTGGATGCGTCACGAGCCAACTCGTCAGCTTGATCATTGCCATCAAAGTTTGAGTGGCCTGGAATCCAGCAAAGTTCCACAAGATTAAGCCCTCCAAGATTGTGGAAGAAGGTACCATGTCTCTCGCAGCAAGGGGCTATGTATCTTCAAGCTCATAAGAGCTTTCAGAGCAGCCTGACTATCACTGTGAATGGGTGATGGACATTTTTGCAGTGTTCCAAGACTGCAGAATCCTTGCAGCATGATTTATTGCAAGAATCTCTGTCTGAAAAACTGAGGGGAAGCTTCCAAGTGGAAAGCTGAATTTGTAATCAAACTTGGTGGATTGAATAAATACTCCAGCACCAATCGATCCATCTAGTCGTGACCCATCAGTGTAACAGACAAGCTGTGATGGGTCAGATGGTCGTACAGGTGGAGTGATGTTATCACGGTCGCTGATCTGAATCGCGAAGTGGCGTTCCAGATGGAGAGTGCAGGAACTGCAATCCACTGGCAATGAGAGAAGATGGATATCTTCCATTGCTTGGTTGCAGATGTCAATATGACTTTTCTTGTGCCACACTGAGTAACCTGTCCCCTTCCAGTGGCCTAAACATCTCAGGCGGTGTGCCGTTTTAATGGCTGTGCCCTGGAGGTACAGGTGCAGACGGGGGGAGGTTAAGTAGCATCTCCATTGCCCTTGTGGGGGTGCCTTTAAAGGCGCCAGTGATGCATAGGCAGGCCAACATTTGAACCTTGCGCAGGTTGTCCTGTATATATGCGCTGGTATGTTGCGCTGACTGACACTAATGAAGCATAGGTCAGGATAGGTCGGATAATCTGACAGTAGAGCCACATCATTATTTTTGGCTGTAGCCCCCATGTAGGGCCAACTGCTCTACGGCATTGTGCTAGAGCAGCAGTTGCCTTCTTGATACGACTTGAATGTGATTCTTCCAAGACAGCTTGTTGTCCAGGATGACACCAAGATACTTAGCTTCCTTTGATAGGCTAAGCTGGATATTGTGGAGAAAAATTGGTCTTAAAGACCATTTTCTCCTTCTTGTGAACATTACCACCACTGTATTTGCCGGGGCAAAGCGAAGGTGGTTGTTTATTGCCCATTTCTCCAGACGATTAAGGGTTGATTGGGCAATCGTCCCAATCGTTGATGGGTCTGGGCCAGATATAATGACGCTCAAGTCATCAGCATATGCTTGCACAAGTGCAGCCTCTTGGCTAGTGAATTGGCGTAGTAGAGTGTCCACCAGGAGGTTCCATAACAAGGGGGATAGGATTCCCCCTTGTGGACAACCTTTTTTGACCTGTTTTTTCTCTGTACAGCCATGCAGTTCTGCTGAGGCTGTTCGGTGTTTAAGCATGTAACTTATCTACCGGATAACTGTTTCATTAACATGATACTTTCGCAAAGGAACTATCATGGAATCGAAAGTGGCATTAGAGAAGGCTCCTTCAATATCCAGAAATACTCCAAGTGCATATTGGTTATGAAAGACCGCCTTCTCCAGTTTGATGATCATATTATGGAGGGCATCTTCGGTAGAAAATCCCGCTCTATATGCATATTGGTTGGGGTGTAGGGGGGATTGTCCAATAGGTCCCTCCTGCAGATACCAAAGTATGAGTCTCTCGAAGCCCTTCATCACGAATGACATGAGACTCAGGGGTCGATAGGCTTTTGCCGTTGAGTAGTCTTCCTTCCCTGGTTTGGGTGGGAAAACCACTCTCGCGACCAGCCATCTTTGTGGGATAAAACCCAACAGGAGAGATGCTTTAAAGATCTGGATAAGAAGGGGCACAGGATTTCCAATCCTTCTTGAATAAGTATTGGATAGATTCCATCAGGCCCTGGGCTTTTAAAAGGCTTAAATGATGTATAAGCAGCCTTAATTCTTTCAGCTGTGATGATGTTGTTGACTAGCACTTCATCGCTAGCTTGAATTGAGGACCATTGTTTAACGTGGTTAGTAGATGATCCTTGATTATTTACATTCTCTGGGAAGTGTGCGTCCAGTAGAACGTGTAAGGTTTCAGATGGAGTGCTGGTGAAATCACCATTTGATTTCCGTAGAGATCCAATCTGAAGAGAGCGATGCTTCTTGAGGATTCGATGAAGCCGTGCCATTGCTGGCAAGGTGTTCATCTCCTCACACAGTTTGCGCCAAGACGCCCGTTTTCTGGAGCGAATGGCATTTTTGTAAGCTCGGGTGCTTGCCTTGGACTCATCCCATGCGGCAGGAGTCTTAAGCTTAAGAGCTTTCCGGTGGGAGCGTCTCGCACAGCGACGAAGAAGTGTGAGTTCTGCGCACCACCAGGAAGGAGTGTCATTTGCTGTTCTTTTGATCAGGCGACACGATTTCTCATATGATAAGGTAATGGCTGTTTCGACAGCTTTCGCCAGCATGTCGACCTCCTTAGAAGTTTTTGGAGGTGCAGCTGGAATTGCCTCACACAGGAGAGTTAGTTCTTGCAGGTAGAGCATCCAGTCAGTTTTGCGAACATTCCTGTGATGCGATGGGGTGGTCTTACAAAGGTTGTTCACCCTGAAAGTTATCAATTGGTGGTCGGACAAAGAAGCTTCTTTGCTGACCTTCCAGTCAGACACCTTTGAAAGCAGATTGGCAGAGCACAGAGTGAGATCGAGAACCTCAGCTCTGTTTCTGGTTACAAAGGTCGGAGAGTTGCCAGTATTGCATACTGACAGCCTTGTGCTCATTAAATACTCCATAAGGGCATGCCCCCGACTATTGCAGTCAGTGCTTCCCCAGTAGTAATGGTGAGCGTTTGCATCTGTCCCAATGAGCAGACGAAGGTTTGATTGTTCACAATGGGTGACAAGTTCTCGCATCACGTGCGGTGGTGGTTCCGTGGGGTCATCACCAGCCATGTAAACAGAACAGAAAACAACAGGGTTTTTGCTGTTAGTGTTGTCTGCAATTGCAATTGTGCAGGTGTCTCTATCCATGAATTGGAGTAGAGGCCACGCCACCAGATTCTTTGCAGACAGGATGCAAGCACGTGGCTTGCTTGAATTAGGATCAGAAAAGCAGCAAGCATTCTGAGGAACAAAGGCCACTTTTCCTCGCTTACAGTATGGTTCCTGTATGAGGGCAAGTGGTGTTTGCCCCATTGTTTGGAACCGACCCATTAATTGTTGGGCGGCTGCTATACAATGGTGCAAGTTGATCTGGCAAAGAACAAGGTCCTTGCTAGTCTTTTTCAGAGCCTCCATCACACACTAGTGTTTAAGAGACTCTGAGTGGGTAGTGGCTTCCACGGACCGGTTTCCCACAAAAGTGAGAAGGCCGTTCCGGGTTTGTTCGTAAACCGTTCCGGGTTTGTTCGAACCTTCGGGTCAGAGACCCAGACAGTATAGACCCGTTCGTTGAGAAGATCTTCGGGCCCATTTGCTGTATAGCCAATGTTCTTACCTGGCATTGGTGGTAAACCACGGATAAACCTCCTGAAGGCCGCCAGTGATGCTGCATCCATACAGGTGACCTTCATGGTACCTGACTTTAGCAGCACAAGCCCTTTGGCCTTTATAAGAGGAAGTGTACCGTCCAACATGGAGTCTGCCATAGCACTCTATGTATGGATATAGGGCAAAATGTTGTTTAGTCCGGCCGGTTGGCCTAGCGGTTAAGTGCGTCGCCTTTTAATCGAAAGGTTGCAGGTGCGAAACTGGTCGCTAGCTAGTCAGTTGTGTCCTTGGGCAAGGCACTTTACGGACATTGTCTGAACCCAGCGAATTAATGGGTTCTACCAAATTGAAGAAACGTGTCTATTATACACAACATACTGCAATAGCTCCGGCAACCCGACGGTTGACGCGAGGTGATCTGACGATTGCCCGTGTATTAACCCCCTTGGTTTTTCGACTTAAGTTTACCTGAATTTCAAACTTAACTTTACCTGAATTTCAAACAACTGGTCATGACCTGCTCGCATCGATTTGATTATAATAGCAATTAACACCAACAAAATTAATCTTAATTGACCGAAATGTTAGAAATCTTTTGTATATTCCGATGATGTTTTTGAATTCTATGCCTTGACATATTTCAGTACCCAATATTAAAATGATCACATTTTCGGTAATTACAGTTCTTGGTGGCGGGAATCTGGGCAGCCGTTTCATCCGTTGACCCCAACTATTGTAAAGTGAGTGATTTTGTAAAGCTATGTTACTGCGTATCCTATGCATTCTACACTATGCAGTTAGTTTCGTTTCAAACCCATTAGACTCACCAGTAAGATGGTTTTTGTATAGAAGTCGGACTACGCATCGGTCGCATTAACCATCAGCCACATGACTATTTAGCACCCCTACTTTTCTTTTAAGCCTTTTATCGGGGCAAGCGCATTTGGCCGCTCGTCGCTAAACCAAAAGGTCACTTAAGGTTGTCCTTCGAGATTGTAAAGTCGGTGTCTAAATCTGACTCCAGTAACTTTCAGCATAAAATTTAAAATATAGACCAGGGGTGCTTATTAAGTCGATCGCGATCTACCGGTTGATCGCGAAGGTGGTACTGGTCGATCGCGGCATGACATTAAAAAAATATCATTCTAGCTTCAATGCCGTCACTTGATTGATATACAGGGCAGCCATTCAGATGACAACTGAATGTTGCCGTTCGGGTGACCAATCAAATCAAACAACGGCTCTAAGTACAGCAAAACTTGCCGAAAGCGCCGCTCTTTCGCCTTTCTCTTTAACTTTCTTTATTATAATTTTCCCGCTTGTTTTTACCACAGTTTATTGTAGATCATTTTGACTAGGTCATTTTAAAAGTAGCTCGCATGCTGAAAAAGTACGAGCACCCCTGATATAGACTATATAGACGCACAGCAAGATTTTATTCTCTAAGCTGCATTCTATTATTGAGAATGCAGCGCATAGTTACGCGATTGGTGGCATTAAATTGTACGGTACATATACACAACAATATATAGGAAAGATATACCCCCGAGGAAGACTTTTTGACGCCTATTTTAATTGCGATAATTGACTGGCGTTTTAAATACAAAGGGCGGTGTACTTGTCGTAAATACGACGCAAATTACTTGTTAGTAAAAACACGATTGTATACGTGTTTTACAAACAATACACGTGATCATTATACACAAACAATTGTATTAGTTCCCGAAAGCATGGATTCACCACAACTATTAACCGATCTATACACATTATTTTAACCCTTGCTTTATTTGATAGAACCGACTAGCTTGTGACCAGTTTTGATTTGTACAGCGTAAAACGCATCTTTTAAAAAATATCCCTGTGCATGTGCCGAGGTAAACTGGTGAATGCACGTATGGTAACTCTCCAGTATAATAAATCTCTTGTGGCGACGTATTCAGCGAAGCGTTAATAATGCCTTTTTCTTGTTCCCGTATTTGCGTGTGTTGTATTATCGCAGATAGGTCATTACAAAGTCGCCCGCACAAACTACACACTGCAGTACGCTACACTCTCGCGTTTTCCCAGTTATGGAGATAAAACATAAATATTTTAACCTAATCAAATTTACTTTTATTTTAAGATTGCCTTTGGAATGGTGGTGTCGATTTTTGCTGCCATATTCGCAGCTACGATGTTTGGGATAGAGGTATCAGGCGTTCTTTCACAAAATCAGAGTTATTATAACTCCAGTTTAAATTGCACCCCGTATTACCAGTCATCGTATTACAAAGCCAGCATCTACGTCCCGACTTGCTACAGTCCTTACAGCTCGTCACAATATATATCGGGCGTCTACATTCCTCTCAAGTATATTTCGTGCTACAACAGCGGTTACAATTGTGTAAGTAAAAAAACATATTAAAATTTGGGTAAATTAATATTTTAAAATTGTTCATTGGAAAGTTAATAGCTGCGAACAATCAGATTTTGGATTTCTGTACTAATGCGTAATATTCATTTCTGTACAAGGGCGAAATTAATATGTGCTACTTTCTTCATCATAGTATTTATCAAAGCAACCATATTTAACTAATTGAAAGGAAATGGGATAGGATATTCTGGTTTGTAGACATGAATAAAAAACCATGGTGAGCCAATACACCAGTTTCGCATTTGCAACCCTATAAGGCTAATCTTTCAGACAAATGTAAGATCTTAGTTTAGTTTAGTTTATTCATTTTTTTGCCCCAGTATTTAAAAATGGCAAGCGAATAAAATAATGACCCTGGAAGAGGAAAAGACGGAAAAACGAACAGTCGTTAAAACACGTCATTGAAGGGAAAAATATATAATATTATAGTAGGATTTTGAGTTTAACGGTTTTCATAACAATATCAACTCACTTGAAGACCAAAAATAAAGGCCGCCGAACAAGAAATTTATAGTCACTTGTGATATATGGTCGTTGTTATTTTCTTTAGGGTAGTAATAGAAGTCTTGGAATGACTACGCTTCATTGCTTCATGGCTTTCTTTGCATTTGCCGAACTTATCGTCGCTATCGTTCATTTGATGTATTGTTGCAAGTACAAGAGACTTCCACGCACGGTAACTATTCTATTTCGCACTTATAGCAAGCTTGTATGTGTGCTGTGTGTGGTTATATGCTTATATAGCAAGCGGTGTTTACTATTGGATCACACATATATAATATTTATATTACAAAAGGCATATGGGGGATGGGATAATAAAATATTTCTCCTTGACTTTGCCTTCGAACGACAACTGTCAGGCTTTAACCAACGATATAGCAATATAAGCTAATGGAGGCTGTGTTAAATATATACGTGGGGTCTAATTTAAAAGGAAATAAATATTTATCAAAGGAATTGATATATTAAAAAGAACATTGTCATCCAGAAATCTTTAATCCATAAGTGCAAACCGTTGGGCTATAACGCAACTATTGTAGTGTGTTGTTTGTGTGATTAAGATGTTTAGGGTAGTTTTGCTTTTGAGCAAGAAAGTGAGTATTTTGCACCTTATTTTTGCCCAAATAGGACGATCGGCCATTTTATACAGATTCAACTCACGATAATGCACCATATTTCAACTTATATAGATCATTAATTCACGGGGATAAACATGAATCTCCTATCCTTTCCTTGTCCTAACCCATGGCTAATTTAAAACTGCGTCTGGAAAAAATGTTTTATTACTTTAAATTAATATATTTATACCCTTTTGTATTATTGACCCATACTAACCTTTATCTACACAATTACCATTTTATAACATTAACATATATTTTGTATATATACAAAGGGTATACCTTTACTTTACCTTACCAAATAGGGTCCGGCTCCTGTACGGAAACAATACGTCAACAGATCTCAACAAACGCTCACCCATCAGATGGTGGTAAAAATCATTTGCCAGCCAGGAGGTATCTTATATACTCTTAATGTAAAGATCTAGTGTTATACAAATATTATGTTAAATATAGTTTTCCGAACAAACTAATTTTCCTTATATTGTGTACGTTTTGTCCAAATAATATTTTAAAGTTGAACAAATTGTTTGAACATGACGTTCGGTATTATTTTTTGTGTCATTTGAAACAAAATATGAGATTAATATTAGAAAGCAAAAACCTCCTGACAATCACCGCCATTGCTTAAACACATTTTAAGTCTATTTATGGATTCCTCCGAAAAAAGGAAAACATATTTTGTTCGTTTTACTTTTGGTCAATCGCTTTGACATGGGTATCTTGTCCGTCCAAAATCTTCTAATAGAATTTGTCAAATGGCAACAATTTTTTTTATTTGTGAAAGAGAATATAGATGTTAAAATCTAGTATGTTAAAAACCAAAATTAGGGGGTTTAACCCTGGGGGATTCTCTAGATCTATAAAACACCAATACGCTTTTCTGTGCCATTTGATTTTGTAAGATTGATAGCGCTCAACCCATTTTCCAAATTTAAATAATTGTTTTAAAATAACTTTTTACGTAAAAACAATAAATTTTAGGTGTAAAAAAGTTATTTCCATTTAAATACTCCTAGAAAATCTCGCTCGTAGGTTTGACGAAAAAACAACTTCGCACAAGTTCTTAAAGTAATTGAAAAAATCACAATTTTTAATATCTTCGTTAAGTGGACTAACATTTCTATTTACAGGAATGCCCATCGCTGCAACATACCCGGGAATAGGAACTGCCTCCTATCAATTCCAATCCCCTCCGCACGTCTATGTCAATCAAATTGAAGAAAATTGTCTATAATATACAACACACTGCAATAGCCCTGGTAACCGGACGATGGGCGCGAGGTGATCTAACGATTGCCCGTGTGTTAACCCCCTGGTTTTCCCATTCACGGGAATAAACATGAATACGCTATCCCATCCAAGCTACAATGGTGATATTATGCTTAGCTGTTGTTTAGACTTGTTTTAAAACATTGTCCTTGTTTTTATGTCGGTTTAAATAAACAAAAGAAGGTTATCACACCGGCAATCTGCAGGCTACCTCGGGTAAACGGCTAACGTTGTTTATTAAGAAGTTTTTACTGAGTTCGTTTTACCCACTAATCCGATGGATATAAACGATAAATTTTTGTTTAACCGTGCTAAGTTCCAAACCCATGATGGGCTCGTCACCAAGCCGTTTTTGTGTATAGTAGTCGGTATATGTATCGGTCGCGTTAACCACTCGGTCACACGACCGTACGGGTTTAGACGGTATACGTTGCTTTTACATGTGAACAATCAATCATCTAGCGGCTGGTTTCAAATCACAACCTTGCGTGGCCGAATGATTAACGCGACCGATTCATATACAGCATGTGTGGCCGAATGGTTAGTGCGACCGATTCATATACAGCATGTGTGGCCGAATGGTTAGCGCGACCGATTCATATACAGCATGTGTGGCCGAATGGTTAACGCGACCGATTTCATATACAGCATGTATGGCCGAATGGTTAGCGCGACCGATTCATATACAGCATGTGTGGCCGAATGGTTAACGCGACCGATTCATATACAGCATGTGTGACCAAATGGTTAACGCGACCGATTCATATACAGCATGTGTGACCGAATGGTTAGCGCGACCGATTCATATACAGCATGCGTGGCCGAATGATTAACGCGACCGATTCATATACAGCATGTGTGGCCGAATGCTTAACGCGACCGATTCGTATACAGCATGTGTGGCCGAATGGTTAACGCGACCGATTCATATACAGCATGTGTGACCGAATGGTTAACGCGACCGATTCATATACAGCATGTGTGGCCGAATGGTAAGCGCGACCGATTCATATACAGCATGTGTGGCCGAATGGTAAGCGCTACCGATTCATATACAGCATGTGTGGCCGAATGGTAAGCGCTACCGATTCATATACAGCATGTGTGGCTAAATGCAGGACAATAAAAAAGAACACTTAGAATCAAGTTATTCTATATGACCTTTTCACCTTTTAGCATCAGCCCCCCCACAAGTAACTTTGCCGTGACGTCATCTCCTGTCGTGACGTCATCTCTTGCCGTGACGTCATCTCCTGCCGTGACGTCATCTCCTGCAATAGCGTTCGACGAAACATCACCTTCTAAAATATTGCCACAAAACGAAATAACAAAGGGATATCACAAACTCAATTTACATTAATTTTTCTAGATTTGTATATGTTTATATTGCGCAACTTGTTTATGACCTGCTTTATAGTGTTGTTTTCCACTAACCCCAGTAGCTATGTGACGTAACAATGCACGATTTCATTATTTTTTCACTTTTAAGTTTACTATGATATGGTATATATTCTATTTGAATAAGGGTCAGAAGGTGATCAGTAAAATACGGTTGCAGATAAAGAGTTGTGATCTTTTGTTTTTGCGGCTGAGACCAAAACTACATACACTTAAACAACCGACTATAATCACCTCTTACGAATAAGACCTGATACGGGGAAACTAAAAGAAGGGAAAGCGGGAAGGAGGGAAGCTGCACACTAAAATGAAGATTATGACATTAGAGTTAGTTTTAAAAATAGCCTATAGGATTGGAGTTAGGGCTAGTTCTGGTTTTAAGATTAGTGTTTAGGGCAGAGTTTAAATCAGATTTTGTAAATTTAGTGAGCAGTTTCCCCCGAATTTTTATAAACATTGGGTCGAAATTGTTTTAATAACATTTTACACTAAACGAAAATGGCAAATTGTTAAGTTATTTATAGAAACGATTAAATAGAAGTTTAGTTGTATTCGCCCCCTTTTTAGCATTTTCTAATTAGCCTGGAAATTATTCATAATTTTTTACCAAGAACTTCCATTTTGGATACATCTTTTAGTGATGTGTTTATATTCAGGCCATATCAGTTGATTTTTGGGTGAGTAACTCCAGGAGAATTCTGTCAAGTATTGTAATTGTTCAAACGAAACTCTTCAGGTGTAGAGCATAATACAATAATTAATACCAATAATGGTATTGTAATCTAGTCACAATGTTTGCTGAAACATATAGCGTACAGTAAAAATAACCGCGAGGCAATATAGTTGCTGTTTAAACCAATTATGCCTTGCTTTCGGGAAATTTCTTGTACGGTCGTTTGGCTGAATGGTTACCGCGACCGATACTTATACCGATTTAAATACCAAAAAACGGTCTTAGCAACGTAAAACTAAACCCGGTAAAAAAAAAAACTTTGGATCGAATGTTTTGAAGGGTTCCATGACAACTGAACCCCTTACAACTGAACCCCTTACAACTGTACCCTTACAACTGAACCCTTTACAACTTAACCCCTACAATTAAGCCCCTTACAACTGAACTCCTTTTAACTGAACCCGTTTAAACTAAAACCCTTTACAACTGAACCCATTTTAATTGAACCTCTTTACAACTGAACCCCCCTTTTCAGTTAAAAGCGTTCGGTTAAAAGGGGTTCAGTTGTAAAGGGGTTCAGTTGTAGGGGCTCAGTTGTAAGGGGTTCAGTTGTAAGGGGTTCAGTTGACTGGTCACCGTTTTGAAGAATTGGGCCAAGTGCCTTGAATAATGACACAACTAACCAACATATATGTTAATGCTAAGCAGGTACACTTCGAGTACGTAGTAAAGCTTCGGTAAAATGGCGGTGCATGCGAGGTGATCTGATGATTGTCCGTATGTTAACTCCCTTGGGTTTTCGTATTCCCAGGGGTAAACATGAATATCTTATCCTTGTCCTACACCACTGCGCCAGTGTCTGTCTAAGTCAGTGGTTCTCAATCTTTATGACCTCGTGGCGCACCCGAGGCCAATTAAGAAACGAACGGGCGCACTTCGCACTGAAATTACTGTTTTTTGAGCGTTCTTGCTTTTCGAAAGTTAAAGTAGAAATAACGTTATAATGGAAAAAAGCGAACTAGATTAGACACTAACCATTTAGTAGTTTATGATCTGCATACTATGTCGTAAATTTACGAAATGCAAGTGTGGCGCATCTAGCTAACCCCTGTGGCGCACCATTTGAGAAGCACTGGTCTAAGTGTACATTTGCGCCGTTTTCGGTGTGAACACAGGCTTACATAAACGAGTGAACAACCACGAATCAGCCCAACACACAAAGTAATTTTCGTATTTATTTTATTCTTGTCGCAAGTGAAGAAATGAATAAATCTTGGTCACAAAAACATAGACTTATAAAATTCATTGCAAATGTGCAATTGAATTAATAAGCAAGAGTTTTTATTCGTCTTGTAAGATAGATTGAATTGCTGCCATTTCCAGCATGTCTTCTGTAAATACAATGCGTTATTTATGTTTTATGTTAGTGGATGGTGAAAAGCAATAGAGTAAACTACACGGGCAACCATTAATTAAACTCGTGAATACGTATGGGCAGTTACAACTTCACGGCAATCATCAGATAAACTCGCACACACTGTCTGCTTACTGGAGTTATTGCAGTGTGTTGTGTAAGATTAACACGTTACTTAAGGTTAGTAAAACATAATATTCTACCAGATTTAAGAGATACCTCGCACAAGTACACAATAAATCAGTTATATTATTCCAACTGGTTCCGACCTCTTTTGGATGACCACGCGATTTATCACACACATGAAAACACATAATTACCCAAGCTGAATTCTTTTTGTGCTTGCTGGTTCCACTTCTTCCACGGCGACCAGGGTTTTTGGCCGGGTGGGGCGCCTCCTGTAATGATATGGGGCAACAAAGCTGATCCAGCCGCGACCGCGAGTGTTCCTACTCCGGCATCGGACTGTGCCAACTGCTGCACGAGAAGAACGAGGAGAAAGACAACTTTGCACTGCATATTGTAGATGTATCTGTAGTATGATGAAAACCTATCTTCCTCGCTGTGTATTTAAGCACCTCAAATCGGGTGAAACAGACTTTCTTCGAACGGAAAATCGACTTCGAGGAAAAATTACGAAAAAAATTACTTGGAAATTCAATTGCCGAGGTAAGCAAAGAAGGACACTTTTTTTATGCATTAAATGTTTACTGGTAAAAGCTCTTATGCAATCACTGAATGAAGGAAAATAGGAAAGAACAGAAACTATTTACTAAATAATCCTGCCACAACACTTATCTCTAATCAGAACTAGCACTAACTCCAAATGTTGCGTTTGTATGGCTGACAGAACGGACAGTGGTACTGTTTTTGGATTAATCAACGACAGTAATATATGTTAATCTAGTACCCACAGAAACGTTGCAACAACAGCTCTTAAATTCGAACAAAGCCATAGAGGTCCAATGTCGCATTTATTTTGTTACATACAAGAAAATTTACGTTTGAACAAATGCGTCAAAAATGGCTGGTTGTGCAATTAGTAATTCAACTGTGTTATATTATTGTAAACGTTTTAATTTAATGTTTAAATTAGTTTAAGTTTGCCAAAATGCTGTAAATACCGTACTTATGCATTGTAATTACCACAACTCGTTCTACTAAATGGCGGATAATTATGATAGGAAAATCACTGGTCCGCATTTCTTATACGTATGTACGTATTTTTTCAATGCAAACAAACTACCATTTAATGCGATAATCATCAAGTTGAGTTTTTAAATAATTTATACAAATATCCAGTCTCAGTATAAGCATATAACCGAGCAAAGAACATACTTGCGAGTAGATTTCCGCTTATACCGGCCTGTGATCATTCAAACGTTTCCGTCAAAACAAATCACTTCTTGTGGTACGTCTACTGTGGATAATTAACAAATTTATATTTGCAAACTTTGTTTTTTATCACATGATGATTTTAAGACAGTTTTACAAAGTTACACGATAATAAGATAAAGATTTGGCCATGAATCATGATTTTGACAGTATGCAACGTAACTCCGATATCTTCAAGAAAGGGTTATAAACTTAAATTAAAACTCTAACTTTGTGAGCGTTGATCGAGTCCCAATATTTCGTCAACCTGGCAAGGTTTATGAACTTAAAATTCAATGTCAAGCAGGGGATTCAAATCGTAGAGCAACTCTGCTTAACGGAGCTATTGTAAGGGAGCCACATAATCAAGAAATCAAACAAGACCTTCACATATTTTGTTGTACGGTTGTGTTGAAAATGTTGGTAAAACATGATTCAGATATGTCAAAAAAGACTTTAATCAGCCAAGAGATATAATTTTCACTTGAGAAGTTATAACTCCGATAATTTGTTATATAAAACTACAAACTCAGAATTAAACGAAGTGAAATCGCGCGGTCATTTAGTTTGAAACAATCATAAATAGAAAATGTCGGAGCTTGTGTGTATAACATGGTAAAACATAGACAAACCCTTGTAAATCTGCTGCAAGGTATTATCGCAGTATTATGACTTTAAACTAAAGGCAACAATAAAATGCTTTAATATTAAGGAATTATAGTCTGGATTAACACATAAAACCGGGAAGTAAGAGTAAATGCATAAACTCCTCGTACTGTAGATAGTTGCGGGTTGTGCAATTTCCTTTCAAGCTGTACAGACTGAAGACAATATTCTGTCACCGACATATATCGATCGACACGGAAGTCATTAAAGTACTGTTTAAACTGTGGTGATGCTTCATGCAAAAGCTTCATGCAAAAGGATTCATGCAATGTCTGTCAAGTGCCTTATCAAATGTCATAACCGCTAGAGATTGTTAAACCTGAAACCCTCCGATTGGAACTCGTCGCACTAATCCACCAGACTAATTGGTAGGACGAGTGAAACATAACTTAAATAAACATTAAATTCCCAACAAGCTGCATAATCCATGTTCACTGATGGGTTAATGTTACATGTATATCATATATAATTTGGTGAAAATTTAAATTGTTAAGGACGGTCATATAGATAAAGACGATAACAACGGTTTCACAACGTAACGTGGCAGATTTATCAAATATGTGTTTTTCTGCTCAATACATTTTCTAAACCAAACAGATTAAATCAATATAGGCATCGCACTACGGCGTGTGTTCGTTCCTAGCACTTGTACTACAACTTAAATTTTATATTTCAAAATTAATACTTAATTAAACATTATATTTCAAAATTAATCAGAAATTATTAAATACCATAGTAATTTCGTAGAATCATAAAAACATTTTTTTGGACTTTTTTGGCATTTAACTTTCCAGGGATCTTAGCGTGTTAGGAAGGAAATTCCCCAAATTTTGTAACTCTATTGTTCATCAAACGTATACCAGTGGTGAATTGTCCGTTCGACATCGTCTAGAATGAAATTTCAAAAAGACATAATCTTTTTCTTTTACAGTGATTTGGTTACACAGGGACCCATTAGTTAATGCTTATAGAAATAAAACTGTTACAATCTGATCAAAACAAACAGCAATATTATATAGCACGATATACACGAGTATATCACGAGTCTTTTATACTATATAGCTATACGAGAGATATACACGAGTCTTACAGGAGTATATACTTTTTATCTAAACATGGTAAACAAGTTTGGTTTATTAACTTTGGGTCCCAATTGTTTTTGTTTGCAAAAACAAATCATATAAAACATGAACAAAATAAATCCATTGTGGTTAGGCTCCGGCTTGCACATGTATGGATATAGGGCAAAATGTTGTTTAGTCCGGCCGGTTGGCCTAGCGGTTAAGTGCGTCGCCTTTTAATCGAAACACTGCAGGTGCGAAACTGGTCGCTAGCTAGTCAGTTGTGTCCTTGGCCGAGGCACTTTACGGACATTGCCTGAACCCAGTGGATCAATGGGTTCTACTAAATTGAAGGAACGTGTCTATCATATACAACATACTGCAATAGCTCCGGTAACCCGACGATGGGCGCGAGGTGATCTGACGATTGCCCGTGTGTTAACCCCCTTGGTTTTTCGACTTAAGTTTAACTTTACCTGAATTTCAAACAACTGGACATGACCTGCTCGCATCGATTTGATTATAGCAGCAATTAACACCAACAAAGTTAATCTTAATTGGCCGAAATGTTAGAAATCTTTTGTATATTCCGATGATGTTTTTGATTCTATGCCGTGACATATTTCAGTACCCAATATTAAAATGATCACATTTTTGATACTTACAGTTCTTGGTGGCGGGAATCTGGGCAGCCGTTTCATCTGTTAACCCTAACTATTGTAAAGTGAGTGATTTTGTAAAGCTATGTTACTGCGTATCCTATGCATTATACACTATGCAGTTAGTTTCGTTTCAAACCCATTAGACTCACCAGTAAGATGGTTTTTGTATAGAAGTCGGACTACGCATCGGTCGCATTAACCATCAGCCACATGACTATTTAGCACCCCTACTTTTCTTTTAAGCCTTTTATCGGGGCAAGCGCATTTGGCCGCTCGTCGCTAAACCAAAAGGTCACTTAAGGTTGTCCTTCGAGATTGTAAAGTCGGTGTCTAAATCTGACTCCAGTAACTTTCAGCATAAAATTTAGAATATAGACCAGGGGTGCTTATTAAGTCGATCGCGATCTACCGGTTGATCGCGAAGGTGGTACTGGTCGATCGCGGCATGACATTAAAAAAATATCATTCTAGCTTCAATGCCGTCACTTGATTGATATACAGGGCAGCCATTCAGATGACAACTGAATGTTGCCGTTCGGGTGACCAATCAAATCAAACAACGGCTCTAAGTACAGCAAAACTTGCCGAAAGCGCCGCTCTTTCGCCTTTCTCTTTAACTTTCTTTATTATAATTTTCCCGCTTGTTTTTACCACAGTTTATTGTAGATCATTTTGACTAGGTCATTTTAAAAGTAGCTCGCATGCTGAAAAAGTACGAGCACCCCTGATATAGACTGTATAGACGCACAGCAAGATTTTATTCTCTAAGCTGCATTCTATTATTGAGAATGCAGCGCATAGTTACGCGATTGGTGGCATTAAATTGTACGGTACATATACAAAACAATATATAGGAAAGATGTACCCCCCGAGGAAGACTTTTTGACCCCTATTTTAATTGCGATAATTGACTGGCGTTATAAATACAAAGGGCGGTGTACTTGTCGTAAATACGACGCAAATTACTTGTTAGTAAAAACACGATTGTATACGTGTTTTACAAACAATACACGTGATCATTATACACAAACAATTGTATTAGTTCCCGAAAGCATGGATTCACCACAACTATTAACCGATCCATACACATTATTTTAACCCTTGTTTTATTTGATAAAACCGACTAGCTTGTGACCAGTTTTGATTTCTACAGCGTAAAACGCATCTTTTAAAAAATATCCCTGTGCATGTGCCGAGGTAAACTGGAGAATGCCCGTATGGTAACTCTCCAGTATAATAAATCTCTTGTGGCGACGTATTCAGCGAAGCGTTAATAATGCCTTTTTCTTGTTCCCGTATTTGCGTGTGTTGTATTATCGCAGATAGGTCATTACAAAGTCGCCCGCACAAACTACACAGTGCAGTACGCTACACTCTCGCGTTTTCCCAGTTATGGAGATAAAACTTATTTTTTTTTATCCTAATCAAATTTACTTTTATTTTAAGATTGCTTATGGAATGTTGGTGTCGATTTTTGCTGCCATATTCGCAGCTACGATGTTTGGGATGGAGGTATCAGGCGTTCTTTCACAAAACCCGAGTTATTATAACTCCAGTTTAAATTGTACCCCGTATTACCAGTCATCGTATTACCAAGCTAGCATCTACGTTCCGACTTGCTATAGTCCTTACAGCTCGTCACAATATATATCGGGTGTCTACATCCCTTCCAAGTATATATCGTGCTATAACTACTATAGCGGTTACAATTATGTAAGTAAAAAAAAACATATTAAAATTTAGGTAAATTAATATCTTAAAATTGTTCATTGGAAAGTTAATAGCTGCGAACAATCAGATTTTGGATTTCTGTACTAATGCGTAATATTCATTTCTGTACAAGGGCGAAATTAATATGTGCTACTTTCTTCATCATGGTATTTATCAAAGCAACCATATTTAACTAATTGAAAGGAAATGGGATAGGATATTCTGGTTTGTAGACATGAATAAAAAACCATTGTGAGTCAATACACCAGTTTCGCATTTGCCCTATAAGGCTAATCTTTCAGACAAATGTAAGATCTTAGTTTAGTTTAGTTTATTCATTTTTTTGCCCCAGTATTTAAAAATGGCAAGCGAATAAAATAATGACCCTGGAAGAGGAAAATACGGAAAAACGAACAGTCGTTAAAACACGTCATTGAAGGGAAAAAATATATAATATTATAGTAGGATTTTGAGTTTAACCGTTTTCGTAACAATATCAACTCACGTGAGGACCAAAAATAAAGGCCGCCGAACAAGAAATTTATTGTCACTTGCGATATATGGTGGTTGTTATTTTCTTTAGGGTAGTAATAGAAGTCTTGGAATGACGACACTTCACTGCTTCATGGCTTTCTTTGCATTTGCCGAACTTATCGTCGCTATCTTTCATTCGGTGTATTGTTGCAAGTACAAGAGACTTCCACGCACGGTAACTATTCTATTTCGCACTTATAACAAGGTTGTATGTGTGCTGTGTGCGGTTATATGCTTATATAGCAAGCAGTGTTTACTATTGGATCACACGTATATAATATTTATATTACAAAGGCATATGGGGGTTAGGATAATAAAATATTTCTCCTTGACTTTGCCCTCGAACGACAATTGTCAGGCTTTAACCAACGATATTGCGCAACATAAGCCAACGGTGGCTGCGTAAAATATATACGTGGGGTCTAATTTAAAAGGAAATAAATATTTATCAAAGGAATTGATATATTAAAAAGAACATTGTCATCCAGAAATTTTAATCCATAAGTGCCCACCGTTGGGCTATAACGCAACTATTGTAGTATGTGGTTAGTGTGATAAAATGTTAGGGGCGGTGTCTGTTCCTGAACAAGAAAGTGAATAATTTTGCACCTTGTGGGTCCAAATAGGACGATCCCGGCCATTTTATATCGATAATTCAATCAAAAAACGGTCCATGCGACGAACCCATCTCTAATTTGAACTGCGTCTGGTAAAAAATGTTTTATTACCCAAATTTAATATATTTATAACCTTTTCGTATTATTGAAATATACGAATCTTTATCTATATCTTTACCATTTTATAACATTAACATATATTTTGTATATATACAAAGGGTATACCTTTACTTACCTTACCAAACAGGGTCCGGCTCCTGTACGGAAACAATACGTCAACAGATCACAACAAACGCTCACCCATCAGATGGTGGTAAAAATAATTTGCCAGCCAGGAGGTACAAATATAATGTTAAATATAGTTTTCCGAACAAACTAATTTTCCTTATATTGTGTACGTTTTGTCCAAATAATATTTTAAAATTGAACAAATTGTTTGAAAACGACATTCGGTATTAATTTCTTGTGTGATTTGAAACGAAATATGAGATAACTATGAAAGAGTTTAACCCACCTGTCAACCACCGCCATTGACCGGCCGGTTGGTCCAACGGTTAAGTGCGACGCCTTTCAATCGAAAGGTTGCAGGTGCGAAACTGATCGCTAGCAAGATGGTTATGTCCATGGGTAAGGCACTTAACGGACATTGCCTGAACCCAGCGGATTAATGGGTTCTACCAAATTGAAGGAACGTCTCTATCATACATAACACACTGTAATAACTTCGGTAACCCGACGATGGGCGCGAGGTAATCTGACGATTGCCCATGTGTTAACCCCCTTGGTTTTCCCATTCATAAGGGTAAACATGAATATCCTATCCTATCCTATCTTATTCATTGCTAAAACACATTTTAAGTCTAATTATGGGTTCCTCTGAAAAAAGGATAACATATTTTGTCCGTTTTTCTTTTGGTCAATCGCTTTGACATGGTTGTCTTGTCCGTCCAAAATCTTCTACAAGGATATGTCAAATGGCAACATTTTTTATTTGTGGTAGAGAATATAGATGTTAAAACCTTATATGTCAAAAAACAAAATTAGGGGGTTTACCTTCCTTAGATTTGTAAAACACTAATACACTTCTTTGTGCCTTTGATGTTATATATAAGATTCATAGCGCACAACCCATTTTCCACATTTAATTAATAATTTTTAAATAACTTTTTACGTTTGATTTTTTTTGTTAACTCAGGAACCACGTTTGCTGTTTTACAATTCTAGATAATTCCCCGGGGTTGAAACAATAAATTTTAGGTTTCAAAATTTTATTTCAATTTGAATACTCCTAGAAAATCTCGTTCGTACGTTTGTTTATTTACCTATAGAATTTTATTTATAAAATTTCTTCAAGTAATAAAAAAAAAACATTTTTAATATCTTCGTTAAGTGGACTAACATTTGTGTTTACAGGAATGCCCATCGCTGCAACATACCCGGGAATAGGAACAACCCCCTATCAATTCCAGTCCCCTCCGCCCGTCTATGTCAATCAAGCTACAATGGTGATATTATGCTTAGCTGTTTAGACTTGTTTTAAAACATTGTCCTTGTTTTCATGTCGGTTTAAATAAACAAAGGAGGTTATCACACCGGCAATCTGCAGGCTACCTCGGGTAAACGGCTAACGTTGTTTATTAAGAAGTTTTACTGAGTTCGTTTTACCCACTAATCCGATGGATATAAACGATAAATTTTTGTTTAACCGTGCTAAGTTCCGAACCCATGATGGGCTCGTCACCAAGCCGTTTTTTTGTATAAGAGTCGGTATATGTATTAGTCGTGTTAACCATTCGGTCACACGACCGTACGGAATTAGACGATATTTTTTTTTTTTTTTTTTTTTTTTTTTTTTTTTTTTTTTTTTTAACCGAGCCAAGTTTCGAACCCATGGTGGGCTCGTCACGAGGACCGTTTTTTGTATAAGAGTCGGTATATGTATCGGTCGCGTTAACCATTCGGCCACACAACCGTACCGGAATTAGACGATATACGTTAGTTGCTTATACATGTGAACAATCAATCATCTAGCGGCTGGTTTTTAAATCACAAACTTGTGTGACCGAATGGTTAGCACGGCCGATTCATATACAGCATGTGTGGCCGAAGGGTTACCGCGACCGATTCATATACAGCATGTTTGGCCGAATGGTAAGCGCTACCGATTCGTATAGAGCATGTGTGGCCAAATGCAGGAAAATAAAAAAGAACACTTAGAATCAAGTTATTCTATATGACCTTTTTACCTTTCAGCATCACCCCCCACAAGCAACTTTTCCGTGACGTCATCTACTGCCGTGACGTCCTCTTCTGCAATGACGTCCTCTCCTGCAATAGCGTTCGACGAAACATCGCCTTCTAAAATATTCCGAGAAAACGAAATGACAAAGGGATATCACAAACTTAATTTACATTAATTGTTTTATATTTGTATATGTTTATATTGCGCAACTTGTTTATGACCTGCTTTATAGTGTTGTTTTCCACTAACCCCAGTAGCTATGTGACGTAACAATGCACGATTTCATTATTTTTTCACTTTTAAGTTTACCATGATATGGTATATATTCTATTTGAATAAGGGTCAGAAGGTGATCAGTAAAATACGGTTGCAGATAAAGAGTTGTGATCTTTTGTTTTTGCGGCTGAGACCAAAACTACATACACTTAAACAACCGACTATAATCACCTCTTACGAATAAGACCTGGTACGGGGAAACTAAAAGAAGGGAAAGTGGGAAGGAGGGAAGCTGCACACTAAAATAAAGATTATGACATTAGAGTTAGTTTTAAACATAGCCTATAGGATTGGAGTTAGGGCTAGTTCTGGTTTTGAGATTAGTGTTTAGGGCAGAGTTTAAATTAGATTTTGTAAATTTAGTGAGCAGTTTCCCCCCGAATTTTTATGAACATTATGTCGAAATTGTTGTAATAACATTTTACACTAAACGAAAATGGCAAATTGTAAAGTTATTTATAGAAACGATTAAATAGAAGTTTAGTTGTATTCGCCCCCTTTTTAGCATTTTCTAATTAGCCTGGAAATTATACATTATTTTTTTACCAAGAATTTCCATTCCAGATAAATCTTTTAGTGATGTGTTTATATTCAGGCCATATCAGTTGATTTTTGGATGAGTAACTCCAGGAGAATTCTGTCAAGTATTGTAATTGTTCAATAATTAATACCAAGAACGGTATTGTAATCTAGTCACAATGTTTGCTGAAACATATAGCGTAGAGTAAAAATAACCGCGAGGCAATGTAGTTGCTGTTTAAACCAATTATGCCTTGCTTTCGGGAAATTTCTTGTACGGTCGTTTGGCTGAATGGTTACCGCGACCGATACTTATACCGACTTAAATACCAAAAAACGGACTTAGCAACGAAAAACTAAACCCGGTAAAAAAAACTTTGGATCGAATGTTTTAAAGAATTGGGCCAAGTGCCTTGACTAAGACACAACTAACCAACATATATGTTAATGCTAAGCAGGTACACTTCGAGTACGTAGTAAAGCTTCGGTAATATGGCGGTGCGTGCGGGGTGATCTGATGATTGGCCGTATGTTAACCCCCTTGGGTTTTCGTATTCCCAGGGGTAAACATGAATATCTTATCCTTGTTCTACACCACTGTGCAGCATCTGTCTAAGTGTACATTTGCGACGTTTTCGGTGTGAACACAGCCTTACATAAACGAGCGAATAACCACAAATCAGCCCAACACACAAAGTAATTTTCGTATTTATTTTATTCTTGTCGCAAATGAAAAAATGAATAAGTCCTCGTCACAAAAACATAGGCTTATAAAATTCCTTGCAAATGCGCTATTGTAGTACCAAGCAAGAGTTTTTATTCGTCTTGTAAGATAGATTGAATTGCTGCCATTTCCAGCATGTCTTCTGTAAATACAATACGTTATTTATGTTTTATGTTAGTGGATGGTGAAAAGCAAGAGTGTAAACTACACGGGCAACCATTAAATAAACTCGTGAATAGGTATGGTCAGTTACAATTTCACGGCAATCGTCAGATAAACTCGCACACACTGTCTGCGTACTGGAGCTATTACAGTGTGTTGTGTAAGATTAACACGTTACTTAAGGTTAGTACAACATAATATTCTACCAGATTTAACAAATACCTCGCACAAGTACACAATAAATCAGCTATATTATCCCAACTGGTTCCGACCTCTTTTGGATGACCACGCGATTTATCACACACATGAAAACACATAATTACCCAAGCTGAATTCTTTTTGTGCTTGCTGGTTCCACTTCTTCCACGGCGACCAGGGTTTTTGGCCGGGTGGGGCGCCTCCTGTAATGATATGGGGCAACAAAGCTGATCCAGCCGCGACCGCGAGTGTTCCTACTCCGGCATCGGACTGTGCCAACTGCTGCACGAGAAGAACGAGGAGAAAGACAACTTTGCACTGCATATTGTAGATGTATATCTAGTATGATGAAAACCTATCTGCCTCACTGTGTATTTAAGCACTTTACCATCGGGTGAAACAGACTTTCTTCGAACGGAAAATCGACTTCGAGGAAAAATTACGAAAAAAAATTACTTGTAAATTCAATTGCTGAGGAAAACAAAGAAGGACACTTTTTTTATGCATTAAATGTTTACTGGTAAAAGCTCTTATGCAATCACTGAATGAAGGAAAATAGGAAAGAACAGAAACTATTTACTAAATAATCCTGCCACAACACTTATCTCTAATCAGAACTAGCACTAACTCCAAATGTTGCGTTTGTATGGCTGACAGAACGGACAGTGGTACTATTTTTGAATTGATCAACGACAGTAATCCATGTTAATCTAGTATCCACAGAAACGTTACAACAACAGCTCTTAAATTCGAACAAAGCCATAGAGGTCCAATGTCACATTTATTTTGTTACATACAAGAAAATTTACGTTTGAACAAATGCGTCAAAAATGGCTGGTTGTGCAATTAGTAATTCAACTGTGTTATATTATTGTAAACGTTTTAATTTAATGTTCAAATTAGTTTAAGTTTGCCAAAATGCTGTAAATACCGTACTTATGCATTGTAATTACCACAACTCGTTCTACTAAATGGCGGATAATTATGATAGGAAAATCACTGGGCCGCATTACTTATACCGTATGTACGTATTTAAATACGAACAAACTACCATTTAATGCGATAATCATTAAGTTGAGTTTTTAAATTATTTATACAAATATCCAGTCTGGGTCGGTAAAAGCATATAACCGAGCAAAGAACATACTTGCGAGTAGATTTCCGCTTATACCGGCCTGTGATCATTCAAACGTTTCCGTCAAAATAAATCACTGCTTGCGGTACGTCTACTGTGTATAATTAACAAATTTATATTTGCAAACTTTGTTTTTTATCACATGATGATTTTAAGACAGTTTTACAAAGTTACACGATAATAAGATAAAGATTTGCCCATGAATCAAGATTTTGACAGCATGCAACGTAACTCCGATATCTTCAAGAAAGGGTTATAAACTTAAATTAAAACTCTAACTTTGTGAGCGTTGACTCAGTCCCAATATTTCGTCAACCTGGCAAGGTTTATGAACCTAAAATTCAATGTCAAGTAAGGGATTCAAATCGTAGAGCAACTCTGCTTAACGGAGCTATTGTAAAGGAGCCACATAATCAAGAAATCAAACAAGACCTTTAAATATTTTGTTGTACGGTTGTG
Organism: Ciona savignyi; assembly: GCA_000149265.1. Taxonomy (NCBI): domain Eukaryota; kingdom Metazoa; phylum Chordata; class Ascidiacea; order Phlebobranchia; family Cionidae; genus Ciona; species Ciona savignyi. The sequence goes on from CH002693.1 coordinate 287,826, forward strand.
TTGAAAATGTTGGTAAAACATGATTCAGATATGTCAAACATAACATTTTGTGTTACAAATTTAAGAAATTTTCAGAGCGCTTTAAAAATAATTGTAACAGTTTACTGCAACAGACAGTACTTTAATTATATTTCTAATTGATTAAATTAAATGACACATATAGCTAGCTATAATTTTCACTTGGGTAGTTATTACTCCAATAATTTGTAATATAAAACTACAAACACAGAATTAAACAAAATGAAATCGCGCGGTCATTTAATTTTAAACAATCATAAATCGAAAATGTCGGACCTTGTTCGTATAACATGGTAAAACATAGACAAACACTTGTAAATCTGCTGCAAGGTATTGTCGCAGTATTATGACTTTAAACTAAAGGCAACAATAAAATGCTTCAACATTACTGAAATATAGTTTGGATTAAGTTATAAAACCGGGAAGTAAGAGTAAATGCATCAACTCCTTGTGCCGTAGATAGTTGCGGGTTATGCAATATCCTTTCAAGCTGTACAGACTGAAGACAATATTCTGTCACCGACATATACCGGTCGACACGGAAGTCATTAAAGAACCGTTTAAACTGTGGTGACGCTTAAGAGAAGAGAAATATTTGAATTGAAATGCCTACATTCCTATTGATGCAGTGTGATAGAATAGAACAAAAAATGATTTTCTTAGGCTGGTTTAAGGACCACTTTTATTGATTTTACTTAATGAGATAAAAAGAAAGTGCTTATCCTTCAACAAAATTATCTTGACATCTCTTTAAACGGGACTAAGATAAATTGGCATCTTTTTTCTTCTTAACATACATTTCAATTTAATAGTTTTTCGACAAAATATGACAATCACTTAAACTCGGGGTTTTGAATAATTTTGTTAGATTTCGGAATAGTTCTGTTTCGTTTATCCGTTATTTTTGGAATATCATTTGAAAGGAGATATCTGTGTTAAAATCTATTTCGTCCGCTGGATGGAGCCTAAAAATACATTTACCCATCACCGCGTAGTCTAACCTTTCTTTGTAAACAATTTCTATGTGGTTATATGTATTATATGGTTATATTTTTAGTAAAATTTTATATAGGTGTTATACATTGTTGTATTTTTTAGTAAGATAACATTGTTATTTTATGGGTTATAAATGTACTATGACAGTTATTTTGTTAGATTAAATAATAAAGATTTAGTCTTTACAATAATGATTTCGACAAACTATTGCCATATGCTCGTACATAAATAGACAGAATTGATTTCCGCAATTCAAAAGAACGAGTTGAGTAATCAAATTAAGAAGAAATACATTTCGAAATTAAAAAAAAAAGTTTTTCGGCTATAAATTTCAGCGCTCTATTGAATATAAGCATCATATTTTAAAACTCAGCAAAGGTAAGAGTGCTTATATCTTTCATTTGTGTGGTTTGTAACGAAACTTTCAACAGATGAATAAAGCTATTCTACTTCTCTTCGCACTTGTGTTGCTTGCTGCCACTGATAATGGTGACGCGTTGTTTGTTGGTCGTCGCAGAATCAGCCGTCTTCGTCGTCGATACAACCAGCATGAAAATATGCCAGGTAAAATAGTCACAATTAAGTCAAATAATGTGTTGATAATAGGATAGGATAAGATATTTATGCTTATCCCCGTGAATGGGAAAACCAAGGGGGATAATACACGGACAATCGTCAGATCACCTCGCGCCCACCTTCGGGTTAGCGGAACTATTGCAGTGTGTTGTATTTGATAGATACGTTCCTTTAATTTGGTAGAACCCATTAATCCGCTGGGTTCAGGCAATGTCCGTAAAATGCCTTGCCCAACGACACAACCGACTAGCTACCGACCAGTTTCGCACCTGCAACCTTTCGATTGAAAGGCGATGCACGTAACCGTTAGACCAACCAGCCGGTAATAATATTATAACTTTTGTTTTATACCCTTGATTAGGCAAAATGCAAAGTCAGATTAACTCCGTACAAATTGTACAAATCAAAAAGATTATTGTAAATAGATGTTTACCAAATAATTTACGGTTTCAGAAATGGATTTCAGCGGCTTAACATTGGATGAAGTTATTGGTGCAACGCAACAATAAATGTGTTAATACTTTACACTTCACTGAATTGTCACGCTCTTTTAACAACAACCGCAAAATCGTTTGAACAGCTTAAGCTCTCAGGAACCTTTTCTCTATAAATGTCGCTTGCTATATTACTTACTCCAGATCAGGTCTAATACTATTGCTCCCCTTATCAAGAAAACTCGCAGATTCGAAACTTAGTCAAAGGAATAGGCGGGTATTAAAACTAATATGGACGAGACAGAACAGAAATGGCACTGAAAAAATTATAACTAAAGGTAAAGCTAAGCATAGTGATGGGTGCAGTACAATGTAATATTTTTGCTTCAATACATTTAGGGTGTTCTTTACGTCTTTGATATTTTTAAACTAAAGATTCTAGTATTTGCTTTTTTCTTTACTGGTTAGAGAATTGCGCGCAAACCTGATACTTAGCTACTTACTATTCGGTAAGCTTGACCCTATGGCTGCATAGTATATGACGTATTCTAGCACCCTACGTCCGTGGTCGCTGCTTTTGTGGCTGTCTTTAAGGTTTTCGGCAAAGTATTTGTTTTGCTGGGATAAATTTCAAACCCGATATGTATTTGTCATTGAATACCTTTTTATATCGAATTTACTATATGAATCCATCGCGTTAACCATTTGGATACATAATCGTTTCGGTTTTTGGGCAATGTAAACCATTACAAACAAATGCAATATTAACAGTGTGTATAGTGGTTTGGATATCATGACGTATTCGTTGGCTATTAAAGTTTAATTGATTTTTAATGGTTAAAATTAAAACACATTTAATCCCAACAAAATACAGCACAGTCAACTAATACTTTTATACTGAAGCTAAATGACTTCGGTTACACGCATAGCAGAAGCGGATAAGCGTTAATTACTCACATAGACGTGGGCGCTGCGATTATCTATAATTATAGCAACCCTGTTATACTATCCCTATTGAGTTGCTGGAGCAATTAAATCTGTCTTGCCAATAAAAACTAACGACCCGTATTTGGTAATTATTCCTATTTACCTATATTCAAAACACGTTACTTAAGTCTCTTTACATATAATAGTATGTGCATGAATTATAATGCATGAGACGATGTCCCTATATCAATATGCATATAGACATCTGTTTGATATCTCGTTGTATTATTATTTATTGTATTACATTAATAAATAATATGAACCTCATGTAACTGTGAACCTCATGTAATAAACTTGTTAAGTGGGTCATTTAATTGTTTTTAGTTTATCAATGTCGAAAATGTGATAGTTTAGTTTTAGTTTATTTATTTTTGCCCCAGTTTTTAAATATGGCAAACGATTATAATCACGACACAGGAACGGGAAAAGACGGCAAAACGAACAGTTGTTAAAACACGTCGTTAAAAAAAGATATAATTTATTAAATATAGCGGACGCGGCCGCCAAACCTAGGCGAAAGAACAATAATAAACGATCCAAATTTAATTAAGACCAAACGATATAGAGCCCTGGAGAAGAGTGTGCGGTAAATCGCCGGCTTTAGGAGAAGGTGTGGTCCGAAAAGCATGGATAATTAACTGGATGTATCGATCGCTGTTTGATTTAAATAGTATAATGACCACTTTTTCAATACCGTACAACAGTGAGAAATATGAATTATGCGATAATAATATCTGTATGTCAAGTGCTTTGTATGGGAACACAAAAGAATAAACCAGAAGGTTTTAAAAAGAAAATATTGCATGTTTGTTATATATGATGATACATTTCCACAGTTTTATTCCAACCCCAATTTTACCACGTATGTATCGTCAGTTGACACCTTTGTTTCTTCGTTTCCTTTGTTGAACATTGTCTAACGGAACAGAGGTAGATAGTAGGTATATCGGTAGGTACTTGGATATTAAGCATGTCTAAAGACGCCTAATGGGCAGTGGGTTCAACTAATTCAATAATAAGGCCTTACAAATATAAAATAAACTACAATGGACACGGTTATTAAACGGTGTGTGGCCGAATAGTTCACGCGACCGATACACATAGCGACTCTTATAAAAAAAAACGGTCCACTGACGAGCCCATCACGGGTTCCAAACTTGAATCGGTACAAATAAAACAATGGAAACGGTTACTCGATAGTTAACATAAGTGAATTTTTACAGTTGTGTGTGATAATGTTTGTTACGTTTTCATTTACTCAATTAAACATGTATCATTAACAACGTTTCATACTTTAAATATATAACCATTTTGCTTTGTTACTTGGATTTTCTCACTTTTTAACTAAGGCTGCGACAAAAACTAAGCTCTGCTTGATTAAAAATGGAGGTCAGTGAAGATGATTTGGCCCAGCAGTTGAAATCACTGTGCGATGAAAAGGGAAAAGAAATTGATCCGATAAAATCAGTCCCAATATTTCGTCAACTTGCCAAGGTTTATGAAATTAAAATTCAATCTCAAGAAATGGATTCGATTCATAGTGCGGCTCTGCTTAACGGAGCTATTGTAAGGGACCCACTTAATCAAGAACTTAAACATGACCTTCAAATATTTTGTTCTACGGTTTTGGTAAAGGCAAATGCTCAGAAAAATAAAGCGGATCTGGTCGCTTTGTCTGGTGTATTAAAAGCCAAACTTCAAGAGTTTCGAAGAAAATATGGTGAAAGTTTCAATTGTCTTGGTGAAGTAGAATGTGAACTTCTGGCAAAGTAGAAAGTCAAATCTGTTCGAAATATTCAAAATCAAGTTACAAGGGATTACATTTGCTTAATGAAATTCGTTTCTGATGAGTGCATTGAGATTATGGGGGAAACTCCATGCAAATATGCTCTAGCAGCAATGGGTTCTTTGGCGCGATCAGAAGTTACACTTTATTCAGACTTTGAGTTTATTATTCTTCTAGAAAATGCTGTTGGTCAAAGAAAAGATCGGGAAACGATCGTTAAATACTTCAGGTGGTTTTCTACGATTTTTCACATCGTTATAATCAATCTCGGAGAAACGTTGATACCTTCTGTTGCAATTCCAAGTTTAAAATGGTTTTATGACAAGTTCACACCAGATGGTATGAAATTTGATTTCATGTCGGCAGATGCCAGCAAAATTTCACTTGGGAGAGAACCCACTGAAAAGAAACCATGGACAACTGAACTTATAAAAACTGTGGATGAAATGCTGGAACTTTTGGAACCAAATGAAATTGTGAAAGAAGGTTATCATTTAGGTGATATGCTATCCAAAACCTGCTTTGTTGCTGGCGATGAAAGCATATTTTTGGAATATCAGGAAAAGACGCATTCTAATGTAACACGTAACGACAGAGAAACTAAATTTTCAGGGCTTTACCAGCAAATGCGTGAGGATTTACAATGTTTAAGTATTCGGAACCAGCTATTGGACGTACGTCTTTACAGCAAAGTTTTTAACATTAAATGGGTGATTTATCGAAGTGCAACCATCTTTGTTTCAGCAATTGGTCGACTTTATTCATTGAAAGAATCGTCGTGCTTTGACATAATTGATAAATTAGAAGAAGAAAAAAGATGTAATGAAATCGTGGCTCACAAACTTAGATTCATGGTTGCAGTAGCTTGTAAAGCGAGGTATAAGTTTTATCATTTAAAAGGAAGACAGGATAACTTCTTTATGGAAGGTTCTGGATATAATGAAATTGTTGATGGTTTGATACAACTTGTTGGAAAACACAGCCTTTCCATATTTTTGGAAACGGCCTACAATTTGCACCGGTGTGTATATGAGGAAATTAACCACATCGATTCGCTTAATCTAGATATGTTGGATGATGCTCATTGGAAATTTCAAGCAAAACTATGTACATTAGATAAGCATGGTTTTAGAAAAGACATAGAAGTGGAAATAGAAAAACTCGGTTTCACAATTCAACTCGAGGAGGTGGGAATGTATTGCTGTTTGATTGCGCTTGATTCATTATGTGACATGGAAAATTATCAGCAAGGATTGGTTTTGCATAAGAAAATACTTCTAAAGTTTGGGAGCAGTCTTGATAAATTTAACACATTTGGTGTGAAAATTCGAGGTGTACGGTGTAACATAGGATTGGGGCAGCATGATAAATTAGACCCGCAACCTCTAATTGCTGAGTTGGATGAACTGGTGGATTCTTTTATGGAATCATCACTGCTTTCGTCGAATCTGTGGGGTCATTTGTACTATTTTGCTATGTGCTTACACCATCTTGGCCACTATGTTATCGCATATGATGTTTGGATAAAATGTCTTGCTTGTTATAAACACCATGGAGATATTAAAACCAGCTACAAAGATAAGAATAACATTGACAAATCTGTGATATTGATGAGCTATGCTAATTCACTTTACAAAGTCGGGAGTTATGCAAAGTCAAGTGAAGTAGCGCACAGCGCTTTGGAAATATTACAAGACACAAAGCAAAGTTGGACTCGTGATCTTCGTATATTTAAAGTTACAGTTCAAATACTTGCTTGCAGCATAACATTGGGTCGTCCTGATGAACCAGGAGTTCAACTTCGCGTCGATGAGTTGAATAAATTGATGAATATTGTTGTTAAGTCACCACTTGATATATCAACTCTTTGGAAGCCTTTAAATAACTATGCTCTTTGTTTAAACAAGCTGGGCCTTCATGATCACTCAACGCAAGTATGGGAAAAATGTCTTTATTACTACCAGCGACATGAACAAACGTTAACAAGTTACAGAAATGAGGATAAAGTTGATAAAATTGAAGTTTTCCTGGGCTACGCTCGTTCGCTCTACAAAGCTGGAAATAACAGCAAAGCAATTGAAGTAATGCACAAAGCTATGGACACATTAAACGACATTAAACAATGTCGAATTTGTGATGATCATGCATTGAAATACAAAGTTCAAGTATTACTTAGCAACATAGGATTGGGTGGGCGTGCAGAACTTGACCGTTATGAACCAGATATGCAACCTCAGATTTATGCTTTGGATGATTTGATGGATTCTATTGAACAATCATTGCAAGATCCATCAAATCTATTAAGGAATTTAAACAATTATAACTTAAGGTTTAAAATGCCTAATCGTCAAATTTGTTTATTTGATGTTTGGAAAAATGTTAATAAACATTATTGAGTGTTCATCACCACCAATTGTAATTTAACCGAACGTAAAAACAGATATGGTCGAATTTCTAATTATTATCCAGTTGAAATATTTAATGGCATATATCACATACCTCTAATTCATATCTTTTATTTGCCCCTAAGGTATTCAAACTTACCAACTATGTTCATTCTTGTTGCGAAGTATCAGTTTTTAACGATTATCGGCGCCGAAAATACGTCTTCTTTTAATATTTGATTGATTGTATTGTGATTGTATCGATTTAAATTTGTTTTGAGTGTTCAACGGCATTGATTTATATAACCAGGCATTGATTTATTGCAACTTACAATTTACGAGACTTTAATTCTATTGTTCATCTAAAACATGTAAATTAAGTCTCATTTTCAACACATAAGGTTAATTATAACGTTTTTTACAGTGTGAAAACAAGTACTGGCCAATACTCGTAATTTTAAAAATAGAAAACAGTTAAAGTAAGTTTAAAGCTAGAAAGAAATGCGAAGCCAACAGTTATTTTAAAAAAACACGAGTAAATTGCACATAATGAAAAAGGGCAATAACAAAACGTTTTATATATATATATATACATTTACAAAAGCAAATTATAGAATATGTAACTGGTTGAGAGCCCAAAAGAAACACGCACTTGTCTTTGGTTTAAGAATAAAAAGTAGTTTATGTATCATTTTCAATAACAGCAAGCAACTAGTTGGACTGATTTAAACTTTTTGGTTGAGATAACGGGTTTGTATAGTAATATCGTTAGTTAAAAATGATCGGTATACGCCTGTCCGGGCAACATACATATGTGTGTTTGTTTGTTCACAGTTTGCGTGCGCTCAGTATTCAGCTTATAATAAATAAACAAAGAATGCGATCACTCGCGAGTTTAAGTATGTGAATCAGACCTTGTTTTAAATAATGCAAGGTGTGCGTATAACTCGGCATAAACGCCCTGTACAAGGCTTCATGATGATATGGCAGTTCAGACTCTGTTGGCTTCCATCAAATGTTTGGTCTGTGGTGGTAATTCCATTATAAACGTCATACCATGTGATGTCATGGAAGTTTGTGGCATTACGTTGCCTGTAACAGACTTGCTCACCTGAAATTTCCGTTACATCAAGTGTGGAATATATTGGGTATAATTTCCATTTATTGTAGACAATTTAATGCATAAGTTATGTTTAATTGACAGACTGGTCGTTGCATTGAAACTAGCAATCGAATAGTCTGTTGTGTACTAAAGTGCTTTATAGAAGTCGCTATGTAGAACAGTGGTATCATCGATCCATTCATACATAAAATCGGTTTTACGGATATCATGAGATCAAAAATAGATTGGAGTTTCCTACTTTAACTTAGAAGTATTACCGGTATGGTTGATTGGTTAACGTAGGTGGGAAAACCAATGAGATTATTACACGGGCAATCGTCAGATCACCTCGCGCCCATCGTCGGGTTACCGAAGATATTGTAGTGTGTAGTGTATGATAGATGCGTTCCTTCAACAAGGTAACTGGGTTCAGGCAATGTCCGTTAAGTACCTTGCTCAAGATCACAACCGACTAGCTAGCGACTAGTTTCGCTCCTGCAACCTGTCGATTGAAAGGCGACGCACTTAACCGCCAGACTAATCGGCCGGACCAATAACGGCACTTGCGCTTTCTCGTATACGAGGATAAAACATTAATATTATATCCCTACAGGTTAATTAGCGGTAAAATGTGTTCATAAGTATAAATTAGAAGACATCTGAAAGTATATTAAAATATTTTGCTATTTTGGTGATAAAACCGTACCTAGTTTGAAAGCCTTTTGTATTTGCAGCAATACACCGAATGAACGATAGCGACGATAAGTTCGGCAATTGCAAAGAAAGCCATGAAGCCATGAAGTGTAGACATTCCTATGCTTCCAGAATTAACCTGTAAAACACAATAAAAGGATATTCGTGAATGCCTTGCCTAATAACACCTAATAGTTAGCGAATAGTTTCAAACCTGTAATCCATCGGCTGTAAAGCCACGGATTAACCCCCAAGCTATGTGGTCAGTTTAACAAAGCGCTAATAGCTGTATGATGTACCCAGAGTATATACAAGTAAATCAATTTGGGACACTAACAGTGTGTATGTTATATATATATATATATATATATATATATATATATATATATATATATATATATATATATACAATTATCCCCTTATTCTTAAGTAAAAAATATCAATTTAGAGTAGCCTACTTACAGAATAACTATAGCAGCCCACATACGTCGACGGGATATACACGGCCTTGATATATTGTTCAGCCCTAGCCGGGCTCGTGCAAGTCGGTACGTAGACGCTTGATTGAAAATACGGAGCCTGGTAATACGGGGTGCAGTATGAACTACTTGTGTTGACCACTTGGGCCATCCCTCCCAGAGCAGTAATTCCCGCAACTTCAAGAGCAAACAATATAAACCCGAAAATTGCAGCTAAAATTGACATCACCATTCCAGCGACAATCTAAAAGCAAATAATATGAGTTTGCAAGGTTTGTCATTATTTGTGCAATTTATTGCGGTTAAATACGACAATATATGCTGTAGCCTACATATATGTCAAATAGGATATTCATGTTTATCGCCGTGGATGGAAGGCGGTTAACACACGGGCAATCGTCAGATCACCTCGTGCCCACCGTCAGGTTACCGGCGCTATTGCAGTGTGTTGTGTTTGATTCACATGTTCATTTATTTTGGTAGAACCCATTTCTACTCAGGTAATGTCCGTTGAATGATTTGCTCAAAGATGTAACCGACTAGCTAGCGACCAGTTTCAAAGCTGCAACCCTTCGACTGAAAGGCAACGCACTAACCCAACAAGGTAATCAATCGTACAGTTAAATGCAGTTGCAAAAAAATGAGTAAAATCCTATTCTCTTAACACTCACTTTGCAATTGTTTGGGTCCACGGATGACACGGTTGCCAAAATACCCGCCACTAAGAACTAGAAATTTCAAAATTTAAACATTTATTGGGAAATGGTTATACACAATTTTGGGCATCATTCAGACTGCGTTTCTATACAAGAAATCAGAGTACAAATGGAGATTTTACACATAAGCGTAAGATGTATGTTATTAACTATGTAGTGCTGTGACTGTAAAAGCCACTATTCCGATTACTTGTTATATGATGTCTATGTAATATCCCGGATGTTAGCTTATCAAACGTGGTCTTTTATACTCTAATACTTGCCATAGCAAGCGTACGGTACTTATTAAATAAACTAAAATGTTCTAAATATTGTGAGCGTGAAACAATTAATAAGGCATACAACAATTTCACCCTAAGTGTGTGACTGATTCCATGACAACTGAACCTCTTACAGTTGAACCCCCTTACAACTGAACCACTTACACAAAAAAACCCTTTCAACTAAACCCTTACAACTGAACCCCTTTACAACTAAAGCCCCTTACAACTGAACCCCTTACAACTGAACCTCTACAACTGAACCGCTTTACATCTGAACCTCCACAACTGAACCCCTTTACAACTAAACCCCTTACAACTGAACCCCTTACAACTAAACCTCTACAACTGAACCCCCTTACAACTGAACCCCTTACGTTAGGCCGCACATATATATTAATCCTTTCTTTTAACTGTCAATTAAGTTTAATGAATTGCATATTGCCGTGGTTTACCCAAAGAGTCGTAACATCTTTTATACTGATGAAGGAAACAAACTTAGGACGTCAAACTTTATCTGTATTCAATTTGGGATATGACGATGTCACTGGGCTTAAGTTGTAAAGGGTGGTTCAGTTAAAAGGGGTTCAGTTGTCGGGGTTCAGTTGTAAGGGGTTCAGTTGTAAAGGGGTTCAGTTGTAAAGGGGTTCAGTTGAAAGGGGGTCAGTTGTAGGGGTTCAGTTTTAAGGGGTTTAGTTGTAGGGGTTCAGTTGTATGGGTTCAGTTGTAAAGGGGTTTAGTTGTAAGGGGTTCAATTGTAAGAGATTCAATTGAAACGGGTTCAGTTGTAAGGAGTTTAGTTGTAAAGGGGGTTCAGTTGTAAAGGGGTTTAGTTGTAAGGGGTTCAGTTGTAAGAGATTCAATTGAAACGGGTTCAGTTGTAAGGGGTTTAGTTGTTAAGGGGTTCAGCTAAAATGGGTTCATTTGTAAAAGGGATTAGTTTTAAGGGGGTTTAATTGTAAGGGTTTTAGTTGAAAGGGGTTTAGTTGAAAGGGGTTCAGTTGACAGGTAACCGAATTATCACACAGGCAATCTTAAGATTACCTCGCTTTTTATATAAAATATTCCCCATCAACACTCTATGTAAATGTAATCCCTTAAAGGGTTGTACTTACAAATATTCCACACCACATTCCAGCGGAAATGTATGCGAAAACATCAAAAGAATACCCGGACAGAGCAAACGCCAATGTGTAGCTCCAAGTAAAGATAGATAACGTTCCAAGTAATATCTGGAATATCTGCGATATAATAAGTTTAGCGATTAAATGAGTTTTTACTGGATAGTGTCAACAACGTGTTAGCCGCCACTAATTAAAAAAATGCATTGAATGTATGCTATATGTTTCTGCATGCAGAAAAGGAACCTATCACTAGTGTTATGTGCAAATATATAAAAACAGTCTATTGGAATCCGTGATTGGATATAGAGAATAGAATGTTTTTTATCCAGTGAAACGGAAAACCAAGTGGGTTAACAGCACACGGGCAATCGTCAGATCACCTCTCGCCCCTACCGTCGGGTTATCGGAGCTATTTCGGGTTATCGGAGCTATACCACCCCCTATATATAAATTTACGAGCACTACCCCCATATATAGATCTACAATAGGATAGGATAGAAAAGTTTAGGGTTATCCCCGTGTGTGGGAAAACCAAAAATGGGAAATCTGACTATTGCCCGTGTGTTAACTTCCTTGGTTTTCCCATTCATGGGAATAAACACGAATATTCTATACACATATACCCAATGTTATAAAGATAATTAGATTTTATCCAAGAGAGCGTTTATGCACGTAGATATTCCTGCAACATCTTGCCAGAACGTTAAATTTTTGAAACATTATTGCTTGGTCGTAAATTTTAGACCAAGAGATTCACGCCCATTCACCAAAGTTCAAGTGGTAAGACTATAAAGGAATAAAGTATGTCCCATTTAAAATAGAGGGCAACATAACAATCACGTAATGTTTCTTGTAAGTGCATAGCTATCACATTTTAACACTGTGCACTGTTACTTGGTAGTAAATACCACGTCATGACAAATATGCAGGCAAAGCAATGCTTACCCCAAGTATACGGAATGCTTTTGAGTAAGCCATATTTCCAGGACTTCTTACAGCAGGATTTGACATAACCACAGGCGTAGAACCTACAATATTAGTCATGGTTGAGATAATCTTCTGCAGAGTGGTAAATGGATTAATAATCGCACACATAGTGGCAATACTAAAAAAGGGAAAGGAGGGAAACTGCTCAGTAAAATTAGGGTAAGTAATTTTACCCTGCCCTAAACACTAATCTCAACCCCAGAACCAACCCTTAACTCCAACCTCATGTTTAAAACTATCTCTAATGTCATTATCTTGTATTTTAGTTAAGTTGTATTTTAGAAAACGTATACTAAAACTAAAAAGGAGGGGAAAATAGGGAAAGGCAGAAAGGAGGGAAACTGCTCACTAAAACTATGAAAACTAATTTAAACCATTCCCCTAAACACTAATCCCAACCCCAGAACTAACCTTTACTCCAACCCATGTTTAAAACTAATCTAATGTCATAATATATATTTCAATGTGCAGTTTTCCAAAAACTTTACCAAACACTACATACGCAACCTGTGTTCAAATTCAAGATAACACGCTAACGAACGAACATATACCACATGTACAAACGCATTAACTGTCGTTAATTTCATTCATATTAACTAACTACGCTTTATCTGGCTATTCCTACCACTGGTTTTAATACGGTACTCGTCAAATCAAAGAAGGAATGAAATATCATCCGCGTTTCTGTTTTTCTTTTATCACAAATACAACATGGATTTTATACATTTGTATCGTATAACGTGGCGTAATACATATGTGCAACATGGCACCACATATACGCAATACTGCATTTTTACTGCTTTCTTTAAATGAATGCATCATATAGTCTTACGCAAGCTAGCAATGAAAAGTATACGAATAAGGAAATCCACTGTTGGGAAAACTATGCGTATAACAATCTTTATTATAGCATCATCACATATTGCGTAAGGCGCGTTATAATGATAGCTGTCTCGATTTCTGCCGATTACGCCATTAAAGGTGATTAAAACAGAGCTGGAAAATACCAAAGAGGAAATTGAATCGATTTGCGTCAAGTTTCGAGTTATGACTCTCATTATTGACGCACATAACTTGCCAAAACGAGTGTTAAATCATCTTGTTGGACTTTCCCACTTTTATTATGCTAATTTTAAGGGAAAGCACCACAAGACATCATCGCGCGACATAAAACGAAAATGTAGTTTTATTGGATTCGCGCACGTTGTCACTTTCAGTAGAATTTTCTGTGACGTGTATGCAAATTAGTTTACTTCAGACACACCACTTTAATATGTTAAACCTTGTGTGTTGATGAGATTGTCCATTTTTTACCGTGTGTTTTAACAAAACTTTGCCCCAGTTAGTAATAACAATTCACCTGGAACCGATAGTTCAAAATCGAATTTTAATTTTTTTTTCCGCTACTTTAGATGGCGTATAACCAATTAAGACCTCGCGGGCGGATGTGACGAGTGGTACCTTTTAAGAGTCATTGTTTTTAACGAGTGTTTTGCTGGGCAACAATGGTGGTGATTCCCCAATGTTATTTGATAGAAAGCAGCATGTGGTAGGCTGCGCGCAAGGATTTTGAGTGACAGTCGTTTTTGTGAGGTCAGTTTGCATTGGAGAGATAGGGAGAATAATTAGTTGAACGTCTATTTTATTCTCTATTGACGTGCAATATCAACTGTCGTTTTGCCATTTTTTGGTTTTTAAAGATGAGAAAAAATAAACTTAACTGATCATGGATTAGTAGATAGTCCGGCCGGTTAGTCTAGTGGTTTAGTGTGACGCCTTTTAGCCGATAGGTTTCAGATTTGAAACTGGTCGCTAGCTAGTCGGTTGTGTCCTTGGACAAGGCACTTAACGGACATTGCCTGAACCCAGCGGATTAATGGGTTCTACCAAGTTAGAGGAACATGTCCATCATATACAACACACTGCAATAGCTCCGGTAACCCGACGATGGGCGCGAGGTGATCTGACGATTGCTCGTGTGTTAACCCCCTTGGTTTCACATTCACGGGGATAAACATACGACCGTACAATATAGTATATGTATGTTTATCTGTGAATGGGGAAACGTAAAAAGCGTCAACACACGGGCATTCGTGAGATCGCCTCGTGTCACACTCAGATTACTCAAGTTATTGCAGTGTCTATGATACCTTTAATTTTAATAATGTCATCAATCCACTCAGCAGATATGGCCTTAAAAGACACAACCAACCAACCAACCAACAATCAACTCCAATTCAACAACTCTTCAGCCAATATTTCTCCGACTTTAAAACGACTTAAGGTGTAGACAAATGACAACTTTCTACACAACTGATCATTGCAAACATGAAATATAAGTATTTAACAACTCGTTCATATATTTCATAGCGTATACCTTCTTCAGGTAAGGACCCAATATAACGCAAGATTAAGACTTAAATTGTTTAATTTTTCAACTAAAAGTCGTCAAATTTCCAAATACATTTTTCCAAATATTTAAAAAAAGCAAAGATTTTGCCCAGCAATACACAGTAATACCAGGAACATTAAATCCTTATCGCAAAGTGCAACTTAATTAATGATGGCAGCTTCAATCTGTCTCGTAAAGTCAGACAATTTATCCGATCTTCTTAAAGGTATTGTAGTGGGTACGTTGTTCTTGACAATCTGCAGTTAATTTGTTTGAGCTTTTATTATTACAACAAAGAATGGATGAAATAATTATATTTTATCCCAGTGAATGGGAAAACCAAGGGGGTTAACACACGGGCAATCGTCAGATCACCTCGCGCCCATCGTCGGGTTACCGGAGATATTACAGTGTGTTGTGTATGATTCACACGTTCCTTCAATTTAGTAGAACCCATTAATCCACTGGGTTTAGGTAATTCCCGTTAAGTGCATTTTCCAAGGACACAACCGACTAGCTCGCGACCAGTTTCGAATCTTTAACCTTTCGGTTGAAAGGCAACGCACTAACCCACCAGCGAATTGAATCCTTCAGGAGATTTAAGGCAACAAACTTGAGCTAATTTATCAGACCGAAGTGATATGTTACAGCAACAAATTAATAGAAAGTGCAACCTTACCACTGCACCCTCCGGTACAAATATAGCCAACACGTTCGGTGCATTTGGTCGGTCACCGTTAGCGGGAGTAAAAAGATTGGCGTTAACATACTCGGTCAAAGTTGGTTCGGCGATAACAGCTGTGGAATATAATTGAAATAATGTAAAGTAAAGATGCATGGTCCGGCCGGTTGGTTTAACGGTTAAGTGCGTCGCCTTTCAAGGCACTTTACGGATATTTCCTGAACCTAGCGGATTAACGGTTCTACTAAATTGAAGGAATGTCTCTATCATATACAACACACTGCAATAGCTCTGGTAACCCGACGGTGGG
>CH002692.1:2182-31317 GCA_000149265.1 Ciona savignyi
ATTTTATTTTAGCCCTTTGTGTCAATATGCGAAATTTTAGGTGGTAAATATTTGGGGTCCCAGGTTTTTTATGTATGAATGTTTTGATGTCTTTTGAATAATTTTGAGGAATAAAACCGTCGGCCTCATTACACGTATTTGAGTATTTCATATAACAAACGACATTATGGTATAAAGCGATACCAACTTTGTTTTGAGTGTTTATTTAGGCTACTAATACATACAATTAATGTTAAATAACGGTTTATACTTGAAAAACATTGCAAGGTAAATGTCACACTTCACGTGTATGGCTAGCTAATGTTGGCATCCGTTCATGAGTGATTAACTGATACCTCCTAAATTGTACAGTCACGTGATATTCGCATGGTCGTACGGTTGTGTGTATAAATCATAATCCGAATAATGACAATAAACTCGGATGTATATCGCTTAAAGCCCGGAGTCCAGGCTGATGCGGTTGCATAAATAGATCCCGTATTTCAAAACATTTATTGTAAAGATTAGTGTTTATTTAAAATATTTACGATTGGGGATACGGTTTTAAAATTAGTTACGCAAGTGTCGCAAGTGTTAAAATTAGTAACTTTAAATCTTAAGCAAATTACATTAAATTAGATATAGGGAATGTTTAATATAACCGCTTTTAAAGTAAAAAAAAACTGATTTAGTCTTAAACCAATAACACATGAATTGTTGTTTTAAATTTACGGTTTAATTAAAAAAAGAGATGTTAGGGCAAATACTGCGATAACCTTTTGTCTTTTTGTCTTCTTACTGTTACTTTTCTTTATCTATTACAAAACATGTTCTATTTAAACTATCGGTTACAAGACAGATTTTTTTAAAAACTTTTGTGTGTATGTACAGCATGCAGTTCACTAAACTTGGTCGTGGAAGAGCGTGGTAGAGAGATCGTCACATTGTCAATTAGCTATTCAGCGATAGTAAGCGGTACAACTTTCACCATTACGGTAAACGGAAACGCGTGGCAATCAACATCTGCACGAACATCTCTCACTCCTATGCTAACCGGCCTTGTACCAGACACGGCTTACACTATCCAAGTCAAAAGTGATGATCAATGCGCATCTACCGGGACTGTAGAGACTAGAACGGGTAAGAAAAGGAATTTATTTACAATATTAAAAGAACAGTTGTCATCTTTCTATTTTCCAAGGTTTGTTCAGAAACTTAAAATATTATGGTGGAATATTACCAGGTGTCCTATTTCGTTATCCCTATATTTTGTTTATTTTGTTTGCTTATTTTACTCATTGCAGTTGGAGTATGTACACTTGTTTGTACGAATGGCGAATGTGCAATAGACCAAACCACACAAACACAAACATGTCAATGCAACAGTGGTTTCACAAAAGAATCTGCAAATTCACAAATTTGTGTCGCACTTAGACCATGCGACACACCGGGACAAACTTTATGCGCCAACGTACCCAATTCGCAATGTGTGAATTTGCCAACTGGAAGCCATAGCTGCGAATGCAATGCTGGGTACACCAAAGTTAGTGGAACTTGTCAAAGTAAGTTCACGTTTTTGTGACACAAATTTAAATCTGACCAACACAAACTTAACACAGTCAACAACCCGTGTGCAACACGAGACCCTTGCACCATTGGAAATTGTACTTCAACCGATGGAATAACAACGACATGCAATTGTCCTCAGTACTTTAGTGGTACTAATTGTGAATATTGTTTATCCCCTTGCTTGTTTAATGGCTTTTGCGAAAACGGTGGAGATTGTCGAACAACCAATTGCCCCAGCTTCACTTGTGTCTGCACTGCTGGTTATATGGGTAAGTAAGTAATGTACATTAAAAAAAATCCAAAACAATATATATATATAATATAGTAGAAAACCAGACCTTAAAATTAATATAGGTTTAAACCGAACTTTAATAATTATATCCATGGCAGAAATATTCGCAGGCGTAACACAAGGCGACAATTTATTACTGTTAAAATCTTGTTCTGAAGTGGTTTGCCATAACAAACTTTTTATGTTTCGAAACATGTTTTAAATAATTATGGCTTGATGCTATATCTAACCTTATACTGATATTAATTTGACATGAAGAGAAAAATCTTTCGAGGTGACTCAGATATTAACCACCACCCGATATTTTTTAGTTTATATACCAATGTCCTAAACTGTTAACCAGTTTAAAACTCATATATATTATGTCTTCTATATAGGGGAAGAGTGGGTAAAATGGGCCCTTTAGTTGCAAATCGGATTTTTTACTGATATAAAGCCCGCTGGACTTAAGTTTTTCATGTGGTGTCACCTAATACCAAAGTGTTCACACATAACATGTTAACTTTCTAATAATTTTTTTTAAATATATTTTATCAACAAAGAAAAATATTTCGTTAGTGGCCCATTTTAGACAAGGGTGTAGTCTAAAATGGGCCCCGGCTCGTTTTCGATATTAACATTTCGCTAGATAGCAGTATCAATATTCGCTTCCCATATAAACAATGTTATTACTTTTCTTTTTATGATGTAGCTTGTTTTTTTTAATTTAACACTTTGGATTACTGCAATTACTTTTTATTTAATACCCAGTTACTAGTATACTAATGCAATAACACCTTGCTACTTTAGTGGAAGCATAACTATCAATTCATGTTATTAATAGCATTTAGAAAACCCGTTTAGTTTATTGTGAAACACATAATATGACTGTTAGTGCTAAGTCTAGCCCTTTAGTACTGTTAATGCTAAGTCTAGCCCCGTTAGTTACCAAATGAACACAGGGGGCCCATATTAGACAGGTGCCAACATACGACTTAAAATCTCTATAAAAAATTCTTTAAAAAAGAAGTTTTATTACTACCAGTAAAAGTAGGTCTAGGCTATATAGTTCTATTTAACTACAGTAAAAGTTATTTTAGTATTTGATCTTTTCTATTATATATTAGCAGAAAACAAAAAATGCAAATTTAGATTCAGACCTTCTCAAACCGAAATAACTACAGAAAACATTGAGTTTGGTGATTTCACGCTTAAACTTCGGTTTGGAGATTCCATAGTTTGATATACTGACACTGGTTCTGGCAGCAAATTTTATTCTTCAAAATATATTGAAAATTGGAGGGGGCCCATTTTACCCACGTGGCCCATTTTACCCAGTTTTCCCCTACCTATACTTGATAATGAAATTGGGCAGTCTAGTTCTATTATGTTATTAAATAATCAATTTTTATTGCAACTAGCCAATATTAATTGTATCGCACTGTTAGTGGCGATATATTTGTGTTTATTGTTGGAAAGTGTTTGATCGCACGCTCCAGCCTGTCACTTATTTAATCTTTCCTCTTAGTGACTTCTTGAAAGTCGAATTGTGCATAAGGAGCATTTTACATGAATTAGTACGATACTTATTTCGCTTGATGTGTTCCCGATTTCCGTCGTAATATATTAGCTCGAGCGTAACAAACAAATGTAATGTAGGTTTTATGAAATATTTGCTTTGAATTATGAAAATCATCCAAGGTAGACGCAAAATTAATTCGAAAATCGGGACGAATTACATTTAAATCCCACTATGACACTTTCTGAGTTTTACAATTCGTGGTTTTGTGTGAGTAGTAAGGCAAACCCGTAGCCTAAACTATAAAACCAGATAGGCGACACAACAAAAAAACAAATAGGCGACACACGTCTTTAGGTGTTTTATTGTTTACAATAACGGGTTTTATACTAGATGTGTTTTCATAATGAACACTTTTGCCTTTGAAAGATATGAGCAGGGTTGGCTTTGAAAGATAAAACGATCTTTCAAATGAAATTAGAAATGAAATCTACTCTACTTACCTAAACGTTAAATCGACCGTTTTAACTTTCTTTGTAGTGCACATATAATATTGACTAACAATCTCTGTGGTGCGAATATGAGACTTAATTGGCAATCTCCTTAACTCAAAGCGATGATAGATGTAGATACCTTTAAAATTTCAATTACTGACGTTATTCATGAAGGGCATAACTAAAACCAGACAGTTATTCCTAGAACTATAGCGGTAAACCCGTTGAACAGAACATGAACAGTCCCTTTTAAATATGCGTAAGTTAAGTTACGAAAACAATTGGTCAAAATTAAAAAATGTTATATAAATATTTTTATCCACACACTCATAATTTAATGTACATTGCACCATACAAGTCGGTGCTGGTGACAATATGACTTGTTATTTCTCTCACAGGATCAAGATGTACCGATGACGTAAACGAATGCGCAAACAACCCATGTGCGGCAAACGCGGATTGCTCCAATACCATTGGAAGCTATACATGCACCTGTCAGACTGGTTACATGTTCGTATTATTGTATTATGTGCTTTATGTAGCAAATAAAATGGTCTAACATGTTAACCTTAATCTTTCTTTAATGCACAGCGGGAATGGAAATGAGAAATGTAACTTGGATACTCTACTTCCGTTTGGAACAGGAAACGGCGATACACTTTTACGGGTGGAAGACGATGTGGCCTCAAGTACAATGCAGTAAGTTGATTGTAATGTCCCTGGATATGTGAGTTATTACTCAGTCTGGTTAAGCTCAATCATAGTTGGCTCGACACAAGTTTAGGAGGACGGGTAAAAGGCTTTCGGGTATTTAAATATATCTATATATACTCGATACTGCTTTGTGTATGACGGATACTGGGGTGTTATATGAAGGATATAGAACATTGCGAATGTAAATGCTTAAAAATAGTAGACTAGAATTAAAAGAAAAGTCGCTCTGTTCCCTGTCTACGCGCTAACCGAAGTAATACGATTTTATTTTTTACCAAAAATGTAACCAGTCTGTACTTCTGCTAAAGTGAACTACTACTTCTGCTAAAGTGAACTATAGCGATACAAATTTACATTGACCGGTCATTAAATTTAACCGCAAAGTGCAGATAAATACTAACGATATACGCGCTACCGCGGCAAAGGAATTTATGGTAAACCACGTAATGGACGTTCGTAAATCCTGTAGATTATTGTGTTAACTGTCTTGTACAAAAACTACAATATTCATATGTGTTATTTTTACATACACATGCGTTTTAACACCAGTTGTGTTTTCCCACCATCATATATTGACATGTGCATAATATCATAAGGTTTCTAAAAATTTATCACGTTTAACATGTTGCAAGTATGGTAGTCGTATATGTTTGCCAAGTATTCAAAAACTTCTGTTCGTTAACCAAATTTTATTACAGGTTAAACTACGGAATACCATTTGGTGAAAAGTCCTTCTTTCAAATCCGCATCACTTCAAATGGCATAATTTATCTTGGTTCAAGTTTCTACTATGTTCAATATTTATATCGGCCGTTTAGAAACTTTGCATCCCAGGCACGTTCTAGAAGACTTGCTATTATTGCGCCTCTGTGGGATGACTTCCACCCAAACATTGCAAATAGTGGACGTGTGTACTATCAGGTAAATTTCAACTTGCATTCAATTAAATTTATGTTATAAACTTAAGATAAATAGTTATATCTATTACTAAAATGTTCAACTTTTGCGACTTGGGAATGTATTCTTGGGCATTTGGGAATATTTATATTTAACATGGGATTAGAATTTGGATACTTAATGGTATTTTATGGTATCATGTCTACTAGAAGATGACAGATTCAAACCAGCCACATAGTGTTTAGACAAATGAATAAAGGGCTAAACAAAAAACATAGCAATGTCTAGAACACCTTTGCTATAAAACATTGCCTGTTTTCTCAAATTCATTACTTCAGAGATAAAAAGCTTCTTTATAAATAAGTTTCCCATTATCCTCCCACAACTAAAACAATCCAATATGAATTTAAACTTTATTTGCATCAATTTAACAATTCTTTTTATAAATATCATATCTTTTTATCTGACAGGTATATGACAAAATGAGCTCATCACTTAATGCCGCAGGATCAAGTGTTGTCGAGACTGTGAAAAATCGAATAAATTCAAAGTTCAGCATAAATTTTGATCCTGTGTTTGTATACAAAGCAACTTGGAGTGAAGTGGTTATGTATCCATGGTGGTTTCCTGGTCATGCCAATTATGTAGGTTACCTTTATCACTTTTTACAGAGTTTATCGGCAAGTGTAAATAAAGACAGCTCACATAAATAAATTTATTAAATGAGAAAATGTGTACAATGAAGATAGCTTGTTATTGGTCTAAAAAGTTTTCTTAAATAAGCAGTCTAGCATAGTTTGCTGAAAAGTTTTAACATCATTTGTAATAAAAGCAATATGTTACACAGCCAAGCACCTTCCAAGGAGTGGTTGCAACAGATGGGTGTGACACCTACGTACTTTACATCTACAAGGAAGATGCCATGTTGTGGAAAACTGGAATCAGGAGCATTGATACTGGCATAATTGGATATACAAACGGAGCAGAATTAACACATCTTGAATCACAAGGATTTTACAGACCAGACCAAGTTGCCCAACAAAGTATAAAGCTATTCACTCTTTTTTGTGGATTGTTGTAAGATAAATATAGTCAATTTTCTGATATTTATACTGTTTTGAGAAATGGTTTTAATTTGAAACGTATCGACCTAATCTTGAAATTGAAATTGGTATTACGCTTTACAAATTAACTTTAAAACAAGAGCTTCATGTAATTATACTATATTATTCATTGCATAATGTTGTTACCTAGTATGATGAACCTTACTAAAATGTTTTGATCATAGAAAATTTTAAATTTTTTTGCAATATTTAAATTTATTGCTTTTACAGGTGGTGGTAGTAAAGGGCAATATTTCTACCACTTGACACCATCCAAAACTTCTACTCAACTGGCTCGCTGTGGATGTGTACAATGGTATCAGGAAGATATCCAAACACCTTATGTTCCGTCTTCTATAAGTTGCCCATGTTCTCTGCCACAAGTTTGGAATAATCCATCATTTGTTCCATCAGTGGATTTCTGGATGAACTTAATTAATCAAAGAGGATTACAGAGATTTTTTAACTCAGCAAATACTTTGGAGTGGAATTACGATAGAGGTGTGGTCTGTCTACAATTTTTTTCTTTTTTTGACCTGTTATACATATATTTAAAAATTTGTTTGTATTAAAGATTTTTGTATATTTTTAATTGTATAAGAATATTTTATAATTTCCGTTGAATTTTTAAACCTAAATGTACTTTTATAGCACAAAATGGAGATTGCTTCCAGCCCAGATTTGGCCGAGGCCCAAGATGTTGTTACAGAAGAAGATTCTTTTTTTTCTCTCCCTGGAGATCATTTTTCTTTGGTGATTTTATTCGAGGTTCACTTTGGAGTCGACAAGAACGATATCAAATTGAATTTAGCTCAATATTCGGTTCTAGTGAAACATTTACCCAACAGTATAATGATGCAATCAGTAAGTACATTAAAGGCTATTTTTAACACTTGAATTTACATAAAGTCTAAAAACAGCAATTTGCTGTATAAAGTGCATCATTATATCTGGCCTAAAATCTCCAAATATATGGCTTAATCCATTGTTTGTATATCATTTCAGACAAAGATCTTATTCCACGACGGCAATGTTGTATTCAAAGCAATGCACGGGGATATTGTAGTCTTTACCGGTCTCGAAGACCAACACCTCGCTGTACAAACAGATTTAGAAGATTCTGGTGTAAGTTAAAACATATTTCATCCTTGTTTTACTTGTGTTAATAAACAAATAATACTGGCATTTAATATTAAAACTTGGCTTATACTTAATGACTTGCACAATTCCATAGAACCATTAGTAATACCATATGACTGCACTTCAATGTACAGTTTGAATAATTAATGTCAAATATTTATAAGTGTTGTTTTTTTTGGTTCAACTAAAATTGAGATTACAAAATGTATTTGAATTTTATATTTTAGTTTGGGGATTTGGAGATCCTCATATTACAACCACCGATGGAACAACCTACACGTTCAATGGAGTCGGAGAATATTACTATATCTATTCTCCTGGTGTCTTTATGTTGCAATGCCGCACCCAAACAACAAAAAAATCAGATGGAAGTAGCAGTGACGCTACTGTGTTTTCAGCATTTGCTGCACAAGACATTGCAATGCCATCCGCAATTGTACGTAATTTCGGCTTTGCTGGTTTGTTTTGCTTTAACATTTAAGTTTTAAATACACAAAAAAAATGATTTTTCTTTTTTTTAAAAGGGGACAACCTCTGCGCCCATTTATTTAAGATAATGCCAACAATTGTTTAAAAAGTGCAGAAATAAATGTTAATCACAACTATTTGCATGTTAGCCCCATATTATTTGTTTCTGCAATAAGAGACTGCGGGTCTTTCCAATCCAAACTTGTAATTCATCATCTGTAAAAGAAATATATTCTTTTAGGTTAGCAAAAAACACTCCCAAATAAAATTGTCATCGTATATATAATACCTTTAAAAGTTTTAACCCAGTTGAACATTTATTCCAAATAATGTGGGGGATTAAAACACACTGATCATAGATTTAGGTGGTTTGTATTTTTTTGGGATCTAGCGGAAAAGAAAAATGGCTTGCCCACTGACATTTCTTTCATCGCACATACTGCACACAAGAAGCAGATTTTTATGTTTTAAGGGTTTTATTTATATTAACATGTATATCATAAATTCTGTAATTTTCATTTTAACGTACAAGGTACCTAATATATTATATGGATATATTCTTTTACTCTTGAATTATCCTGACGCAGTTACACATTTCAGAACAAAGCAAAAGTATTGTGATTATAAATTTCTTGATAATTTTAGACAATTATTTTAAATTTTAGATAATACTTTGTTCTACACACTTTTTATGTACAAACATTTTTTCAGTTTTAAAGATTAAAAGGGATGTAATTGTCATTTGTCTATAACTAGATATAAATGATGGGTTTGCAGGTTTAATTTTTAGCTTTTTTATGTTTATTTAAATTAAAATATACAGTACTAGTTACATCTAGGTGTCAGAAAGTTTGGCATTATATTGGGATTTAAAATTATTCCTAATTTTATCAAGGTGCAATTTGAAGCTGATAGTTCCAACACTAATGGCACTGGAGTGATTGTAAAAGTTAACGGAGTTGTTCAAACTGGATTGTCAGAGGGTATTTATGCATTTAAGCTGATTTAAACTATTTAAATTTAGTTAAACAAGAATAAAGATGTAAACCATAAATTTAAAATTGTGTCTATTTTTTCATTCACCTTATTGCTAATGGTTATGATTAATTTTTAACTGCCCTTGAAGATTAAGATAAACAGCAAAAAACATTGGTGACTAAGATTAGAGCAAATTTTTAAAGTATGTTTAGGTAAAAATTTACATAATATGTGTTATTATTCAGTGCAAAGATCTGTGGGCAATGTATCACTAGTTCTAGATGGAGATGGTACAAGCTACACTGCAACATTTCCAAGTTCCAATTCAATGACTGTCTCATCATCGCAATTTATTTTAACTTTGCAATTTTCTGGAGATGAATCGCTTCAAAATGTCTCAATGGGTTTGCTTGGTTAGTTATTTCTCAATTTATTTGAATATAAGTTTCTAAAGTCAAGTCACACCAAAAGTCCAACTTTTCTACCAAATTGCATAGAAAATTTGCTACGTTTATATATATACTATTCTGCATTTTATTTAGATTTGAACTGTAAACTGCAAATATATATCAACTCTGATTGTTTTTGATTTTTCCTCATTTTCTTTTTATAGTGCATCGCTTTTTATATTCATAACATAAGTAATAATAGTACTTGTGCCATATAATGATTTATTACCCATTTTGTACTGTGTTCATTATTTGTCTTATCGAATCTATTAACTTTAACTATTTTCTTTTTACTCCAATAGATCCATCATTATAATCTATCTTTATTTGTCAGGTATACCAAATGGTAATATAAGGGATGACTTTACACTTCGGAATGGAACACAACTGGATTATAACAGTCTACTACCTACAACTGATCTGGACATTCTAAATGGAACGCTTTTGGAGTCAAAACTATTCCCATTCGGAGAATCATGTATGCACATTTGTAGAATTTAATTATTTTTGTTTTCTGCTATTTTCTGATTTAATTTTAACCATAAAATCTGTTTTCAGGGCGAATATCTGAAATGGAGAGTCTGTTTAATTACAGTGGTGGTAATGATACCTACCTTGCCCACAACCCAAACTCTACTGTTCCACTCTTCTTGGAGGATCTGGTTGCTGCTAGACGTAATACAAGTCTCTTTAATGAAATCGTGGCCAACTGCACTTCCAACTCTGTACTATCAACCACATGTCTGTATGATGTTTTGGCAACAAATAGAAGTGACATTGGACGTACAACTATGCAAGATGCCAGCTCCAGCCAAACTGTCGCAGACACCACTGGTTGGTTTTTGATTTATATAAATTCTTTTAACAAATATTGTTATTTCTATATGTCATTAAAATAATAATTTTAATAAATTTGTTTATGTATATTGCAATTTTTAAGGGGTTTCAACATAATAACTGGTATATATTAACGAACTTACTTGATTCTCAGCAAATACTGCTCCGAACATTTCTGTCATGGCGAGTGCAAATTTTGTTGATGACTTCTTCCAAGCCCAATTGAATGTAACATCCACACTTCAAGTGACTGGGTTTGATGCTGAGAATCAAGCGATAACTTACTCTGTGTCCAACATCTCAACAGTGGATGGAGTCACAATTAATGGTTCGATTTCTTTCTTGTGTTTTTGTGAATTTCTATTGTAATTCTGAGAGTTTAAACTAGATTTATTTATTTCTTATTAAGCCTTTGACCACAACGGGACTTTTACCGTTTTTGGAAATTTTAAGTAAGGTTGCTTTGACCTCATTTGCTGCAAATACTGTTGAAATACTGTTGGAGGAAAAATAATGTATTACAAAGTTGTCCAGTATATAATTTTCTACAAATTAGTATTTTTATTTTTTTAATGACGTTGTAGTATTTGTAATGACGGCATAATTAATAATTTATACTCTAATTACTGGTAGCTTGTAGAAGATAGTAATAAATTACAAAGTTGTTCAGGATAAAATTTCCTACAAAGATACGTCTTTTATTTTTTGATGACGTCAACTAAGCGTGATGACGTCACATAAAGCTGACAAATATGGCATTTCTTCACCAGAATCACTGTCGGCCTTGATCATGCTGGCAGCCTGATCGGCTATAAACTACCGCGAAGTTGCCATATTTCCTCCGAATATCAAATAATAATTAAAAATCAAAGTAAACAAAGACGAAGAAATGATTAAATATCTATAGTAATTAGCAAAAATCATATACACATGCATATATCGTTGAAAAATCGAAAATGACTAAAACGATTTTAACTCCCTAGAACCCAAAAAGCGATGTTTTACCTAAAAATTAAACTAGATAATAAAATTTTGAAGAAAAATGTTTGGAACAAAATTACTCAAATATTTTAAATGTAAAGATTATGTTTTTATGCAGTATTTCGAAAGATCTATTTAAATGCTTTCCAAAAATATAAGAACTACAGAAATCCCCCAAGAAACGACTGAATTGTGTATTTTTTTTTGGAGACACCTCTCGGTTACATATTTGTAACCGTCGTGGTCTAAGAGTTAATACTATACTTTTTTAACATAAAAAATAAACATATTTTGAGTTAAGTCGATTTTTTTACTTATATCAAGCTGGCAGAATATTTTTTATTTTACATAAATGTTAATAACTTTTTCTTTCTACAGAATTTGGGTTGATAAGCTGGACGCCTTCCCAACAAAATGTTGTTTCTGACGCTACCAATCTCACATTAATGATTAGTGCTGTAGATACAATGAATGCTGAAACAGTGATAACAATCAACATCAAGCTATGTGTTTGTCAAAATAATGGAAGCTGTTCTTTCAATGAATCTATTATCAGTGGTGACAGTTATATTGTAAGATGGTTTTCTTAATTCTTATACCTTTAAAATTCAAAACCTTCAAATCCTTTAAAATCTAGAGGAATAATTTTAAGTAATAGCAATTTTGTAAAAGTTTCTATTGTGAATTGATATTGTTTTACTTAATGTTTAAAAATATACAAAGGTTTTCAGTTGTTAACATCGGATTCTGTTTAATTTCATTAGATTGTTGGTTGTGAGTGCACAGAAGCATACGTCGGAGACGACTGTAGTGGTGATAGAAATGGTTGTGAGTTTTCAGCATGTTATACTGGAGTAAACTGCACTGACAACCCTGCACCAGGAACTGGTCAAACTTGTGGCAGTTGTCCAGCTGGAACTGCAGGTGAGGATAGAGTAATTGTGAATTTTTTGTAGGTTGATAGAAGTATTTGATAACACAAAATAAATTATATTCATAAGGGTTTTTCATTGAACCAATAATAATTAGCTAATAACGGCTAAATTAAACAACTTTTAGATTACTTAATCAAGATATTGTCTGGTATTCTTCGTTAAGCATTATATTATTATACATATCCTAAAACTCTGAAAATACATACTAGATACATGTCACGGGGCCATCAATATTTTTTACTTCACTGATCTTAAAAGGTATATTAGATTTAAAAATGCAAATTTGTATTTAAATGAACAGGTGATGGAAGGAATTGTACAACTGTGGACTTTTGTGAATCCAATCCATGCATGCATGTTTGTTCAGCGGTCTTTAATGGCTATAATTGCTCCTGCAACCCTGGTTATCAAGTAAATTCCTTGAACACTTCTTTGTGTGATGATATCAATGAATGTCAGCAAAACACCTCATGTGCAAGTGTCTCCAACTCTGTATGTAACAACACTGAAGGCAGTTTTTCGTAAGTTGTAATTAATTATGGATTTTCTTCCATATGAATACATATTCTTTAAAGTTTCCGATAATTGTCTTTTACCAACTAAACTACAATTTTTAATGGGTGGAAAGTGGTTACTCATCAATAAACCTAATTCCAAAATGATTATTACTTTTGGGGACAGTTGCAGTAGCATGTAACATTACTTTTGTTTAGCCAGCAGGAAAGCTATTCCTCTTAAAGTGATTTAAAGTTATTGTGCTTTGTCCACAAAAGAAAGTCAGTCAATTAACAGTAAACCGTATAATTCTCAAACATTAAAAAGTATATATTATATTGCACTGGTATATTGAATTATATAAATTGGCTTTCCATATTGCAAATTTAGTTTGGTTAACAGAGGTGTATCTATCTTGCACAAGAATATGTTTTTGTTTGTATGCTATTTAAATATCTATTATGCTATTTAATATTCATAGGTGTTGTTAATACTTTTTGTTGTTAAACAAATCCAAAGACGCAATGTCAATCATTTCATTTCATCTGTATCATTTACAAAACTGCTTTTGTTTAAAATTCTATTTATTCTTACAGATGTAATTGTAATGAAGGTTTTACAAAGTTAGCTAATGCAACAACATGCAGTGATGTGGATGAATGTATGACAGGATCTTTCAATTGTTCTAATGATAGCACAACATGTCTGAATAGTTTTGGAAGCTATGTATGCGTTTGCAAGAATGGTTACACAAGGTAAGTTTACTTTTGGTTGATATTAAAAAGACTCGGTTAAATACGAACATTCAATGGTTTAAATTTCTTTTATATGTTGTAGAGTATGAACTCTTACTTTTCTTTCTGTTTGTTTCAATCGAAATTCCAACTCTTGTTTACAGACCGTCCATTGCATCAAATCAATCTGCATGCAATGATATTGATGAATGTATGATAAACACTCACTCATGCAACAACCGAACAGAAGTTTGTAGGAACACTGTTGGTTCCTTCACATGTGATTGCGCGTAAGTTTTTTTAAATTAAATTAAAAGTTTGCTTAGCAAAATAGTGCAATGCAGACAATTTGCAGCCCAATGCATTTCTTACTCTCATTTAGCACACCTTGTGACTCTTTCGGATTTATCTATTGGCTTTTGTGGTTTAGAACTGGTTCTATGGCTTTGGTAAAACCACCTTGTTTTCTGTAATGAATTACAATAATTACTTTTATTTTATTTCTTTAAATTTGATTCACAATGTAGTGTTTAAATTACGTTTTAGTGCCACCTCCATTGACATAAATTTAAGCTCGAAACAATGGTAATCGACAATTGTTTTTATGATTTATTAAAATTTGCACTCACCAGTACTTTGAAAGGTAAAATTAAGTTTGGTGTATTTGATATGGTAATAATTTGCTTTTAGATTTGTAAACTCTATCATATAATCTTGATTGTTTTTAGTTCAAGAATCCTTGTTAATTTTTGTGTAAGCTTCATATCCAGATTTACTTTCTCCTTTGTGAATAACTTCTCCAACTTGCAGCAAAAAAATAAATATTTTTCCAAATGTAGCGAAAAACAGTTGGAAATTTACATCCTTTCCTTATTACCATCCACCACATATAAGAAAATGATAACATCGGTAACCAATTGCCAAAGTTGGATTTTCTTTTTTCAATCTGACTGGAGAATTCTTCTTTATGTTTGACAAAAGTAATTTGACATCTTCTTTTTGCAATGTTTAATATTAGTTTCTTTGGAACTTATACAAATTATATTCCTCTAGAATATCAGTTATTCTAGAACTTATATAAATTGTATTTCTTTAGAATTATTACAGATTTTGAAAAAATGTTCACAGCACAAAAAAGGCAAAATGGTCAAACAGAAAATTAAATAAAACAAATATAATTTTCCCTTTCATTCTATGTTTTCAGAAATGGATACACAAGAACAAATGGAACTTGCAAAGATATCAATGAATGTTCAAACTCATCTTTAAATAACTGCAATGTACAAAGCAATAAATCAACTTGTATGGAACTGGAAGGAAGCTATCGTTGCATTTGCTTAAGTGGATATACTGGAAACGGAACTGTAAGTGATTGTACTATACTAAATTAAATGAACAAATCCATAAGCATTGCATTTTAAAACTGTTTTTGTATAAACAGTTTTTTATTTATTTTTAAATTGGTGGTAGACTATGTATTTTAATCATATCCCTAATGTGTTTTCTGTTAAAAAAGTGCTGTTTCAACATTTTAAAATAAATGACTTAGAGCTAGTTTTAGGCTAGCCCAACACTGTAATGTATTTAGTTTATTTTTTGTAAATACTTTATTTACCTAATTAGGTATGTAATGATATTGACGAATGTGCTGATTCATCATTATGTCCAAATGCTGCTTGTAGCAATAGTGAAGGAGGATATTCATGTTCATGCCTAACTGGATTTACTCTTGCCAACTCTTCATGTACAAATATAGGTAAATAATGTAGTTTTTTATGCATCCTGTGGATCTGTTAGAAATAGTCAAACCGGTAGATTAATCGTAAAGAGCATCGGTGACTGTGGGGAACTGGAAGATTGTAAGAATGAAACCTGCTACTGGCTAGATCAGGCATGGGCAACATACAAACAGCGAGCCGGGTGTGACCCGTGAAGAGATTTTGATCAGCCTGCAGACTGTATCTAAACATATCCTGCAATTAAGATTTTGAATACTATTTCATCCCACCAAGGACTTCATTTTCCCACATCTGGTCCGTCGACTAGAAAAGTTGCTCAACCCTGGGCTAGTTGTTGTTCTTAATTCAAGAACTTGGTGGATAACAGCTTAACACAGTATGGTTATGGCTTGTACCAAAACTAAGGAAATGTCTCAGTTACCTATAGAGTTATTTTTTTGCTTAATTTTAGGCAAATTGACTCAATTATTTTTGTGTGATTTCCGATTCTTGATTTCAATAATGATATCCAGTGTAAATGTAAAGTTGCATGCCTTAAGCAACAGGAACATATTCTTCTTTGTGTGTGTTTTTCTTTGGTTTCAATGTACTATAAAATAATCCCACAAAACCCGAAGAAATTTATCAGAACAAACATTTCTTAAAATTATATCTCTTAAACTCGACAGTGCTAGATTTATACCAGAATAAGGAATTG
Organism: Ciona savignyi; assembly: GCA_000149265.1. NCBI lineage: Eukaryota > Metazoa > Chordata > Ascidiacea > Phlebobranchia > Cionidae > Ciona > Ciona savignyi. The sequence continues at coordinate 18,182 of CH002692.1, forward strand.
GCCTTTTGACTATGCAACACCAACAAGCTACACAATTTCCCCTCTTAAATTAAAAATTTAAATATTAATATGTGAAGTGAATTTGTTCCTGTAAAACGATTGTGCTAATTCAACATGTGATAGTGTCCCTTTTAATTTCTAATTCCCAGGTTGTGAAATAAGCCTCCATAAAAAAATTATGATTTGATATTTTATTGCATGGTCATTTGTCAGATTGTTAAGCTGTTACATTGTGTTGCATGTGATACAAATTTTAGTTAAGTGTTTCAATTCAAATACTTTACTTAGCAATGTTATTTTAGGGAAATTATTAGTTGATAGTTTTGCATTAACATTCATGTTGGAAAATATTTGTCTTGTTTTATGACTGACCAATTTTCATTATTTTATAAAAATAGTTAAACTTGTTTTAATAGACGAGTGTGTCAGCCCCAACTTAAATAACTGCTCATCAAATGCTACTTGCAATGATACTCGTGGGAGTTTTACCTGTTCTTGCAATCCTGGATTTACTGGTGATGGTGAAAACTGCACAGATATTAATGAATGTACATTAGGTACACAAAACTGCCATGCAAATGCTACTTGTACCAACAATATTGGAAGTTTCACATGTTCTTGCAATACTGGATTTACTGGTGATGGTGTAAACTGCACAGATATTAATGAATGTACATCAGGCACTCACAATTGCCATGCAAATGCTACATGTACAAGTAAAGATGGAAGTTTCACATGTTCTTGCAATGCTGGATTTACTGGTGATGGTGTAAACTGCACAGATATTAATGAATGTACATCAGGTACTCACAACTGCCATGCAAATGCTACTTGTAACAACAATATTGGAAGTTTTACATGTTCTTGCAATACTGGATTTACTGGTGATGGTGTAAACTGCGCAGATATTAATGAATGTACATTAGGTACTCACAACTGTCATACAAATGCTACTTGTACCAACACAATTGAAAGTTTCACATGTTCTTGCAATTTCTTATTCTTTGGAGATGGCTTTACATGCATGTGTAAGTTTTTGTATTATTATACCAAATTTAAAGTGTAAGCAGACAAATTCTTTGGTGTAGGTTAATGTACATGTTCGAAACCCATTCAATATTAAGTAACCCTTATGTAAATGATTATCAAAAAAAAATTTAACATTAAATTATTAAATTCAAACACAACAGCAAGCAATATTCATGCAAAAATTGCAGCTAATGCATAAGTTTGGTTTTGTCCATTTTTTTTCTTTATTTTTTATAATAATTGATTAGACAAGGGTGTGTTGTCCGTCCAAAATCTTCGCCAAAAATCAAATCAAAACAAAACTTTTAGATATTGCAGATAACATGACCTAGATATGAAAAAAAACATAAAATTTGGGGTTTACCCCTGGAAAAAGGATCATATCGCCCAATCTAACTGCTTAAATTTTAAATTAATTTTTGCATGATTTTAGTCCAAATTTTGTAAGTATATATATCATCAAATGTATGACAAATATAGTAGATAACATGGACCAGATTTGTCAAAACCTAAACTTTAATCGTAAAACACTAGTTTATTCTTTTTACAGCATTTGATATTCTAGGTATTATAGCAACCAAACGGCAGTCACATACTGTTCATTAAACGCATGACCGGGATGTTTTTTCTGTCTGTTATTGTCCAGAACAGGTTTTCAAATTTAAACAAATTTTTACTTTTGAACTAATTTTTAAGTGTATCTAGATTAAAAATTTCATTTTGGTCAAGGACCCATAAGTTTATGTTCGCAAAAATAAAACTGTTACACTTGGGTTAAAACATTCAGCAATGTTAAATCGCGATCTAGACTTGTACCAATCTTTTTAGCTAAATATGGTAAACAAGTTTGGTACCCGTTCATTTCTGCTTGCAGAAAAAAAATATATTAAAAGTATATACAATGTTGCGATTATGGTAATGAAGTCTGCTTGCATAAATATATATTTTCACAGTAAAACCAACTCTTGCCACTATCCCGATGGTGCTTGATGTGTCCAAAACATGTATAGCTGTTCTCATTGATGAAAGTGCAAGTTATGGCATGTACCAGGTGCGTATTTGTTTTAATTGAAATTGATCATTTTTTTAGATATATGTACTAAATTTATGATTTCACTTAATATTAATGATACAAATTAACAAACTATTTATGACTTAATAATTAGTATATATATATTTGTATATGACAAACCAAAAAATATATACTTTATTCTTAATTAATCTCATAATTTAATTGCAGGTACAAGTTAGTGGATCAGGTGCGCCATCTATGGTGCAAACTACTTCAACTTCTGTTATTGTATGTTCTCTGCAAGCCAACACACAGTATAGCATAAAAGCACGTGTGCTTTCTTTAAAAAACACAAATGCTATAATTCCTGACACAGTTTTCACAGCCCCTGCAACAACGACGACTGGTATGACTGGCTATTTTATCTTTCATTATCAGCAAGTAACAATTAACAATATCCTATCATTTATTAACAAATATTATAGCAAGTAACAATTTTTCAGCAAGTAACAATTTTCAATTACTTAAAAGTTTATTCATTTTTTTAATAACGATTTTATAATTGATTGACTTCTGTATTCTAACCAAATATCCTTTTGTTCACAGACCCTGTGGTCATCCATTTTTTTATTACACTTCTACATGCAACATTTGATACCCAGTTGCTTGACACAACCTCACAAACATTCGCAAACCTGGCAACTTCATCGGCATCTCTGTTGTTTCCACAACTTTCTCAATTTAGAGGGTTTTTATTCCGTTTTACACGTATTGAGTACATTTCATTTCGGTAAGTAGTAACATCTATATATAATAATATGGAGTATCATGTGCACTATATGTAATTTGGTCCAAAAAAATCCCATGCAAAATACATCAAATGGTTCTTTCTTACACTATCAAGTAATGGTTGTCATTACTGTTTTGTTATTTTATATATTTTTGTTATATAGTTTACACTCTCTATTTTTTTACCATTTTTGAATATATTCTTTATAGATATGTAATTTGTTATCTATTTGTTCACTTATCAAAAATAATAATAATAATTACAAGAAATAATATAGGTAATGATCATCAATTGGTTTTAAGTTTAAAAAGAAAACACTATCAATTAAACAGAAATAATATTATTACTGAAAATAATTATTATTGCAAAAATAGCAATTCCATGTTTGACACAATCTGTGGAAGTCATTTATGATGTTAATATTTGGATAAGGTACAAGTAACCCAGTGAAATTTAGACTAAAATTAACAGCATATGATTGCTATTTTAACAAATGCCTTTATAGTGCATTTTTCCATATGAGGAAATAAGCATCTTAAGCTAATCAAATCATGTTGCTTAATATTAAACCAATGCGTCCCTCAGTCGAGGAAGTGTTATTGGCACAGCAGCAGGTACAACCAACAGCACCAATACATCTGACTCAACAGCAGATATGTCAACTGTTCCATTCAATGCCTCTTTTGCCAATGCCACAACAAGTATGAAGATTTAATTGATTTATTGATTGTGTTAAACTAAGTTGTTCTTTCTTATCAGTGTTTATGGGCCGTAGAACATTTTAAACTTATATTTTAAGTACTACTACTACCTATGGTTCACTTTTGTTCGTAACATATTTTTACCAAAAGAATTAGGTTTAAACAGAGGTGTAAGCTAATATGCAAATCTTGAATGGAAATTTTCTGAATACAAAAATTCCATCATCTTCGGTGGCAATATTTTTTCTTAGCAAATATCTTGAGTCTAGATTGGTCCAATCAAGCAAATCTTGTTAAGGTATACATTGTACTAAGAAAATAAATACAGAAATAAAAAATCCAAGTTTACTCTGAGAAATAACCCTAATTAAAAATCATGACATAAATATATTACACTCTTACCATATGTATAACACTACCAAACATTAAAATTCAAGTAAGAAAAAGAATGTGAAAGCAATACCCATCTTTAAACATTAAATCCCTGGAAACACTTCTCCTTTAAATTAGTAATTTGGTTTAACACCTTAAATAAACACGAAGAAATTGTTTATTAAGTTAAAACTGTAAAAGATGTTAGCTAATAAAAATGAGTTATGTAGCGGGAAATTTGGTCAAAATCACATTTGTGAATTCCTGAAAGAATACAATTAAATCACTGTTTTGTGGTAGGAGAGTTATTGGAAAATAAAAAAATTAAACTGGATGAAAAAAAAATTAAAACAGCATAGGTTGTAATAAACTATTAAACAGAAACAATTGCATTAACAGTTTTAAGTTGAATATGCGTTAACATTTTTTAGATGATTTTGACAAGAATGATGATTGGTTACCAATGGGCTCATTAGTTTCTGTTTTAGAATCATATAATCTAAATCTTGTTTAACAAACAGTGGTGGTCAAAATTTGCGACTTTCAAATTAAAGAAAGTGTAAGCTAGCATTAGGTATCAAACAAATGTTTCATTTGGCTACATAAGTGATACCATTTTTATTTCCAGTTACCAACATCCCAAGTGCTCCAAATGTGACAGTAACAGTTGGTACGACAAATGTCACACTGCATTATACCCCAGTTGCAAATGCTACAACATATACCATCCAAGGTTCTTTTTATATATGCTTTTTTGCTAATTAAAAATTTTGACACTTTCTGCTAGCTTTTTTTTCATGTTTTATAGTTGAAAGTTTGTGTTTAATATTTAAATAGCAAAAGTTATTAACAATAATCTTTAACTTCCATTATTTAGTGTCATGCCAGAATGCAAGCACAAAATCATTTACCACAAGTGCAACAACATATACTCTCCCGGATACCACATTTGTTTCTAATGCGGTTTGTTCTGTGAAAGTTAGAGCTTTTGTAGAATTATCACCAACAGTTACAGCAAACACTGATTTCACTTTAACTACTTTCACTGCGCGTAAGTATTTTTCTTCTCACCTGAGCAATATGATTAACAAACGGTTAATCACTATGTGGAAATGAAATAATTAGATGAGCTAAACCATGAATTAAAAAATCCTTGTTTGCATTGCAGTCTTTATTGGTTAAACTGAAATTGTCATATTAACTCATGTAAAAATAAACAATTTAATGAAAATAAACTAAGAATTTTTTATCTTTATGCTGCAGGAAACAATATTTCTGTATGTTAATTGTAATAATTTAATGACATTATATTTTACTTTGTAGTTTTTTATTCCTATGGTCTTCATTTTCACATAAAACATTTCTCTAAAAAGATGATTTTCGTTTTAGCTATTAACCAATTGATTTCTACAACACCATCCCCTGTCACGGAAAACACAAGTCAGTCAACCATTACTCCATCTCAGACCTCACCACAAGCAACATCACAAGGTACTTTTAATTTGTTTACATTCAAATTATGCTTGAGATTACTTTTTAAATTTTAGTGGGTAAACTAAATATAAGAACAGTTAGAAAATTAGTTCATCAAAACTATATTATTAAAAGTGAATTTTATCAGCGTGTGACCAGGCAAATGCACAGCTTTTCATCAATAACACAAAACATTTTACAATGCAGGAAAATAAAAAAAATGTTGGCAGTTTCTCTGTCTAAGGTTAAAGTATGTAATCTATTATTTAAATAGCAAACCTTTGTATTTACCAATTAAATTCAGTATAATATGTTTAACTAAAAACAGCTTTCATTATTATTTAAGTAGGCTATGAAAAATAATCACATTATTATCAGTATTTATATTTATTTGTAGGTTTGACTTAAAAAATACATATAATGTTAAATGTGTGTTTGTCTAACTATATGAGCTTTGGTGTATAGCCAATAAATTCATTGTTATTTTAAACCAATAAATATATAATATTTTTTGATAAAAGATGTACATGCTATAGAAAACATCTTACTATATTCTCATTCAACTGATATCTCTAAATTGATACTGATTATATTTAATTGAATTTCAGCCATTGTTATTGTTTACTTAAAAACTTATATAAAGTCATGTATCAATACAAATGTTTAATCAAGTTTTTGTACATTTCAGTTACGAACCAAACCATCTCTGCAACACCAACCACTGTATCGCAAAACACAACTCAGTCAGCCGTTACTCTAGCCCTTGCATCTACACAAGCCACATCACAAGGTACTTTCAATTCGTTTCCCTAAAATTACAATTAATATTTGAGTTCAATATGTGCTCTGATTCATAGTTTTGTTTAAGGCTAATGTGAGTTTAATATAAATGTTTAATCGAGATCGTTTCATGTTTCAGTTACGAACCAAACCATCTCTGCAACACCAACCACTGTATCGCAAAACACAACTCAGTCAGCCGTTACTCTAGCCCTTGCATCTACACAAGCCACATCACAAGGTACTTTTAATTTGTTTTCCCTAAAGTACAATTTCTAAGGGTCCCATTAAAATTAAGCTGTGTAATAATTTAAAAAAATTGTTATTTTATGAATAAAAGCCCATTAATATGAAATCACTTTATCAAAACTTTTTTTTAAATACTGAATTTTATAAGAGTGTGTCCAGCTTAATTTTGCAACAGTAGTAAATAATAAAATTAAAAAAAATCATTATTTAAAATAACTGATTACATTTTTTCATAATAAACAATTGTTTAAATATTGCACATGCATGTCCACAAGTGGGACGTAACAAGTTTTAAGGATTTGAATGAGCATCATTATTTATTATACCACAAAAAAGCTTTTTGGTTAATTAGTTGGTAAATATGGTTTGATGTCGTCTGCTGAAATATCTTTCCATTTTAGAATCTAATTTGATTCAAAAATGCGTTACTGCTCAATTTTCCGTGCTTGTTTGCTTATTCAGTACACTTATTTTTGTCAAGTGATTTCTAGACCAAAACTTGGTCCATAACTTAAACAAAATGTTTTCCTGCCTTTAAAAACACAGATATGTATGTAATTGTAGAAATGACTCCGAAGTTAAAACTAAGCTTAATCAGTTGCTTCTCATGAATCTTATTTTAATTGTATTGTTAAAGGCTGATGTGAGTTTAATATAGACGTTTAATCGAGATCGTTTCACATTTCAGTTACAAACCAAACCATCTCTGCAACACCATCCACTGTATCACAAAACACAACTCAGTCAGCCGTTACTCTAGCCCTTGCATCTACACAAGCCACATCACAAGGTACTTTTAATTTGTTTTCCCTAAATTACAATTTTCAAAGCTGTCGTTAAAATTAAGCCGTGTGATAATTAAATAAAAGTAGTTTTATTACAAAATAAAAGCCAATTGATATGAAATTACTTTATTAAAACTATTTTATTACAAGTGAATTTTAAGCCTGTGTCCAGCTTAAGACATAGCTGTCAATCAAACACATGCAGAACAATATTTTACAACTGTAGCAAATAATAAAATGTTGGAAATTCTTATTTTAAAATTACTGATTAAAATTTTCTCTCTGGACAATTGTTTAAATATCGCACTTGCATGTTCATAAGTGGGAAGTAACAAGTTTTATTACTTTGGATGAGCATCATTACTTACAATACCACAAAAAAAGCTTTTTGGTTGAATAGTTGGTAAATATGGTTTGATGGCGTCTGCTAAAATATCTTTTTATTTTAGAATCTAATTTGAATATGTTGCTGCCTAATTTTCTGTGCTTGTTTGCTTATTCAGTACATTTATTTTTGTCAAGTGATTTTTAGACCAAAAGTTGGTCCATTATTTAAACAAAATATGTTCCTGCCTTTAAAAACACAGATATGTATGTGCTTGTAGAATTGACTCTCAACTTAAAACTAAGTTTAATCAGTTGCGTCTCATGACTCTTAATTTAATTGTATTATTAAAGGCTGATGTAAGTTTAATATAAATGTTTAATCGAGATCATTTCACATTTCAGTTACGAACCAAACCATCTCTGCAACACCAACCACTGTATCGCAAAACACAACTCAGTCAGCCGTTACTCTAGCCCTTGCATCTACACAAGCCACATCACAAGGTACTTTTAATTTGTTTCCCTAAATTACAATTTTTAAAGCTGTCGTTAAAATTAAGCTGTGTGATAATTAAATAAAAGTAGTTTTATTACAAAATAAAAGCCAATTGATATGAAATTACTTTATTAAAACTATTTTATTACCAGTGAATTTTTAAGGGTTTGTCCAGCTTAAGACATAGCTGTCAATCAAACACATGCAGAACAATATTTTACAACTGTAGCAAATAATAAAGTGTTGGAAATTCTTATTTTAAAATTACTGATTAAAATTTTTTTCTTCAGACAATTGTTTAAATATTGCACATGCATGTCCACAAGTGGAAAGTAACAAGTTTTAAGAATTTAAATGAGCATCATTATTTATTATACCACAAAAAAGCTTTTTGGTTAATTAGTTGGTAAACATGGTTTAATGGCGTCTGCTGAAATATCTTTTCATTTTAGAATCTAATTTAATATGTTGCTGCCTAATTTTCTGTGTTTGTTTGCTTATTAAGTTCACATATTTTTGTCAAGTGATTTTTAGACCAAAACTTGGTCCATTATTTAAACAAAATATGTTTCTGCTTTAAAAACACAGATATGTATGTGCTTGAAGAATTGACTCTTAACCTAAAACTAAGCTTAATCAGTTGCTTCTCATAATTCTTAATTTAATTGTATTGTTTAAGGCTAATGTGAGTTTAATATAAATGTTTAATCGAGATCGTTTCATGTTTCAGTTACGAACCAAACCATCTCTGCAACACCAACCACTGTATCGCAAAACACAACTCAGTCAGCCGTTACTCTAGCCCTTGCATCTACACAAGCCACATCACAAGGTACTTTCAATTCGTTTCCCTAAAATTACAATTAATATTTGAGTTCAATATGTGCTCTGATTCATAGTTTTGGTAATTAAATAACAGAAGATAATTTTTTTTTAAATTTTATTTATTAAGATTCCGAGAGGTAATAAATGCTTATCATAGTAAGAAAGTATTTATTGAAAATTCCATGCTGTTTCGAAGTACAGGTCGTACTTGTTGCCTTTTTAGTTCCATTCCTATATTTTGCATTTATGTGATTTTGACAAAACAAACTGCCAATAAATCAAATTTATGAAATATACCAAATTCATACTTACATTATCTTATTAACCATGGGTTAATATTAAAAACAAAAGAATAAATATAACTTTGCTAGTATGCTTCCGCCATCTTTGTTTGACTTTAAATAACTCCTACATGTAATCAACTTAAATTTAACCTGTGTCTTATCCATGACTCATGATTTGATCAAACATGCCCTTTGTCTACACATATTTTTAGATCAATTACCTGACAACCATAACATTACCTATGTAGAATAGTTTAGTATATTGCTAGCTAAACTGCTGCTTCTGCAACAGCAAGCTCCACCACTGCTATAGGAGCAACTGGACCCACAACTGCTGTTCCAACAACCACCAGTGCTTCGACCCTTGGTGCTACAAACACCAGTGCTTCCACTGTTGGTGCTATAACCACTGGTGTTTCAACTCTTGGTGCAACAACCACTAGTGTTTCAACTGTTGGTGCTACAACCACTGGTGTTTCGACTGTTGGTGCTACAACCACTGGTGTTTCAACTGTTGGTGCTACAACAACTGGTGTTTCAACTGTTGGTGCTACAACCACTAGTGCTTCGACTGTTGGTGCTACAACCACTGGTGTTTCAACTGTTGGTGCTACAACCACTGGTGTTTCAACTGTTGGTGCTACAACCACTGGTGTTTCAACTGTTGGTGCTGCAACCACTAGTGCTTCGACTGTTGGTTCTGCAACCACTGGTGTTTCAACTGTTGGTGCTGCAACCACTGGTGTTTCAACTGTTGGTGCTACAACCACTGGTGTTTCAACTGTTGGTGCTACAAACACTGGTGTTTCAACTGTTGGTGCTACAACCACTAGTGTTTCGACTGTTGGTGCTACAACCACTGGTGCTTCAACTGTTGGTGCTACAACCACTGGTGCTTCAACTGTTGGTGCTACAACCACTGGTGCTTCAACTGTTGGTGCTACAACAACTGGTGTTTCAACTGTTGGTGCTACAACCACTATTGCTTCGACTGTTGGTGCTACAAACACCAGTGCTTCGACTGTTGGTGCTTCATCTGTTGGGGCTACAAACACTAGTGTTTCAACTGTTGGTGCTACAACCACTGGTGTTTCAACTGTTGGTGCTACAAACACTGGTGTTTCAACTGTTGGTGCTACAACCACTGGTGTTTCAACTGTTGGTGCTACAAACACTAGTGCTTCGACTGTTGGTGCTACAGCCACTAGTGTTTCAACTGTTGGTGCTACAACCACTAGTGCTTCGACTGTTGGTGCTACAGCCACTGGTGTTTCAACTGTTGGTGCTGCAACCACTAGTGCTTCAACTGTTGGTGCTACAAACACTAGTGCTTCGACTGTTGGTGCTACAGCCACTGGTGTTTCAACTGTTGGTGCTGCAACCACTAGTGCTTCAACTGTTGGTGCTACAGCCACTGGTGTTTCAACTGTTGGTGCTACAACCACTGGTGTTTCAACTGTTGGTGCTACAACCACTGGTGCTTCAACTGTTGGTTCTGCAACCACTAGTGTTTCAACTGTTGGTGCTACAACCACTAGTGCTTCGACTGTTGGTGCTACAACCACTGGTGTTTCAACTGTTGGTGCTACAACCACTAGTGCTTCGACTGTTGGTGCTACAGCCACTGGTGTTTCAACTGTTGGTGCTGCAACCACTAGTGCTTCAACTGTTGGTGCTACAGCCACTGGTGTTTCAACTGTTGGTGCTACAACCACTGGTGTTTCAACTGTTGGTGCTACAACCACTGGTGCTTCAACTGTTGGTTCTGCAACCACTAGTGTTTCAACTGTTGGTGCTACAACCACTGGTATTTCAACTGTTGGATTCACTTCTACTGGTCCTTTAGTTAGTACCACCACTGCACCAGTCATAACAACTGATATTTCTCAAACGACTGCCGATCAAGTAATACCCACGAGTGAGCCAATTAGCACAACAGTAGGACTAACAATCACTGCTTCATTTGGAACCACAGCAACGATTCCAGGTAACGTTACTTACCCCATCAGAGCAAACTATTTATCTTAAAAGAAACATTTTTTTAAATTAGGATATTTTTTAGTATTTTCTTCCCGCTTTAAAATTCATATGACAGTGGTTGCCAATATATTTTATAAAGCAATAAAGCAATTTGTGGCTGATCGTGAACTACTTTGTAATAAACTATTACAAATAGAATTTTATTCTTACAGATGTTAACAAATGTTCTTCTTCACCGTGTTCTCCCAATGCAAACTGCACAAATACTGCTGGGAGTTTTGTTTGCAGTTGTAATACTGGATATACAGGAAGTGGAATCACTTGTACTGGTCAGTTTTCTTGTAACATCGATATAAATATACTTTGAAAAAATGTAACTTTAACATACATTTATTTAAAGTGGTTTAAAATTAGACTTTTTTATTAAAGCTAAAATTTGGTCTTATTTAAGAAGTGTATGTGCAGTGGTAATTAATTGTAAACAAACAAATATTTAAAAAAGAAACGATTTTTAAAAAATAATTGCTTATCATTTGTGAATTGGTATTTTTTGTTTTAACAATTTTTATTTGTCCGTCGATTTTGTCAGTTTTTAGCGTGCTGTGTATATGTGACAGATCAGTTGAATGCTGCTACTCGATAGTTAATTAATAAATAACATGTCTAGATGTGGATGAGTGCATCAGCGGTACGAATAATTGTGGTTTGAATTCCTCTTGTACGAATATTGCTGGATCATTTACTTGTGCTTGTAACCAAGGATTCTTTGGTGATGGTTATAGTTGTTCAGGTAAGAATATTTTTTCGGTTAAAGTTATTAATATAAATATAATACAAACACTTAAGCTTCCTAAACTTAAACTTGTAGTTTATTTTTAAATAAAAAAATAAACGTGTATGTTAGAAACAATTCATTGTGTGTATTTACAGCATGCAGTTCACTAAACTTGGTCGTAGAAGAAATTGGTAGAGAGATCGTCACATTGTCAATTAGCTATTCAGCGATAGTAAGCGGTACAACTTTCACCATTACGGTAAACGGAAACGCGTGGCAATCAACATCTGCACGAACATCTCTCACTCCTATGCTAACCGGCCTTGTACCAGACACGGCTTACACTATCCAAGTCAAAAGTGATGATCAATGCGCATCTACCGGGACTGTAGAGACAAGAACGGGTAAGAAAATGAATTTATTTACAATATTAAAAGGACAGTTATCATATTTTTATTTTCCAAGGTTTGTTTAGAAACTTTAAGATATTATGGTAAATTATTACCAGGTGTCCTATTTCGTTATCCCCTATAATTTGTTTACTTTGTTTTTGCTAATTTTACTCATTGCAGTTGGAGTATGTACACTTGTTTGTACAAATGGCGAATGTGCAATAGACCAAACCACACAAACACAAACATGTCAATGCAACAGTGGCTTCACAAAACAATCTGCAAATTCACAAATTTGTGTCGCACTTAGACCATGCGACCCACCAGGACAAACTTTATGCGCCAACGTACCCAATTCGCAATGTGTGAATTTGCCAACTGGAAGCCATAGCTGCGAATGCAATGCTGGGTACACCAAAGTTGGTGGAACTTGTCAAAGTAAGTTCACGTTTTTGTGACACAAATTTAAATCTGATCAACACAAACTTAACACAGTCAACAACCCGTGTGCAACACGAAACCCTTGCACCATTGGAAATTGTACTTCAACCGATGGAATAACAACGACATGCAATTGTCCTCAGTACTTCGGTGGTACTAATTGTGAATATTGTTTATCCCCTTGCTTGTTTAATGGCTTTTGCGAAAACGGTGGAGATTGTCGAACAACCAACTGCCCCAGCTTCACTTGTGTCTGCACTGCTGGTTATATGGGTAAGTGAGTAATATACATATAATAAATCCAAAACAGTAGATATATTATATTATCAGATCATTCGAAATTTTTTTTAAGGTTCAAAACCATCCTATAGTTAGTTACTTGGCCAGACAGTCAGCAGACGGGGTTTAATTTCAGTCTGTCATAA
>CH002692.1:43248-61600 GCA_000149265.1 Ciona savignyi
GGTAAAAAAATTACAAATCTTTATTTGCAAGGCTAAGAATTGAATCATGACTGCTTTAGTGAAACTGTCAGATAACATTGAAAAGTAATTATTGGTCTTATAAACACATTTAAAAATTAACTAATTTATTAACCCAATATTCTTTGCTTACAGACCCTGTGGTCATCCTGTTTTCTATTACACTTCTACATGCAACATTTGATACCCAGTTGCTTGACACAACCTCACAAACATTCGCAAACCTGGCAACTTCATCGGCATCTCTGTTGTTTCCACAACTTTCTCAATTTAGAGGGTTTTTATTCCGTTTTACACGTATTGAGTACATTTCATTTCGGTAAGCATTAACACTTATGTAAATTGTTGCTGATATCCACATTAGGCTCAGAAGAAACATGTTAAAAAAATACAAATTAAAGAATGAAATAAAAGTATGGTTATAAATGCTATTATGATAGTTTTCTGACGAGTACCATATTTCAACATGTTCTGCATTTACCACAAATCTTAAGCTAATCAAATCATATTGATTAATATAAAACCAATGCATTTCTCAGTCGAGGAAGTGTAATTGGCACAGCAGCAGGTTCAACCAACAGCACCAATACATCTGACTCAACAGCAGATATGTCAACTGTTCCATTCAATGCCTCATTTGCCAATGCCACAACAAGTATGAAGGAATTTAATTGTATTTATTTATAATGATTATATTGTTCAATCATACGAAGAGATGTCAATTATATGTACAGTGTAATTTCAAGTGTAGCAATACTTGAACTTCTGTTAAATTTTAAGCTGCATTGTAACACTGAGAATTGTTTTTTTAAAGAATATTTTCATATTGATACTTAACTGTATACTTAACCAGGCTTTAAATATCAAGAAAAGACTTTATATTTTTTTGTATTGTTAAATTTTCCAAATATTTATACTATTTGTGTTTCCAGTTACCAACATCCCAAGTGCCCCAAATGTAACAGTAACAGTTGGTACGACAAATGTCACACTAAATTATACTTCGGTTGCAAATGCTACAACATATACCATCCAAGGTACTCTTTGTGTATGCTCCATGTTTATTTTTTTTCTGTGTAAAAAAAATTATTGTTTTTATTTCTGAAGTTTTGTTTGTCACAAAATTATGTGGCCATGTATATTCGTATATTCCTGATGGATATCACTTTTATAATTCTATGTCGCTAGTGCATATTACAATAATCAGCCAATATGTTTTTTTATATGCAATTTATATTATTTAGGGACATTATAATCTATTAAATTGGTGCTAGATTGATTGATAATGTGCTAGATTGATTAAAATACACACATTAAAATTACACATTATAGTGAAGTTTGTTTCAAGTATTCAATAAAAAATAAATCTGTGCTTAAAAAATCGGTTTTATTACCGTCAAATGATTAGGTTTTTAGCGAGTGGTTGACCGGTAAGTTGCCAGATATCCAGGTCATAACATTTTTGCCAAGCATTATGTTAAAAGTACCGCCTTGTTTTTAGGGAACCAGTCATTTAAAAAATATTTCTGTTTTCTTGTTAAATGATATTTTAAGAGAAAACTTGAAACTAATCTTTAACTTCCATTATTTAGTGTCATGCCAGAATGCAAGCACAAAATCATTTACCACAAGTGCAACAACATATACTCTCCCGGATACCACATTTGTTCCCAATGCGGTTTGTTCTGTGAAAGTGAGAGCTTTTGTAGAATTATCACCAACAGTTACAGCAAACACTGATTTTAGCACTTTAACTACTTTCACTGCACGTAAGTATATTACTTATTACTCATCTCAATTACTAAGAACTATAACAATTAAAAAAATAAATTATTTTGCAATAAATGTTTTACTTAACTTTATAAATTTAAAAAATTCTTTTAAAACATTTGCGTAATATATAAATAACATCGATCCGTTATAATCATTAGGTAACAAAAAAGTCAACCATTACGGGTAATATTACTTTTTTTTTAATTAAATCCTTAGAACATGCCTAAATGACAATCAGTTAATGCTGTTCTTTTAAAGCTATACTTTTTATGTCATGTTTTTTCCATTTCTGTTTTCTGAAAAGATAATTACTAATAATTTTTTTAACCTAGCTCTTAAGGTGTTGAACCTGGCTGCAAGTGCACCTAGCGATATCTCTGTGATCATCAGTTTCAGTGCAGTTGTCCGACCTGTTACTTATGTGATCACCACAACTCCTTCAACCACCAATATTACACTTACATCAAGTAATGAAGCAAATGGTATTGTCATGGCTACAGTGAATGGCTTGACTAGTAGTACAAGTTATACAATTCAAGTTACTATAACTGCAGTTGATAGCACAGGAACAAACATCATGGCATCTGAAACAGTTTCAGTAACAACCTCAGGTGAGAAACTGTATAATTAAAATATTATTCTTAGAATTACTCTTGATAAAACTGTTATAGTTTGCCACATCTGCCAATGTGTTGTTTTTATACCAGTTCTATAAACGTTTTATATTGTTTACAGCAACTGTAGTCATCCAAAATATACGTGTCATTGAGGTCAATGCAACAAGCTTTGCGGTTATATATGACCCAGTACCGGGAGCAGTTGGGTATGTTGTGCGCACTTTTCTATCAAGTGCCTTTTTGTTTGATACAACATCTGCTGTGACAAAAGCAACAATTTCTGGGGTGGATCCAAAAGCGAATGAATACTTGGTTAGTGTAGCTTACACTACTCCAACTCCGAGCTCCTTCTCATCAAATGTCAGCACCAGTAAGTTCCTTAATTGTGCAACAGATTGTTATATTTCTTTATTTTGCAACTTAAAAGTACCTAAAATTATAATTTTTATTCTTGTTAAGTTTTTACATTCTTTTTCAGAAATATGGAATTTTACGGAAACACTAGAAAGTAGTATCCAAGTTACATGGAATGTTTTCCCTGGATCCACACTGTATGAGTTCCGATTGACTAATACTGACACTAATTTTATCACTCATGGTACAACCACTATTGTAAGTTGAATAGAATAGTGCATTTATTGCAATAAGCCAGTATCCAAAGATGATATATTTTTTTCTAAACATGTAATCTGCAGTGACTTTAACATGTATTTTGATAATAAACCTTTGTTTACAAATTTTGTTGAATTTTGTTATTTATTTAATATTTGTTTTAAATTTGCAGATGCTGACTGAACAATTTAATGGACTAGAAGGAGGCACAGTTTATGAGTTGCAAATAATTTCACTCGTAGTTGATAGTAATAATAATACACTATCGAAGACTACTCTGTTTAATGTGAAACAAATTACACGTAAGATATTTTAAATAATTTGTACTACAAATTCAAAATTACTTTATTGGTCATCAGGCCCATCTGCACCTGTGCCCACTGTCAATTCACAGTCATCCTCATCCATAAACATAACATGGCCAGTTGTAAAAGGAGCAGAAACTTACAGAAGTGATTTGAAAAATAGCAACACAATGAACACTGTACCTGGTATTATTGGTACTGGGGTTTCAAATATGACTTTGGTTACCCTGACAAATCTTTCCAATGGAGCAATTTACATTTTTGAAGTTTGTGGCCAAAATGAGGCCGGAACTGGACCGTGTGGAACTTTAAAAGTTTCTGGACGTAAGATTGTTTGTTATAATTTTGTTTATTGTTTTAGCTTACAAAGTAACAAAGTAGTTAGCAAACTTTGCCATTCAGAATATAATTTGCAGTGGAAACCAGCAGATTTTAACATTGGAAACAAAAACATGTTTAAAATCTCTTTATTTATTTGTACAGCTACACCCACCACTACTAAACCTGACACATCTCTCATCACCCAAACATCCATGCGGGTCAACTTCACTGCAATTCCTGGTGCATCAAGTTATATTTTACAAGTATACTTGAATGGAAATTTACAACAGGTAAATTAAATAACAATTGTATGCATTTATAGCACATTAATGTTAAGGGTATTTTTATCAAGATTAGAGAAAATATTCCAAGAAAAAGATAATAATAGAACGAGTTGAAACACGGGCATTCATTGGATTATGATGTGCCCACAGTGAAATCCCCAATCTAATTGTATTATGCTATGTGCGATTAAGAAAATTTCGTTTTACTTTTTGTTCAACCCAATAATTTTCTGGCTATTTTAAATATTGGTTAAGTGCTTTTCCCAAAAAATCAAAGCTAATGTGCCTGGTTTATAACCTTCTGGATGACAATTCAATGTGCAACCACCCTGCAGCCGAGTAATCATCCTGTTAGTGTTAACTTTTTAGCTGAGTTTTTGATTTTTTTTATCAAAGTCTCACCTATTAAATAGGGTAATAAAAAGATTTAAATAAAATGGTATTATTCTATTTTGGTCAGAAAAAAATACAGGTTTTAAAATGTTTTACTAAAAACAGCTTTACTTTGCATTTAGACTGTGCCGAGCATGTCAACCTATGTAACAGTGTTAGGCTTACAACCGGGAGAGACCTATACCTTGTCAGTTATTGTGGTTTACCCAATGGAAAATAGTACAGCTAGTGCTTCTCAGTCGCAAATAACCAGTAAGTACTTCAAATTTTGCCAATTGTTTACTCTGAATTTTCTTCTATAAATTGAATTATTTATTAATAGTCTTAATAATTATAAACATAAGTTTTTCACTAATTCATCAAGTACCCTTTTCTATTGCAATAAACCGCATGTGCTTATAAATAAGGTTTTTTGCTCTTTCTATAACCTAGTAATGGATAGATGAAGATTTTAAATTAAATATTAAAAATTGGTTTTATACGCAAGTTTTGTGGTACAGTTCCAGGTAATGCAACAAATGTGCGAGCCAATGATGTCACCTCTACATCATTCAATGTGACATGGACCAGCGCATCTGTTGGTGTAAATGAGAACATTGTCAAACTCTTCCAGAATGGTATGCTAAAATTGCAAAACACAACGAATGCTCAACACTTTCAATTTAATGAACTTCGTCCGGGAACAAGCTATATGGTTACAGTGGAGTCTCAAAATTCTGCAGGCATAAGCTTTGCTTCAAGATTTGATGTACAAACTGGTAAGCTAGTGTCATTTTGTTTAGCTACTTTTTATCATAATTAAGGATACTCATGTTTACAGTGGTTAATAGAAAAACTCAAACTTCAGATTAGTGGTGGTAATGGAATTGTAGTGATACTAAAGTTGCCTTGTTTTAATGATGGCAGTACAGAACACGATTTGAGTAATTGATTATACCCAGTTTTTATGATATTATAGTTTTTTTGTCATAACATGTTCATTTGCAGCTCCTGAAAAACCTGCTGATTTAAGACTGGTTCCCAGCGTGACACAAACCAGCATAACAATTGCATACAATAAATCAGAGGGTGCTGTAATGTACAATATCACCGGAACATCTGGCTTATCTGTTGTAACAGCCAATCTAAGCCATCTGTTTACAAGTCTTACTCCTGGCACCAGTTACACTTTTAGAGTAGTTGCATTAACAGCTGATCAAAATATGATTGGGATTCTATCAAGCCTGCCATCTGACCCATTGACAGTTATAACAGGTAGGAAAATGATACATTTGACTTCCATTTTTTATATAATTAAAAAAGTAGAAATCTGTTATTAATAAAACTTTTAATTTTATTTTTTATGCAGCCTTTACCAATACAAGAAACACAAAAAGCATTAAATATGTTAACACAAATATAACTTTAAATAAAATATTGCCGCTAATAAACTAAACAGAGCTACCATAAGATAGTAAGACACACAATGAGTGTTATGGTTTAACTATCTGAAAACATGACAAAAATTCTTTTTTTAACTTAAATTGACAACCCAGGAAAATAGAACTAAGATTAAGGTAACACATTTATATGTCACAGTAATTGATAAAAAATGCCAGTTAAATAATGTAATACATTAAACATTGTAAATAACATATTGGTTATTGGTACTGTATAAGCTCTATATACATTGTTCATACAATTAATATTATAACTATTAAATAAATAATTCATATATCAGGTCACAATTGATAAATATTATTATTTTTACTAATGCATCTAGCAATATTACAATAACTACTTGATTCAGCAGATAAAACTGCTACTTCATTGATTTTCCACTGAAAGTTTTTAATTTTACATTAACTTTTTCTTTCAATTCTCAGCTCCTCCTAATGTACAAAACATACAAGTTACTGAAAGGACATATAATACATTGGTTGTTGCCTTTGATCCATCGATGTCAGCAACAAATTATACAATCAGAGCTATAAACAACACTAACAACATGGAAGTTGGTTTAATAGAAAGTAACGCTACGAGTAATGTTGTTCTCATTGGTTTATTAGATGGATCTGCTTATAATGTAGAGGTTGTAGCAAAGAACTTATTTGGCACCAGTCTCCCAGAAGTATTGCAAAATCAATATACAAGTAAGTTTACAACTTATGATTTTATAATATGTTAATAGAATTAGACCATATTAACATTTACTACTTTATTCTATTTTTTATAAAATTTGTTGCTTTATTTTGAGCTAGCAAATGGGAATTTATATAATAACAAATCATTTTATGCTATATTGCTTCTATTATTAAGTTGAATTTTATTAGTTTTCTGACGTATTATTTTCATGAACAGGATCCATCAGTCCACAAGTATTAAACATAGCAGCTATAACCAATACCAGCTTTACCGTGAGTTGGAATGCTCAACGTTCCGTAATGTATGTTTGATTGTTAGATTCAACATCTACAGTTGGCTAATAAAAAAAATCATTACAGTGGTTATACTCTCAGAGTGGTGCTCACATCAATGGGTGGCACGAACCCAGGCTTAACTTATCCTCAATTCCAAAGATCAACCACTGCAAGTGTAACAGGCTTGCTTCCTGGCACGGAATACAATATATCAGTTGCTAGCCAAGATAGCTTTGGTGCAACTGACCCAGTTTCTCCTACCATTGTGCTTGCATGTAATTGTGGTTTCCAATATTTTTCTTATATTTTAATAAAATATAAAATTTCTTAAAGAAGATTTTAAAAAATTTTATTACTTAAATATCTGACTGCTAAGCCTTAAATATTTAATTTATCTTTTAAGTTTGTTTTAGTCTTGTTGATGTAAGAGGACATATATAATATAGAATAATTTAAGGATCTTATATTTTTGCAATTACTTATTAAATGTGCTACACATGACATGCGCTAACTTTTCAAACATAGTCATTCAATATCTTGTATTAGATGTTAAAAGGTAAAAAATGATTTTTTTGAGTATTTCTATTATGAAATTTAGATTATATATTATATTTTATTAAGTTTAACTTTGAGTAAAAACTTCTTGTGCTTTGCTTACTTTAATTAATCATCGTTCGACCGGTTAGTCTGGTGATTTAGTGCTACGCCTTACAACCGAAAGGTTAAGGGTTTAAAACTGGTTGCTAGCTAGCCGGTTGTGTCCTTGGGCAAGGCACGTTACAGACATTGCCTAAACCCAGCAGATTAATGGGTTCTACCAAAGTGAAGGAACATGTAAATCATATACACAACACACTGCAATAGCTCCGGTAACCAAACGGTGGGCGCGAGGTGATCTGACGATTGCCCATGTGTTAACCCCCTTGGTTTTCCCATTTACGGGGATAAACATGAATATACTATTCTATCCTATCCTAATCAATTCATCTATTTTAATGTATAGTGCCAGGAAAACCTGCTGGATTAATAGTAACCAGTCAGTCGTGCAACGGTTTTAATATCAATTGGGACGATGTATTAAGTGCAACAAACTACAGGATAGAAGTATTAGATATTTCCCGTATGAACATGGTTTATACACAGGTAGGCTGTAGTAGATATAATTTATATAAAGAGTATTTTAATAAAATCTTTGTTAAGTGATTTTTAAATGTAAAACTAGTGCCATTTTAACAATGTTGCATTATTAATAACAATATGCTTTTTGCCAACACAAAAATAAAGACAAAAACATTTTTTTCCAGAATACAAGCAACAATTTGTCAATGGCAAGTCTCACATCCCTAAACAGTTCAACCAACTACCAAATAAGCATTAAAGCAATGAACAAGAATGGGTTCGGAGAGGCAGCTATGATTACAGAATACACCAGTAATTTTATTTTAAAACTTTTAATATCTGTTATTTTAATTTTTTTCTTTTATTTAAGTTCATGATCCATTCCCAAGCGAAGCAACATTTTTAAGCAACACAGACAGCAGCATTACCATCAGCATTACAAATATGATCACGGGTGTTGCAAGTTACAATGTCATGGCTACTTCCGCAAATTCCAATGGTAAGGTTACAGACTATGATTATTAATTATTACATGGTGATCCCCCCATAGGCGCCTGCACAACTTCACCCAATTGCACCCTATCTTCTCTAAACTCTGGTGTGGATTACAACATACAAGTATTTGGAATCTATAATTCAGGGAGTAGCAGTGAGTCCTGCGCTCAACATAGAAATGCAACTTTTACCACAGGTATGTTGGTGATTGTTCTAAAGCTTGTTAATTTAAAATGTTTATTTTATAACAACATAACAAAGACCCATTATTATATTCCACTGCAATTTGTATGCTGTATGCAAACTAGTCTCAAGAAGGACACTTGCATTTCGAAATCCGTGCAAAGAAAGTGTACAAGATTTTTAACATAATGCTACTTTGGTTCTGTACTTCAAACTGATTGCTGTTAACTCGGTACTTTTTTAGCTCAGCCCTCTTTATAAACAGTCTTGTTTTTATACCAAACAAAGACAATCAGCACTACAAAAGAATATATATTCTTTTGATTAGTGCATAGATTTATTGCTAAGTAAAGTTCATCTTTTCTATTTCAGTTCCAGCTGCACCGACCGGATTAAATGCTGCAGCAAAGGATTTTTCCCTGATTGTAACTTGGAATTCAGTGGTTGGAGCAACATTTTATAATGTCATTTTAAATGACACCTCAGTTACTCCTTCAGTCTTTGCCACAAATTATACATTTTTAAACCTTAACTCTGGTACTTTTTATCAAGTCATTGTGACTGCAGAAAAGACAACTTCATATGGTTCATTCACCAGCAATACCGCTACAATTATTAGTTCTACTTGTAAGTTTTGTATTAATCAATATGTTTTAAAATCTACTAATTAAAATTAAGTTTAAAAAATATTTTTTATGCCTCTATGACTTTTGTCGGGATATGTATTTTTCTTTTTTGAGATAAATTTTGAAACAAATTTGAATGTTTATTTGTTTTACAGCCCGTGCCGTTCCAAGTATTTTAAATATCAATTCAATCACTTCTACGCAATTCAATGTTACATGGAGTGCCATACCAGGAGCTATTCTATATAGAGTCACTGCTGTGCCTCACAATTTATCTTATATGACTTTTAATGGAAATACAATGGTTGGATCAATTGTAGTATCAGGACTGGCACCTGGTATGACATATGATGTGTCAGTATTAGCTCAATATCCAAATGGGGATAGTAGTCCCAGTCAAGTTTTTATGCAAGTCACAGGTATGTCGCTTTACTAAAAACATACAAATGCTTTTATAATAAATTTTTTATATTTAATATTTTTAAAAACATTTCTGCTGAGGAATTTGTTCATTGATTTAGATTGCACTGTGTAGAGCCACTACCTAAAGTATTCTGTTAAAGGACATACTCAAAGACCAAGTAAATTGAAATGATACCTTATTAAATTTACCACCACAAAAAAAGAATGCATATTAAGTATTTTTATTCTTAATAAAAAGTAAATTAATCAACATGAGAATAACCTGTTTTCAAATTGTTTTACAGCACCGGCAACCCCAATGGGTTTGTCTGTATCTTCAGTTAGCACCACAACAATTGGTTTGAAATGGAATAGCGTTCCTACTGCAAATGCCTACCAGATTAGTTATAACTCAAAACACACTTCCATCAACACTACTAACACTATTATAACTAATCTTCAACCTGGAACGGTATACTCTTTTACTGTAATTGCATTGAATTCTCCCTTAGTGAGTGAACGCTCCCCAGAAATCCGTCAAATCACAGGTAGGTAGAGTATTAAATAATTGCAGCTTCACAGTTTAAGTTAATAATTTTAATGTCAAAAATTTTATTATAATACAAAAAAGTTTAAATGATAACTAAATTACAGCAATTAGTGGGAGTAATATAGCAGGATCAAAAATGTATAATTTTTACAAAACTTCTAGTAATATTTTTAATATATAATGTTTGGATCCTGCAGAGATAAGACTTGTGTCTTTTTATGAAATAACATGCCTATCAATATTTTATAGTGCCCAGTCCAGTGACTTTCATAAAAAATGCCACCGGTGTCAGTCAAACCACTATTATGACTGCATGGACTCAACCAGCTGGAGCTGTTCAATACAATGTTATGCTTACCAATTCAAATACAACAATCAACATGACAATGTATGTTACTTGTAATATGCAGTGTGTAACACAATAATAAGGAAGATGTGTAAATTTTTCTGTCTAGATATATAAATATCTGACTACTGGCTTAAATTTGTTTTACATTTTAGAGGCTATGTCTTATTG
Organism: Ciona savignyi; assembly: GCA_000149265.1. NCBI lineage: Eukaryota > Metazoa > Chordata > Ascidiacea > Phlebobranchia > Cionidae > Ciona > Ciona savignyi. The sequence goes on from CH002692.1 coordinate 53,863, forward strand.
TTTTGTCACCAGACATATTTTTAATTACTAAATCAACTTTTTTCAGTACTTCCAACCTAGTACAATACAAATACAGTGATGGCATTCGACCTGGTTTAAAGTATGAACTATGCGTTGAAGCAGTAACTGCACCATTTAATGGCACAGTTCAAATAAGTGCTCGCACTTGTAAAAACCTGCAAACTGGTAAGACTCTTTTATAACAACCAACCATTAAGAATTATCACATTAAAGGTTTTTTAACTTTCTAAATCTGGCAGCATTATTTTTCTATTTTTAACACTAGAATATAAATATTTATTATACACCTTCATATTATGATCTTTTTTTATATGAAAAAGTTTGTTTAATAAATATATGCAAACTAGAGTTTTAAAGTTTATCATATATATTTTACTATCTAATTATTTTAAGCAATAATATGGTTGATATATATGTCAAGTTAATATATTGTTTGGTGTATACATATTATTTATCCATTTATTTGTTATTAGCTCCAAGCAATACAACTGTACCCATGGAAATCAACAGCAATTCAACCTCACTCACATTTTCATGGAATGCCTCAGTTGGTGCAGACTATTACGAAGTTACTGCAACTCTGTAAGCAATGTATTAGTATTATGCATGTTTTTATTTAACTCATACAAATTGATCACCTTGAAATAATACACAAAGCACTGGAAATTAAATTACAAATTAATTATATGTCATTGCGTGTAAGTTTTTATGTGCAATTTTTATTGTGACCTGTCATGAAATTTTATAAAAGGTATTATATTATGTAATAATTTAACATACATTCTAACAAATTGATTTATATTGTTGCAATGCTTCACAGTGTAAGTGATACGACGCAAGTACAAAAAGCTAATACAACTATCACCACACATACGTTTAACAATCTGGCTGCTGGTACTTTCTATCTTATTGGTGTTACAGCTTTTAATACTGGTGGCCAGAGCACAACGTTTGGAGGAGTTCAAATGCAAACAAGTTAGTTGGAATTGAAATATATAATTATTTGTCTGGCCCCGAGCCTATATCTATTGGATAAGTAAGGTAAACAAAAACTATAAAAAAATGTCTCCCTAATATTCAACACACTAAAATATATTTAAAATACGTCAGTTTTCATGCGCCTGATATCTTTCTTGCAGAAGGCGATCAATTACCTTACTTGTAGATTTCACTATACAAAATGGCACAATTATCTAGCTATCGAATACAGCTATTTACTAGTTTTATTAAAAAAAATTGTGTTTTATTTCAAACAAAAACCAAGGTTTTGTGCTAGCATCTATAAATGGTTCTCTTTAAATTGTTAAAGAGTAATTAAAACACAATATAAATTTAAATAAATAACTGCTTACCTGATTTTTTTCTTACCAGATCCACTACCACCAAATCTCACTACATCTGAAATAACCAACTCTTCAATGAAAGTGACCTGGACAATTCAGAATGGTGGAACATTGTACCTAGTGACTTTAAAACGGTCTGATGGTAGTAACACACTTTCTACTGTCATGATTCAAGAAAATGGCCAATTTTTTCCAAGACATGGACCAACTGCACTTATATCAGGTCTAGCCTATGGAACTGAATATGATATCACAGTGAATGTATTTGCAAGAGAAAAGAAAAGTGATCCTGCAGTTAAGCGACAGATCACATGTAAGCTTGTGCACTTATAAACTCTAGGTTTATCAAAACCAATTAAGCCAATAAAATTAAATTAACCTGCAATTTACAAATCTTTCCTTCGTTTATCTGTTAGCATCTTTGCTGTGAAACATATATGCGTTGTATTTTTTTTTTTTTATAAAACTATCTGAGCTACTCATTTTACTGACTTTACCAAGATACTGCTTAGATTAAGAAATGATTCAAACTTTTTTATATTGCTCATTCAAAATATGTTTGGTTTTGGAGCTTAGATGCAGTTTATGTCATATTTTTATTATTTAGTGCCTTCAATACCAATGAATATCATCCTCACTGAGCAAAGAACCTCAGCCTTGTCATTTTCTTGGGACAATACCACTGGTGCTTCACAATATTTTACCAGAATTCAGAGTACAGGAGGACTTCCTATTAATCAAAACACCATTTCCCCACAAATATCATACAACATGTTATCACCTGGAGCGGAATACACAATTACTATTATAGCTGTTAATTATGCTGGAAATGGAACTGAAGGGCTTTATACAACTGCAACAGGTATGTAAAACATTTAAATATAATTGAGTCAAAAATTAGTGAATAAAAAGTTAAAAAAATATTCATTTAATTCTTCCAATCTTTACAGTGATCTCTGCTGGACCTGTAGTAAGAGTAACTTCAATCACAGTCAATTCAATTGCTCTTGCCTTTTCTCCAGTACAATTTGCCGAAAGCTATGACATCTATTATAATTTCAGTAAGTTAATTTGTTTTACACCAAAATTAGCATATATATATATATATAGATATATAGAGCAAATTCATGATGCTCATTATTGGGTTACCAGAGCTATTGGAGTGGAATGTATATGAATAAGACATTCCTTCAGTTTAGTACAACTCATTATCTGCTTGGTTTAGGCAATGTCCAAGGACACAACAGTCTAACCAGTTGTCGTTTTGATTTTTTTAATATTTCGCTGCATTAACACCCTTAATAATTTAGCTTCCTGGATGGACAATGTCTCGAAATTCTTTTATCAATAAAGTCTACGAAATCCTGTTAACGATAATAATCAATCATGTAAACAGTTTAATATATGTTTCTCATGGTTATCTGTAAAAGGTATTTATCAGAATTTTGTGTTCTCACAATCTGTAGATACTATTCATTACTGATATCTCATTCATTTCAACCAACCCCTAATTAACTGATTTTACACAACATATGTTTTCAACATAAGTTTAGAATCTTCTGCCAGCTTTAAAAAATAAATATTTCATCAACTTTACGAATTTATTACTACGCAGGTGGAGGCAGCAATAATATAAAAACACAGTCACCAAGTACCACTATATCAGGATTAACAAATGGTGTTCAGTATAACATCATCGTATTTGTTAACTACCAAGTTGGACGATCTTCTGGAAGTTTACCTGTTTCACAATTTACAGGTTTACAATAATTACCTATGTGAATTTTATTTTAAATCAAATTGTTGTAAACTTTGTTGAATCTGCAAATATTTTTAAAGGCACAGATGTCATTTGGTTTACCATTTATAGCATTATTTAAATTATTTTCTTTTTCTCAGCCCCTGCTGGTCCTACTATAAGCGTAACCAGTAACACAGCTACTACGGGAGTCACAGTCAGTATCACAAAAGGCACTGGTGTTGTACGAACTTTACTCAGTGCAATTGGTAGTACCGGCCATATGTTGCAAGCTGTGAACATCACTAACACTTCTAATTTCACCTTTGTCGATGTAATATTGGGAACGCAGTACACCATATCAGCTCAATCTTTCACTTCAGATGGGGTTAAAAGTTCAATTACTGAAATAGTTGTTAGTTCAGGTAATGTCTGAATAGATAAATATTTTAATGGTCTAATTCACCTTTGGACTTAAAATACAGTTTCTATAATGTGCTTATTATGCACTCTATACACAATCTATCCATAACCTCTGCTTGTTTTTGCACTATTCATCCAACAAAAAGTCAGGCAACAAAACAAATTGCATAAAAGGAAAAAGATTCTAATTGCATGATATCAATTTAGGAAATTTCATATCATTAATTGTTATTTGTAATGTCTTTATTTAAAAAGTTTTTATCTTAATCATCTAAATTTGTCGATCATGTTCAGCAAACGTTAAGACCATTGAGCTTGAGATTGCGCTTAATACGACAGTTGTGGGGAATTATGTGAGTGCTCTAGCTAACAAAAATTCAGCACAATTCATGAACTTGGATCGTGTGGTCACAAAAGAACTAAACATTGCATTTGGATTGAGCATTGGTTATGTCAGGACAGTGGTTAATACTTTCTTTCAAGGGAGTATCATTGCAAGGTAAACAAATGCTTATGCATTATTTCACCATGCTTTGTAATAGACTAAATTAATATTTACTAAACTTGTTTAACAGGTTTACTGTCACCGCAAATCGAGTATCTTCATCTGCTCAGTCTTTAATTTCTGCATTCCAATCCAACACATCATTTAATTCAACCCTCTTTGCTGGAATACCAACTGCAGGTAACCAAACAGCATTATTTGTTGTATAAACTAAATTGTATTGAAAACAAATACAATAAATTTAAAATTACAATGATTTTTTAAAATTATTTTATGCACTCTTTATTTATTACATTTTCACTATAGAGAATTGTATGTATTTTAGCCATAAAACAGTTAACATTATTTTTAATTCTAAAAACTTAAAAAATATTAGAATGTTAAACAAATATTTAACTTAACTTATATAAGTAATTTAGGATGGTTTTTATTTTTATCTTTATGTTTGGGTTGACAGTCGTTATAATAACATGGGAAAATAATAAGATGACCACATTGTCACTTGTCAGAGCTATTGTAGTAGTTTGTATATCTGGCAAATTTTATATAAACTATCTATGTAAATATACTGGATCAAGGCGAAGTTTAGTAAGTACTATGACACAAACATAAAAATGGTGGTCAGGATTAAAATCTAACTAAGTACCTGACACCATGGCCTTCATCCCATTTAATTAGTGTTTAAACCTAATGGTGGTGTTTAATTTTTTTTCTATCCGTGTTTTTTGTATTCACATCGCCAAAACAACTGTTATGATGATGTTTTTATATAGATCTAAATTCATGTTTGGAAAAACCATGTCCACTGAACTCTACTTGTGTGGATACACCAACCTCATATAATTGCACATGCAACAATGGTTTTATGCATAATAGTAAGTAATTATGCATAGCTTAATTTAATTAATTTTATTTTTACTGCATTTCTTTTTAATGGATTTACACTTTTTAAAGACTATTTTCTTTGTAACAATTTAATAATTAAATTGCTTTGCTAGTTAATACAAAAAATATTTTTATATACCAAACTTGTTTATTTTATTTTTATTTAAGTGGACTTTTGTTCTAGTGTTTTGTTTATTTCATGTATAAGTGAATTCGGGGCATAGTTTACTTATTGTGTTTGCATTCTAACTTTAGATACAATCCAATTATGTTTGTTTTACAGATAGTCTCTGTGTTGATGTAAACGAATGCGTGGATAGCAATCTGTGTCAGGCTAATGCAACATGCAAAAATACAGTAGGCTCATACGATTGTGTATGTGATAGTGGTTTCACTGCTAACAACACCCAGTGCTTAAATATTAATGAATGTACATCTGGAACTCATAATTGTCATGTTAATGCGACATGCACTGATATTATTGGAAGTTACACATGTTCTTGCAATACTGGATTTACTGGTGATGGTGTAAACTGCACAGATATTAATGAATGTACATCCGGTTCTAACAACTGCCATGCAAATGCTACTTGTGTCAACGGCATTGGGTCTTTTGGTTGCAGTTGTAAAAATGGTTATAGGTGAGATATATTTAAAAAAACTATGATTTCTATGCTAAGTGGTTATAGCTTATAGCACATTCAATAATTGAGCTTTCTTTATTTGTTTTTCTAGTGGAAATGGAATAAGCTGTGTTGATGTTGATGAATGTGCAACAGGATCAGCAAACTGCGATGCACAAGCAAATTGTAGTAATTCTGTTGGTTCATTTACTTGTACTTGCAAGAGTGGTAAGTATTGATTTTCAGCATCGCTTTTAAACCTAAGATTTTTTATTAGCTGTTTACCAAGTAGTATTTAAGCAGAATCTGTCGGTAAAACAACTGCTTAACTGATTTATCAAATGTACTGTGGACAAGATATTTACTAATGTGTAGCACAATTGGCCAAAAAAACACAAATAATAATGTATAAAGTAATCACTGTTAAACAAGTGTACTGGTATGGCATGATGTGACCGGCCAAATAAAGTTTAGTGCATCAGCTTGCAGTTGAAATATTGCTAACACTTAGTAGACATTGCCTGAATCCTGTGGATTTTCTACTAAAAGTGAAGTGAATTTTCTATTATAAACTACTAAATACAAAATCTTCATAATGATGGGCACTAGTTAATCTGTGGCCTGTGGGTTACCTGTGATTACACTCCTTGCATTTTCCCATTCACAGGGATAAAACTTAAATACCCTATTTCTTAAAAAATATTATACATGAAAACCAAGGATAAAGTTGCATATTTGCTATGTTTGTTTGATAATCGAACAGGGAATAGAATATTAAAAATCATCAAAACACCATTTCCTGGAAAGAAAAGCAACACAATCTGCAAAATAATTTTTTTTAATTATGTAGGTTATACAGGCAATGGAATGACATGTACAGATATTAATGAATGTCCACAAGGATGCGATATGAATGCGATGTGCACCAATATTCCTGGAAGTTTTAACTGTACTTGTAAAAGTGGATATTCTGGAGATGGATTGGTAAAAAAAATAAGATAAAAATTTTTTTTTTTGTGATAAATTACAAATCACAAAATGTATTAGACAGAAAATAAAATCATCTAGATAAAATATCTTAATAACTTGGTTCAACAGAGTTGCATCGACATAAATGAATGTACTACTGGTACACCATGCTCAGACAACGAAACTTGCACAAATATACCTGGTTCATTCAACTGCTTTTGTAAAACGGGTTTTACTGGAACCGGTAAGAGTGTTTAATGATATATTTTTCTGTTTAAAAAAAATTATTGCATACTGTTTTGAATTATTTTTTGTTATACTGTTTTGAATTAAAAAACCTATAAGAATAATAACGTGTTATTTATGGTTAACTATTTACCTGGATTAGGTGCAAGTTTTGTACTACAAATATAAAACTGCTATAAATATTACAGTAGTATTTAAAAAAATTCCACATTGAATATTTAAGGTGGGACATGTGTGGATATCGATGAATGTTTGGCCAACCCTTGTCATGCCAATGCAAATTGCTTCAACACCATCGGAAGCTTCAACTGCGCCTGTAAAACAGGATATACCGGAAATGGAAATTCATGTACAGATATTAATGAGTGTATCCCTCAAAACCCATGTGTCATAAATGCTGTATGTAGTAATACTGATGGAAGTTTTACATGTGCCTGCACAGATATGTATACTGGTAATGGAACATCTTGCACATGTAAGTTTATTACATTACAACTTTATATCTTACAATGGTTTAAAAAGAATAGTCCTGCACAATATCAATTGTACTTACTGGAATAATCTATATTTATTATAACATTACATAACTTTTTAAAAGGGAAATGACTAGGCATATTAATTTCATAATAAAATTTTATTAAATATGCTGTGTACTTTACTGAAGTGATATAAAGCCAGTGCATAGTCTTTACCTTTAGCAAAAATAGGTCTCTAAATCAATAAATTGCAGTTATCCCGCAATTCTTCATATTTGAGCAATCCTTGTCAACAACCCAAGCTTCATACAGTGCTGCACTTACCAATCCCGTTACACCAGAATTTATAAGAGTTCATGGAATTGTAGAAACACAGGTTCTACGTACTTTCAACAACAAATATACCGTCCATAATATCATGTTCTTTAACAACCAAGGATCAGTGGTTGTGAGGTCAGTATAATATGTATATTTTTATTGGCGGTTTCTTTTTCAGTGTTATAACCTGC
>CH002692.1:63820-83411 GCA_000149265.1 Ciona savignyi
CCTGCTTAAATGGTTTTACAGGTAATATTTTAATTTACTGATGTGCGAATTTAACTTAATGTTTTCATTTATATTAATAATGTAGTTTGTTTCACCCAACAATATCTTACTTAAGTATTGATTCATTTGAGAATTATCTGCTGAAAAGCTTGTTGAGTACAATGATATATTGTTAGTCACAAACTTCTATATTCAAAACCAGCAGATTTCTAATCTCTTTCATCCATTATCGATACTTGAAAAGTTGAACAAAATTACACCAAATTCTGTATTAAAGGCAACACAAACAGCTGTTTTATTTTATGTTGTAACATAGACCTATTGCAGTGTGTATTTACTGGGTCCAAGCAGTTTGTAAAGTACCTTTACCAACGACACAACTTTTGTTTTAATTATACAATAGGGGTTTTAATCAAGTCTTTTGTTTGACTTTCACTAAAGGCCAGATGTTTTGGCCATACATTATTGGTTACTACAATATATATACTTTAATCTGATGTCATGATGCATTTCTCATCTGGTTATTACAAAGGCCATGTGTCCTATTTCCCACCACATTTTCTGATTTCTGAAAATAAGATAAATATTCTAGTTTATGCTTTTCCACATTACCAAGTCAACATGCTACTGTTTATATGGGGTATTAAAAGTGCTCAGTGTTTTAGCATCGCATAAAGTTACCTATTTTTGTGGTAAGGATTGTATTCTGATTATATAGCTTACGCTATAAACATGTTGTACACTTATTTCCAGATACACCAACTTTTAAACAAACAAATATTTTTTAGGAAATGGAAAAGTTTGTAGTGATGTCAATGAATGTAATGGAATTAACAACTGCAATACTCTTGCAACTTGTCAAAACACAGTGGGCGCTTTTACGTATGTATTTAACCTTTCATATTATTAGTCTAGTCCAGTGGTCATCAAGAGTGGTTCTTACTTATTTTATTGCTACAAGCACTTAATAAGTTTAATATCGACGACCCCCTCATCTCATACAGTGTTGTTTTCCTTTTATTACGAAATATAATTATTTTTGCCGCTTTCAGTGATTTTTTTTGTGAAACAATGATTTTTGTGGCTTAGTTATTTTGTGTAAAAAAACCAGGGACTGGCTTAGTTGGTTTCGGTTGAACTAAAGTGGTAAAAACATTAAATTAGACAAAACACACTGTAATAAGATAATCTAATCATTACCATGTATATTGCTCCTGTTTTTTTTTATTTTTCACCGAAAAAATATTCTCCTCCTGTTTTATTTTGTAATATCTTTTTGTCTTTTACAGATGCACTTGCAACTCTGGTTACACTGGAAATGGTATAAACTGTCTGGACATCAATGAGTGCAATACGCCTAACATTTGCCAAACTAATGAAGTTTGCATGAACAACATTGGTTCCTATGTGTGTTCATGTGCAGCTGGCTACACCGGGACCACAACATGTACAGATATTAATGAATGTGATTCAAATCCATGCGGCACTTTAGCAAGTTGTGTTAATTCTGCGGGTTCATTTAACTGTAATTGTCCTAGTGGTTATTCATTGGATTCCGGGAAAAACTGTGTTGATGTTAATGAGTGTGTGGGGGCTACATCTTGTAATATTAATGCCAATTGTATAAACGGACAAGGAAGTTTTTCATGTTCGTGTAAAGATGGTTATACTGGAGATGGAATCAAGTCTTGCAACAGTAAGTTAAATTGTGTTTTGTGAAGCTGTAGCTTTGACTGAATTTTATCTTCTTATTATTTTTTCTGTTTAGTACTATATTATATTTATTTAATATTTATTTTTATATGAGAATAAACAAAAACAGATTTTGAATTAAAGTAGTGCTGCAGTAACAAGAGAATAACTTATTTTTAAAAGTTTTATTTAACCAGTGGTTTCAAGTAGTGTAAGTTTATTGTATCTCACCTGAAATATTCATATATTTATTTTAGATTTTTTGTTTACACATTCTACAAGAACAATTTAAATTCGTTTTCCACAGTTTTCGCACGGATGCAAATTACACTATCAGTTGAGTATGTGTTCACCATTGCACTGAGAGATACAACCAGTAGTGAGTTTACAACCCTTGCAAACACAGTAATAGCTCAACTTGTATTAAAGATCCTACAATCTGTTCGAATTACAAATATCAGCTTCTATCAAGGCTCTGTTATTGTTGTGTAAGTTCAACTTTTTCACTGCTTAGAATGCTGCTTATTATTTAGTTGCATTTAAAGTTCATTGTGCATTGTATGACAGAATGCTAACTTTTCAATTACCACTAGCTTCTCCGTCGAGATCTTACAACCCAACGTAACAGTGGCAGATATTATTGCAAATTTTAACCAAAGTTCTCCTACAATATTTGCAACACTTCCTTCCACAAGTATGTTACTTTTTCAAATAATAAAAATTAAATAGTAATTTGTATTTTTAATTGTTTTTTTCCAAATATATATGTTGCAAATTTCAGGGCATTATAAAAATTACATTCTATAGCTCTTTCTACATGTTATTTTATATTTATTGGTTGTGAAAGTGGAAATTAGTATTAGACGCAACTTTTATATGTTTCTTTTCAAAAATAGTTTTAGAAACACAAATGGGTATTTCAAAATATTTCTAACAGACATCCCTGCATGTGCCACAAATCCTTGCAACGCAACAACACAGAATTGTGTTAATACGGCAACAAGTTTTCGTTGTGACTGCAAAACCGGATACATTGGCTCTTCCGGAAGCTGTCGTGGTAAGAGTGGGCCTAATTTGTGTAGTTATTTTTATATTTTTAGCGCTGGTATAACTTTGGTCCACTATGCACAAGGCTTAAGTTTTAAAATTGGTTAGCCTTTATCATGAGCTTTAAGACACCTTAAGGATTTTGCTGTACACAGTGGTTTTTATTTCGTTGTATAAAAATTGTAAGCAGTGTTTGTAATGAATACAAGCACTCTAATTCAATGAAAACAGATAAATCTTTTATTGTGACCACTAACCATGGCACAAATGAAATGAAACATTCATCTAGTCTTCCGGAGAACATTAAGCATTATACCAAAATTATATCGATGATCAAAAACATGACACATTCATTATATCTATGATCAAAATCTTAAATTAGTTAATTTTTGAACCAATTACAACAGAAGTTGTAAAGAATCTAATATTTTATTTTAGCTCTTCAATGCAGTGACTGTGGTTCAAACTCAATATGCAATTCAAGCAGTTCCCCAGTGACTTGTGTGTGCAGCAGTGGATTTACAGGGGATGGGACAACATGTAATAACATCGACGAATGTGCTGGCTCCAACCCCTGCACCAATGCTGTTTGTAATGACACGATGGGTTCATACACATGCATTTGTAACTCTGGAACTCAAGTGCAGAGCAACACTACATGCATAAGTATGTCTACACTGTTCCTTCAAATTGATTAAAATTACATCAAACCTATATGGGTGTAAAGTATTACTTTGCATGACAAACAAATAATAATACTGTTTTTCTAGTGGATATAGTAGTAATGAACTAGTAATGCATTTTATTAGTTATTAACTATTTTTTCAGATCAGTGCCAGATGTCTTACTGCTTAAATGGGGCACAATGTATTCCAAGTGCAGGCGTTGGAAATCCTATTTGTGTGTAAGTTAAATAAATATTGATGTTGTATATGAGTTCTGTTAATATGAATTACATTTACAGATGCACAGAGTCTTTTGTTGGTCTGCGCTGTGATCAAACAGGTATTGTGCAGTTATACACAGTAACACCAGTGCTTTTATAAACATTATTAATGTGGCCATCTATTAATATAATATTTTTTGTTATTTTTAAAGAAAATCACATCTACATTTTTGTTCTATATTGATAATTGCACACCTGAGTATTTTTAATTTGTTTGCATAAATCGTTAACCAGGCGAATCATATAATTTCCTTAGCTACGTTCCGAACTGTGGCTATCGTGCTTGGTGTAATTGCCGGTGTGGTGCTTATCATCCTGATTGCACTTATGGTTTACCTGTGGATGCGCCGCAGGAGACAATCCATGTACGTAGCAAAAGATGTCTAAGGTAAGATTTTCTGTCAAAGTATCATTATTTTATTAATACAGTTTGGTTTATTGTATGATCGACGTTTTCTAACGGCAGTTTCGACCATATAAAATTGAATATTCTTGTTTTTCCTTGTTGCGATTGTGACTTAAGCATATGTACAAACAATACAGTAAAGCGAGGGTAGGCAAGAAATAGTCTGGCTACTGCTTGTATGATACCAACCACTTACGCATTTACGAGGCGACCTGAAAATACACATGGATGAAACATCTGACTATTGCCTGTGTGTTAATGTTAATGCTGCGTTTTCTTACTCAATGAATAAAAATAAATATCCTATTTTGTTTATTGAATTTCATGTGCATTTTCTTGACAAATTGTACAAAACAGTGTGCTGGTGAATGTAGATGTTGTGGAATTTTGTCTTTTAAAAGAACAAATGTATTGCTGTGGGTACAATATGTGCCACTGGATGGCTTATTTGTCATCGTTATAGATATTTATAACCTTCAAAATTTTATTCTAAATCTTCATTTATTTTTCAGGACTTTTCGATGTAAATATAATGCTTTGCTATAAAGAGGTTCCAAGCAATTAAAATTTATCTATGCCTTTTTATTAAAACTATGCTGTCGTTTTTGTTAGTTTGTATGTGTAAACACAGTAAAAATGTGTTCTTAAAATACTGTTCATTGCACAATTCTTCAATCATACCACAAAGTTCCAATTCGATAATCTTCACGGTGTGCCTTTACTAATATTTTGTTTTCTGTATCTATATATTGTCTTTAACTATTGGTTCAATGGAGATACCGAGTAACGTAATGAAGATGTGGATGACTTAGTTTTCTGACGTCATATTAGATTTTGATGACGGCTGACACCCTTAGTCTGAAATGTAACTTTTGTGTCTCCAGATTCCAGCACTTATTATTAACCAACATATTATAAGAAACTTAGTTTCTCCATAATGGTGGTTTTGTGTAGCATATTGTCTTTTCTAACCATTTTAACCTTTAATACTTAATACATAAACGTATAGATTGAGCGTTGTATGCTTTATGAAGTTAGGAGGGAACATATAGAACGGTTTCGTTTGCAGCTGGATGCATACCAGCTCAAGTTGGCATGAGCCACATTTATATAGGAAAGAAGAATAGGATATCATGGCTATAGGCCGTTGTTCTACGTTTTTTATCCGATTATTATTTGACAGCCAATATGTCGAGACCAATAAGGAATATTTAATGTTTGATAATATTTCGAGACCAGTAAGGATTTATTCAAAAAAGGTAAAGATTGTACTTTTATTTCTTGAAATATAAAATACCAGTAAATATTATACACCAATAATATATATCAAACAGCTAAGAGCTAGTTCTTAAAATCGACACACATTGATGAATTTTCATACAAAACAAAAAGATAACTAATCTTGAGCTGTTTCCCGGGAAATCCCCCAACACGCAGCCCCAATGAAATCGGTGATCAGTCTGCTTTAAGGCCCCATATAAACAGAGATAAGTTGAACAAGTGAGTGGGGGCACTTTAAAGGTGTTAGCTAACGTGTGTTTTATATGCAGTGAAAAAATTGGACTCGCACCAGGAAAACTCATCACGGCCCTTTCCGTATCTTACACATAAAAATGTAATTCATTATAATTCACTATTATCCCAAAGCAGCTGGTCCCTTAAGTTCAGCATAAAGCATAAAGAATTTCAACCCGAACAAAAAAGTAGGCATTTAATACGCGTTTATTTAACCGTTTTTAAACCCCTTAACTTAGGCATACGCAAACAGGAAGAAGGGAAATATCTAATCGAGGTCAAACTTTAATGGGTATTTTAGTTACCGTGTAATAAATATGTTGTGGTATATTTAGCCGTATTTTATTAAAATCATTTTCTAAACCTACACTAAATACGTAATTTTTTCACCCTATGTAAAAACAACATAAAAATTCACATCGAGTTGAACATTTTATAAATACCAGCATTTTTTATTGTCTTTTTTGTATACCATAAAACATGTATATTAAGTTTAAACTGTTAACCCGGTAAAATTTGCATAAGTCAAAATGGGTTTTATGTGTTGTACTGTTGGTTTACGTTTCCGAACCTGACAGACAGAAAACCTTCATTGGCATAGTTTTTTTGTTTTTGTCTGAGTTTACAGTTCAGCTAATAGATCATTATTCTCATTAAGAGTTACTGTTGTCTTATGCTCAATTGAATTTTTATTTTTAAACTCTTTCTTCTTGTAATGTCAAGGTCATTACGTAACACGTGATTGTGCCTAAAAGAAAGGTTCCCCTCCCTAATCTATACTGTAAATACGGTCGTACCAGTCCAACGCCCAATGTTGGTACAGTGGCACCATGCAGCTGAATCTTTCTTCCCTTTTGTTTTGGAGAAGATTTTAATAATTCACCACTTTTTTGAAAAAAAATTCGCCTTACGATAAGTAAAAGCTGTATGGTTGGCCATCGATGTCATTATTCAGTATAAGCGCGCACTTCACTTGCTGACAAAAACATCACTGTCGTTGGCCTTCAGTGTCACAATTCAATAAAATCAGCGCGCTGTTAATTTAGATGCGTACACTCAATTTACCAGAGCGCTGGTAACCTTTCCACTGGCCAAGAGTGTCATAATTTATCTCTTTACGCCCTCGTGCGGCAAAATTGTCAACGAGCTAAGAAATTGAGTACACAATTTTACTGAAATGCGACACTGATGGTCAACAACAGTCGATGTTTTTTGTCAGCACGTTAAGTGCGCGATGGTAATTTATAAACGCGTACTTAATTTGTGAACGCGTTGACAATTTTGCCGCATGATGGCGTAAATATTCGAATTATGACACTTTTGTCGAGGTGAAACGTTACCGCGCACTTAAATCAGTAGCCGCTGCTTTTACTGAATTGTGACATCGATGGCCAACCATAAAGCATGACACTTAAGAAAAGTGAACTACTAGCAACTAGGACGGTTTCAACTATGTTCACCAATTCGCAAAAAGCAACCTATTATATAATATCTGGTTTAAACAGATAATGAATCTACAATTGTGGATTTTACACAAAACAATAATAAACACAGTTTTGGCAACGCATAATTTATCTATAGCCATATATGTTTTTAACTGCTGTAACTTTTAATTTGGCATCGGTGACATGTCGTAGAAGAAGTTTTTAAATTATCACTTGGCCCTTACGGAGTAAATACGGATTCGATTACCCTATAAGCATTATATAATATTTGCCGCATCCGGTTAAATTGAGTTCGGACAATACAGGCATAGTTTTAAAAAAATATTTGGTGCCAAGGGATATCCCATAAATGGCGTTAATTTCCGAACACTAAAACGGCATTTTTCACATTCCGGTATTTGCATAGGTTGGCGTCATGCTGTGGTGTACACGCGGACAGTGACGTGCGGCCTGCGGTATTACGTATAAATGATTCTTCTAGGAACTATTTGACCTTTACTGCCGACGTTTTTTAAACTTCGATAATGTGATAACCTTTAGGACAACGCCACATTACTGGGACAAAAAATGTGTTTGATCTGCATGGTTAACTAAAAATTAATGTAAGTTTATTGAACACCACATGCGTTCTTACATTTTTTACAAACTATATATACAATGTACGTGATGTTTACTTGCTGTTAGTCATTTGTACATATAATCACACATTAGGCCTACTTATTCCAGTGCACAAGGGGCAGAACACAATAAGCGGGTGATGCGACGAGAAAATGATTCGTTTAGAGCTTCAAATCCTCCTTCCAACGCGTCAGTAATAACATTTTCCCTTACGCCGGCGATTGTATAGAGATCCGACATCCGAAACGTACCCTTGCGCGGTTTCACAGGCAGCACGAACACCTTTAGGTATAAGTCAAATTTCGTCAATAATCATTAAATATTAGTTTGGGTTATATTTACATCTATTGACTAAAAACAGAGAGCTAAAATCGAGATTTTTATTCAATCATGTCATATACTTACAAGTGCACCAGTGGCGTGCAAATTGCGTGACGCATAAGTCACCTCATCGCCAGAAACACCGTCAGTAATGAGTAAAACAACGTCTCTCGCATTGGGGCGGTTGCCGGTTGGTAAGAGAAATGATGCAGTGTAGTTTATTGCCTGACCTGTTAAAGTGCCTGCAGCAACGTTTTTTTATAAAGTTATTAATTCCGTGATTGAGTAAATCGGATTATTTTAATATAGGTTAAAATGCTCTACTCTATACCTCTAAACAAAACTAATTTAGATAACTAACCGCCTCCGTTGTACGGAATTCTATCAAACGCTTCCAGCAGACCCTCCAGGCTGTTCGGGAAGTCACTAAGAAGAATCTAAATACCAAAGTTTAGTTATCTTCACAATCGGAAATTTAAGAAATTGTCTTTACCTGTGTTTCAGTATCAATCAGCCTGTTGTAGCGGACCACGGCAACATGCGTTGCGCCATCACTAATACTAAAGTCACTGTGTGGGACGACAGGTTTAAACTTTCCAATGTTTTATCAACCTTATTGAATACCTACTCTATAAAACTGCGAGTAAAGTTTTTCATTTTTCTCCAATTACTTTTTCCTACGGACGACGAGGAGTCGAGAATGACAATGAAGTCCATTACAGCAAATGGCGGACAAGGCTCTGAAACACATTACTTTTATTGCAAAAAAATTAGCGCGGTTTTCCCATTTGTTCTAACCACGAAAATAATTAGGAGAAAGGCTATACGCACAATGTTGGAAATTCACAAATGTGATTTAGATCAAATATTTTACAACAAAAGAACAAGAAATCAGTAAGTCATGTGGATTGAATTAAACTTACGCGAGCAACAGGGCATGGCTGCATCCCATTCTTCGTTTGGTTGGCAAGTTAAACTCGTGATTGTTCCGGGATAAAGTTGGAATCCCATGCTCGTATTGCAACTAAGCGAACATATTGAGCCCACAAAGTTTTCGTTTGAGCAGTCCAAGAATCCATTTCGTAGAGATTGCCAAGGACAACGTTTAGCTGGTAGTATTATTAAAAGAATGTATAAGAAAAGGTTTAGTGGAGACGAAAAATTAGTATATACGAGGCATTTCAAATTGCTTTCAATTGTAACGATAATTAAATTGCAATGTTTTTTAAACATCACAAAAATATCGAATCACTTACGTATACATGTCGGGGGCATTCTGCTCCAAAGCCCATGCCCGTCCAGGTCTCTATCATCAAAGCACTCTATGTCACGAGCCCCAACATGTTTGTACCCCTCCTCACAAGTGTAACTACAAAGTGGTTGTGTTTTGATATTGCGCTTCTTCTATAGCTAAACAAGGTTAAAAGAACATATTACCTGCATCTGCTGCCCAGTACCCGACCATCTGGGCAACTAACTGAGCCATGCGCAGGGACTACAGGTTCGTCGCACGTTATCGGAACACACCGAGGAGCGGGGTGGTCTCTTATGCTAAAATAATCTAGAGGATGTATTGTTAGTTATTTATGCCAACGTTATATTTAATAGTTGGTTTTAAAGTTAAAACAAGAAAAATAAACAATAAGTACAAGGCATTGAGCCCTGAACGACTATATAAATTACTACTAGTCACATAGTGGAACCGGTTGATATATTAAACTTGGAGTGCAACCGCGGGTATGTTACTCACGGGTAACCGTCAGATTATACCATAGGGTACCGAGAATATTGCAACGTGTTGTATACGATTGACTCTTCCCACATAATAAGTAAAATCCATCAATACACTGGTTTAAAGCTATATCCGCCAGGGTCGTGCACTTTGACACCAACGTCGAATTATCGGCCGGTTTCCTGTAGACCGATGACTAATCTACGGATTAGGCTAACTGATTGGACATAAATAAAACAATAAGCGATACGTGGTTAGAATAAAGAATTTAGCATTAGTAGTAAAAGTATTAAGTTAAAGGAGCTGTGGCTTTTATTAATAGCTTTAACTCGCAATTTTGCTTTAGTCTCGTTAAAATGTTTTTTGCCACGCTCTTTGTTAAAATTTAGGCTTTTGAATGAATATGTATAGTTATTCGTAGACAACTCACCACAGGTCGATGTGGCCGCACCAATCATAGTGTAGCCTCTTAAACATGAAAATCTACAAGAACTTAGAGGGCGATTTTCACCATAGCAGTGCATCTTGCAATTTGCAGGCTTAACAAGAGGTTCGCATACTCCACCTTTAAATGGTAATTTGTGTGTCACAAAATACTTGGCAGCTGATAATTTACATCAGGCATATTTAGACAATACTTGTGTGGGCGCTCTTTTAACGTCACTTTAAAATTAAATATTTTATTGCTTATTTTATGTAACCACGTGACAGCATTTCCAACAGGTTAAATTGTGTAGAAACAGTGTCTTACATATACCTTTATAAAGTGGAAATTCCTACCCTTAAAGTTTAATATATTTTACTAGTTGGGAATCTTCGGTTTAGTGTATTAGAATCTAGTAAGTAAAACAACCTATAGCGATATTAATTGTAAATTTGCTAAATATTAAAAATGGGGTTCACACACTTTGCACGGTATAGTGCGAAGGCCCACAATATTGGACCAATACCAAGTTAACAGATTAGTTTATACAAAAAGATAACAACAGTTGTATGTTCAGGAATGGAGAACGGGATAAAAGCGCTAAACCGTTTTATATTATTATAGATTAAATCTGTTGCGGCATACCAGGATATTTACTACCTTTTGCAACGCAAATTACCATTTAAATATTCAAGGCCTTGGACAGACCATATAATGTATTATGCACTATATTATATGATTGTTTATTTTGTAACATTTCCGTAACCTACTTTTATCAGAGGCAAAAAAACGACTAATTTCTGTCTTACTAAGGTTTTCAATTAATTCATAATTTTGTTCTTGTATTTTTTTTAATAATGCGATATGATTGATTTGGTGTCATGACCTAACAAATCATGTTTACATTAACTATGGCTTAACATTTTCGTTACCAGAAACAACGTAAGGCTTGACCTATTAGCTGATCCGGCCTAAACAAAGTGGTATAAACGCGTGTGCGTGACATCAACACAATTAATTACTTTTTTTTTGAATTTTGCGGGCCTCGTTAAACCCTGAACTTTAATCCATCCCGCGGACCATATTTTATGCTGCGTGCATATGAGTGGGTGGCAATATCATTTCACGTAATTCCTTTAAAATATTTTTTTGAACAGTATGTCACATATTTTTAAAAACCACCTCCTCTTGGTCCCAGTTCATCACAAAATTGGATCAAGTGATTACAGCCATCGGTATTGCAACAACATCTGCACACGGATGACGGTGGTTTCATGTTGCATTGAGTATCGGAAGCAAAGACAGAGGCTGAAGCCAAATCCTGTTTTTCAAGACAAGAAATCTTTCATAATTTTAATTATAAAACATTTACCAAAAAAATTGGGGTTTGTCATAGCCTGCCGTTTTTGGTGTTAATTAGTATAATACAAATCAGCAAAGGAACAATCGGCCTCTTTTTCTAACCCACAGTTTAACGGACATGTATTGTTTATTAGACTAACAGAGTATTTAAAAGATCCAAGTTTTTCAAAATCACTTACTTGCATATGATTAGATCCACATGCAGTGAGTTGCTTGCACGACTTTTTAATCAGTGCATTCGGGCCCCACCCTCCATGCCGCAATTCGATTTGGCAGACGTTCTGTAGAAATTAAAGTATTTTGTAGAGCAATTTTTTAAATAATTTTTACCTAAACAGTCGGCTTGGGCTTATATCGCTTACCTGATTGGTCTCGCATCGTACAAGTCGTCCAGTGTTTAGACAGCCTTGATGACTGAATACATTATTACACGTCCAGCAATATATACCTGCATGAGATTTATATCACCGTTTATTAACGTAAGATAAATACAGCAGTACGATTTACTTACCATGTGATATTTTGAAATTAAGAGATATGAAAACGGAAATTACAAATACGTCTTTCAGGATCATAACTTATTTCAAATCACACGCAACTGCTGCTAAATTACTACTTTACGGTCTAGGAGGAGGTAAGTTTGCATGGACCACATCGTTAGGTGACACACCCCACCCAATTCTAATTGCGTTTTTTTCTTAAAGAAAGGATTTTCTTTTCAGGTTTTTGACTGTAGATATTTTATAGTGACGTCATTTTTATCTGCCGATTCAATGACATTGGCTCATTTTTAAATTAACCGCTAAATGCTTGTGTTTCGTGTCATTATTGTCAGCTATATTATACTTTGTATGATCTATGAAGGCTAATTAACAAACGGTTTACAACTTTCTAATGTTAAATAAGTTTCTTAGCTTATAAAGCTTGTTAAAAGATCAGTCAAAAGTTTGTGGGGCTTGTGTAATTAAATACTATCACTCGCTAATTGGTTGTGGCCATGTGCAAGACACTTAACGAATGATTCTAATACCAGTAATTAAATTGCTAAACAAAAATAATTTTCTCCTGAATAAGCTGTGTTATCAAGATCCTGTGTTTATCGTTTATTGCACATCTGTGCATTGTTAAAGGAATGAGTATTCTTTTTATCCTGTATGCTATAATTATTATGGTTATTAAATACAAGTGATGAAGTCATAACCGCGAGATTACACGTTATCTGGCTCGAAACATTGTTGTGTATTGCTCAGGGCGCCAAGGGACTCGAGTATATGTTTTCTCTGCCTTCTGTACAAAGTGTACGTACGCCAACAAGCAAAACGGTTTGTTTATTTTTGATTCACTGTAAAACCTGCGTGAAAACCACGTTCTCCCGGATTAGTGGTTGTAAGCCTGCTTATAAACAAATCGTGCATAAATCAGGAATTTAGGTTGTCATGCGGCAAGACATGCGTTGTCACAAAACCGCATGTGCGTTTTAATTAATTATTTCTTTTTTAGAATAATATTCTAAACCTACATCTGAATAACCGCCCGCGGGAAAAAAATAAAATCAACGTATTGTACTTTATGTATTCAATTATAAAAATTCCCCAAAGTTTGTTAATTAAGGACATTATTTTCGTTTATACTTGGCGTTATTTGTATATATATATATAGAGTGGACGATTTGGATGCATGGAAAATAGATTATAATAAATTAAGCTGTTTTTTTAAGGAAAAATGAGAATGAATGGGAACATTTCGTCCCCTACAATTGTTTGTAATACGCAATTGAGGTATTGTCCGTTAATGTTATAATCCAATTTTACTGTACATTATTGTTTAATCTTTAAATTAGGCCGAAGTATATTATCTTTGTCACACAATGTACATTTTTTGTATTTTAGTAAAAGTATTATTTAATCTGTCCATGTCCGTTATATAAGCGAGTTCTAATGTAAGTACAAGTTTGCTAGAAATTGACCATTCGGTATTACCCACTACTAAAAACGTTTGACTGTACCCCAGGGGTTTAACCACATCGAGCATAAGCCTAGGCATAAATAATATATATATACTGAAATCAGAACCATATGGCTCCCCTGTCACCCAATATATTATTATTAAACTAAATAGTTTATTTGTGTTCTGGTAAAACATACATTTGGCAGATCCTTGCATATCTAGAGGTCAGCTAAAATTACAAACAAAGTTTTAACTTGATTGCACAACGGCTTTTGTCTAAAGATTTTTTGTATTAAGATTTCGTAGATTTCTTTGCCAGGGCTAGACCTACCAACCTATATTGGGGTTTGAGCTTGTCTGGTTAAAATTATACTTTTAAATGTTAAACCAAAGTGGGCCAAAACTGAAGTGGATCAGCGTAGATTTGCCTAATGTATGCGAATTATTCGTCGCTTGAAATTCAAACTTCCCATTTAAATTTTGGACTACAATATTGGGCTAAAACAACAATTTTATTAAACATTTGATAAAAAAACGGACAAAAAATAGCTGCATATCCAATACCACCATAAATAAATAGATAATATGTATACAAGTTAACAGAGTTCTCGGCGACCAATATCTATCTTGAACCATTTTCGCCTAGCTCGCGTGTATTGAATATCTTTTTGTTGGTATAGTCAATTGAGCTGTTAATAAACAAACAGAGACAACATTCAGGTATCCCGTCAAAATCGTATGAATGTATGATGTCTCCAAATGATACACGCAACATATGTCCCAAATTAAGTCTATAATTTACGTTAACTGAATACGCATGAGGAGTTTATTACAATTATTAGTACTGTAGCAAATCGTATGGCAGTTTTTATTTCCCCTTCTCACACTCAACACAATCTCTTATACAGTGCGTCGCAGCCGCAAAGGTGCCAGCGTGCCAAACTAAGGGGAACCAAGGCAGGAACAAAAAGGAATGCGACAAACGTTGCACTCTCCCCACCCTAAAAAAACACAAAATAACCAACATTTTAATTACCGATATAAAAAATCATAACCCCAATTCGACAATAGTTACATACAGTGGAACCCCGCTTACCTGACCACCCATGGGACCGTCATCAAGCGGTCGCGTTATCGGGGTGGTCGTGTTAGTGAATTTTGCTTTGGAGCAAGTTGTCGTCATATGCAGCCAAAACGTCTGCCTTTTTACTATTTTTTTACCAAACGCCATTATTTTTATAAAATACTGCAGAATAAATTTAAACAACTGTTAGTACTGAAATTTATCTTGTAAAAGTCAGTTATGTTTGCCAAAATTTTCTTTGTCTGTGTGTACGCGCTCATTTATTCTTATTGTTTTGATCATAAAAAAAATTTAACCCTATTATTTTGGTGACAAAGGCATATTATGTAGCACGTTTGGTCACCTAAGCGGAGTTAAATTTGTAGTTTTGGACCAAAATATGGCGGTCGTAGTCTGGAAATCGGGGTGGTCGCGTTATTGAAACAGAATACAATGCATTACCATAGTAAATTATTTGGGACCGCACTTAAGTGGTCCTGATAGTGAGGTGGTCGTGTTATCGAGGTGGTCTCCAAGCGGGGTTCCACTGTATTTAACACACAAGATTACAAAGGTACGTCCTTCCAAACACCGGACAAATGAGTCTTGTTTAAGTTCAACGCGCTGATAAACCTCCAGGGTCGAAAACCCGGTTCATCAATAACCACGATATCCTTTTTACTGGGCAACAACAAAGTCCTTTAGATCAAACACACAAACGCTCTTCTTGATCACCTCCGGGACCAAACTACCACGTCCTGGCGCAACGAGAATTGTAAACTGTTTCTTATCGGTCTCGTTCCCACGTCTTACTTCCTTCTTTTGTCCACTTCCGGCGCAAATTTTCTGCATTCTTTGTCTTTTTTGTCTTGGCTCTCGTCGATGACGTCCAGCACAAAACTCCCATGTCACATTGGTCGGGCCGCATACCCTGTTGTCACTCGCACCCGACACAACGGAATCCGAAAATCTCACCACCGATACAATCAAGATTCCCGCTTTCACGGACATTCACACAACTTAACATTGGCGTAATCTCAGCAATTGCCTCGGCGGCACCACCCTTGATTATTTCACCTTGACTTGTTCCGCATTGTCGACATGTTCCATTATTGTCGTGCACTTCTTCCAATCTCGGCTGAACCGCAGCCACTTTCTCGGTTCCATGATCCATCGGCGACTCGACATCCAACTCTACTTTATTGTCGCACTATTCTACTATGTCGTGCGCCTCTTCTAAAGTCCCCTTCTTGTTCCTGGTTGTTGAGAAAACATAATGGTAAACTGACCGAACATGGCGGAATTCTTAGTAGGCGCTCACTTCTACAGCCACGTGTAGCGCCTCTTTTAAGGAACGAACATTTCTCATTTCAACAACAATTCTGTCCAGCTTATCAGGTAGACATGCAATGAATGAGTCTACGAGCAATACCGAAACTTCTTACCTCGAAGTTCTTAACTAGTGCTGTGTAAAATTAATAAGTTTTTTTTTTATTTCCGGCAATGATCGTTAAGATTGACCACTATGACCAGATATATATATATAGTTAGAAGCAAGGTTCGAATCAGCCAACCTTGGGCTAAAATGTGTCGCGCGGCAAACTGTTGGATTGTTTCTCACAAGCTAGGATAGGATAGTATAGGATATTCATGTTTATCCCCGTGAATGGGAAAACCAAAAGGGTTAGCACACGGGCAATCGTCAGATCACCTCGCGCCCACCGTCGGGTTACCGGAGCTATTGCGGTATGTTGTGTATGATTCACACGTTCCTTCAATTTAGTAGAACCCGTTAATCTGCTCGGTCCAGGTAATGTCCGTAAAGTGCCTTGCCCAAGGACACAACCGACTAGCTAACGACCAGTTTTTGCACCTGCAACCTTTCGATTGAAAGGCGACGCACTTAACCGCCAAGCTAACCGGCCGGACAAGCTGGCTTGAATTAGCATGTTTAGTACCTATATAAATTAATATAGCATCAATTTTGTTTGTAGAAATGTCAATTAAAAGATTGTATTTATGTTCATTCAATTAATTTAATTTATTTATTAAAAAATGTATGGGTACAATCTGTTAATTCACATTTCAACAAAACATGGTACATAATTTTTTCCTTTACAAGTTGGATACCAACAATACGTTTAAGCTTTCTAGAAGTTATTGTCTTGGACGTTTTGTATTAAACGATTTTGGTAAATGTTAAAATGGTAAGCTTATATGTTATTTTAGTATAGTTATATAGTATAATTGTATATTTAAACCTTCACACCATACTTATATTCAAAACACTAGACAAGTGAAACAACATGATTATTTTATTTTTTATAATTATTGGTTAAAAAATCATTAGGGTGCTGTGGTTTAGTATCATGGACTGTAATTGATATAATTTTAAAAAATTACCATGGTTTCCCCTAAAAAAAACTATTAAAAAAATCAATTTATGCGCCAGTATGGAAAGTACGGCAGCTGCACACTCGAGTTTTTTTTCTCTGCGTCTTTGCACACTTGGGTAATTTCACACACGCTCGCGAGCTGGCAGTATAAACATCGTATAATTTCCAACAAACCTGTAAACCTACCTCTGGACCTCGGGTAATTTACTGTCGGTACGTTTTTTGTTACGTAGATAGATATGTTAGCTGATGGATACGTTAGATTTAGGATAGAATAATATGTTTGTTTAAGATTTTTACAAAAAAGTAATAAAAAGGAGAATGTGTGCACACTTAAAGTGTGCACTCTTGGACGTCTGCACACTTAAATATTTGGCGCGTGCACACTCGAGATCTCGGCGAAAATTGACGTACTTTCCATACGGGTTTATGCGGGCTTCACTAATCAGTAATCTGCGGGACCGTGGGGTAGAAAGCTCATGATATAGTGCAGCGGTTTTCAAATTTTTTTTGTTGGCGGCGCCTTTTGTAAACTTATAAAACCTCGCGGCTCCCTCATAAAGCCAAAATTTTCAAACTGCATGTATTGTATATTGTATATCCAGACTATAGCATGCATTTGGATAACCATTCATACTCTTTAAAACTGTTCACTAAACTACTAAAGTGACGAACAGTCAATTAATGCAAAGCAGTTATTTGACAAACCATTATTCGAAAACAATGCCATGTTAGTGAGCAAATAGTGGCAAATAACACCGAACAATGCTCAAACCTCTCCAATTAACGTTTTACTGGTGTAACACACATGTACTGTTTTTTTTGAGAAAAAAAAAACAATAAATGCAGCAACGTCCGCATGCTTTCGCGGCGCCCCTGGCAAAGTCTCCGCGGCGCCCAGTTTGGGAACCGCTGATATAGTGTGTTGTTCTGTCCGAAAGATTAGTAAAGCCCATTTATGCTGACCACATGTTGTTTAAAAGTGTAACTCAATGTTCAAAATAAGGTCAGGTATTCACACTGCCATTTTTATTATTTCTTATTACATTTTATATTTTTATTCATTATTAGGTGGCACTTGTATCGATAACTGCATGGTTTCTTGGTGTCTTATAAAAAAAAATTTTTTTCAGGTTAAATTTTAGGTTTATGTTTTTTTGTATTGTTTAATCTTGTATGTTTAACAAATAAATATAATTAATTGATTATATATTATAAAATAGATGCACTTTACACATTCTATGCTGTTTATTTACTGGTATATTGCTTACAAAATTTAAAGCATTTTTTTTTAGTTTAGTTTAGTTTATTCATTTTTTGCCCCAGTTTTTTAAAAATGGCAAACGAATATAATCTCGACACAGGAACGGGAAAAGACGGCAAAACGAACAGTCGTTAAAACACGTCATTAAAAAAAAGGATATAATGTAATAAATATAGCGGACGCGGCCGCCAAACCTAGGCAAAAGAACAAATCCAAATTTAATTAAGACCAAACGATATAATTAAGACCAAATGATGACTTCGTAAATTACTTAGTCATACAGTTTTGCACATTGGTTAAAAAATGTCTATGGGATTGTGACATAAATGTGGACCATTTGTCGAACATTGAGCTTTAAGAATGTTTTTTTAAATAATGTTTAACTGTTTAGAAAACTGTTTTTTAGCAACTGTTCTGCAAGTTCAATGTGGTGACTCAATAAAATCTTAATTTAAAGTTCTTAAAATAACTGTAAAATGATTTTTACTAAAGATCGATAGAAAGTAGTTATAATAGTTTATATACAGAGTTTTTCTACCTTATTGTAAATGTAAGATTAAAATTATACTGTAGTTACTGCTTGCTGTTCATGAATTGCGTGACAACAACTATTGAATGTTGATCAAAACTAAGTAAAAAGAAAAACTCGGAATATGTTAAAAATGCTCAATTCAAAAATACTACTTTAAAACTGTTTCAAAATTGTTCAAAAAATAATGAATATACTTTTCTCACGAGTAACCACATATAAATAATACTTTTCTCACGAGTAACCACATATAAATAATACTTTTCTCACGAGTAACCACATATAAATTTTTTAACTACTTTAATCAAGTTTAAAATGCCAAATTTTGTGTTGTGTAGATTCGAAGACAAGCACGTGAAAGAAGAGAATATATTTATCGAAAGTCAATAGAGGAAAAACAAAGAACGATACATGAGAGAAAACGAAAACTAAAGGCTGCTCTTGATGGTATTTTATAAGGATGCATTAAGATATTTTTATTACTAACTATACAGTCATATCATTATATTCCACCCTTTTTATTATTTTTAATTTACTGACATTAAGCACTACCTGAATATTGAGTTTTTTTTGTAATTTAAAAATAACACCAAACACTGAGAACCACTGATTAAATTTTCTTTTAGTTTTCATTTTTTTCACCTTAACTTTACCTCAGTCCCGACAAGTGGCATGGTAACGATTTTACTGTAATGCCACCAATCATTGGCTGATAAAACAATGCATTAGTCAAAGGATAAATGCATTTTTTTGAAAATATTATTAACGACTGATTAGCTTGGCAAGTAATTGCATCCGATTTCAGTCGAAGGGTTGCAGGGTTTTGGTCGCTGGATAGTTGGGTTTGTTCTTGGGCAAGGCACTTAATAGGCATTGCCTGAACC
>CH002692.1:83511-112819 GCA_000149265.1 Ciona savignyi
TCCCAACAGATTAATGGGTTCTACCAAAATGAAGGATTGTATAATTCACGCGCAATACACTGCAATCCAAAACCCGACAATGGGCGCAAGAAGATGTGTGTGTATATTGGTTTTCCCCATTCACGGGGATAATACATAAGTTTTAATTTCTGTTAATTCCTGTATACTGGCACAGTTGTATTGCTATACTGTCTACATCGCCACATCATGAGTTTAGTCTTTAGAAATAAAATAAAGGCCACAGTGACATAACTCGTCATCTTGTTTGTAACTGCATTCAACAGTTGTTGCCGACCAAGTAATACCTTTTAGCTTTACCTTGTACCTTAAAAAATTAAAATAATGTAGGCTCTAAAAGTAATGAGCAATATATAATAAACAAAATAAAGGATGTTTTGCTTGCTACAAATTTTTAATGAGGTATTATAACATATTGTGTAAAATAAAACTTATTTAATTTTTTAAGCTAACAAATTTCCCATAAAACGATTTTC
Organism: Ciona savignyi; assembly: GCA_000149265.1. Classification (NCBI taxonomy): domain Eukaryota; kingdom Metazoa; phylum Chordata; class Ascidiacea; order Phlebobranchia; family Cionidae; genus Ciona; species Ciona savignyi. The sequence goes on from CH002692.1 coordinate 84,006, forward strand.
CTTGGTACTAAAAATTGTATCTGTGATACTTACAATAGATAACAAAAACATACCGACGGAACTTCGGAAAGATGCATTGCAACTTCAGTCGAACCTTGAATATGATGATGCTGGAGCAGATGGAGTTCAAACATCTATGGATGATGAGTATAAGTGGATGGGAGTGGAAGATCCAAAGATAATGATCACCACTTCTCGTGATCCGAGTTCAAAGCTGAAGCAATTTGCGAAAGTGGGTGGAAATTTGATATTATACAAACTATTTCAGTTATTTTGGCTTACAGGTCTCATCTTTTGTTATCTTAGTTAAAGTGGTTATGCACAGCTCAGTGTAAACTGTATTCTTCCACAACCTTTCTGTGGCCACCACCTTTACATGTTAAAAAATATATCTAATCTAACCTGCTCTAGCTCTTTTAGTTTAATTCTTTTCTTTGTTTAATTTAGCATTGTTTTACCACATGCTAATACACTGATAAGAATTTAACAATTCAAACACACAAAGATTTATTGGAAAAAACTTTTCTTTTTTATAGGAGATGAAATTGTTATTCCCCAACTCACAAAGACTGAACAGAGGTAATCATGAAATGAAAGCTTTGGTGTCTGCTTGTCGCGCCAACGATGTGACCGATTTTATTATTTTACACGAACATAGAGGAAACCCTGGTAAGAAGTCTTCGATTTTACTTCTTTAATAACCCATGCAAATTTGGCTCTTTGCGTATTTTTTAATGATTGTATTGAATTTTATAACTAATTCACTACTTCTTTCGTAGTCCAAAATGACAATACTTTGGATTCTTGATTATGTAAAGTATATGTTAAAACAAATCTCTGGCATTGCAATACATGCAAACACTTAGGTTTTAGGATCGTACCTGTTATTTAATATAATTAATGATAAAAATTATTGTTCAGTTTATTCTTATTTGCTTACATGATCAAAGCAGCTGTACCTAGTACTTTACAATTTTTTTTATATATATGCATAAAACAAACTTTTTAAATATGTTGCAAATCAAGGTGATACCACATTAACTTGCAGATGGCATGATAATATCTCACCTGCCGTACGGTCCAACTGCATACTTCAGTATATTGGGCTGCATTATGAGACACGATATTCCGGATGTCGGAACAATGTCCGAAGTCTTCCCTCATCTTATTTTCCACAATTTTAAATCAAAACTTGGAGAAAGGGTAATGTGTGAATGAAATAAAATGAAATACAGCTTGAGAGTCCATCGAGAATTAAAACCATTGATAAAAATAAAACTAGCAATAATTACTTCTTTGCCAAAAAAACAGATTTCAAATCCAGTAATTACCATTTTCTCACATTATTATTATCTAACAGGTAAAAACTATACTTCAAGCACTTTTCCCTGTTCCAAAAGAAGAATCGAAAAGAACAATTTCGTTTATTAATGAAGATGATTTTATATCATTTCGCCATCATAACTATTCCAAGCCAGACCATAAAAATATTGAATTAAAGGAAATAGGACCTCGTTTTCAATTAAGACGTAAGTAAATTAATATATGCTGTATTGTAGAATATTTAAGCATCATTTGAGTAAAATAGATTTCAATTTTGTGTAAGCAGACAATTTTGTATGATAAAATTTGTTTTGTTGAGTCCTAATAGGTAATTGTTGTTTAAGAAATACCAGTTCTTAACATTATGAATTATTTTTAATAAAAATTGTTTTTTTTTAGTGTACGAGATAAAACTTGGCACAATAGACGAAAAGGACTCTGCTGATACAGAGTGGCGATTGCATTCTTTCATGAACACTGCCAAGAAAAGAAGACATCTATAACAATTATTGACAATACTGCAAAAAAGTTGCTTTTTATGTGGTTTCTTATTGCGGTTTGGGTGAATGGTAGCGAATTTGCCTAAGTTGAATTTGACAAAAGTAATAAAATACAATCATGACTCCATTACAATTATTTTTTAGCTCCAGGCTTTCTAGTTAAATATACTGTGTGGGGTTAAAAGCAGGCGCGCCGAACATATGAAAAGCCAGGGCATGCGAGGGTTAAGAGAAAATCAATTTCGCGCCCGGCGTGCCAAAAAAATGTTTAACATTAAATTGCCCTAGAATGCATCTCTTTGACATTTCAAACTAGGCTCTTAACGTTAAAAAATTTCGAGCTGGTACCGATTCGGCATGATTAGTAAAAATTTTATTAAATAATTTGGAGCCCTCGCGTTCGTCGCGCCGATTGCAATAAAATCTCCAGCTAAAAACAAAATAGATTAAGTAAATAAATTGTATAAACTTCTCTTGTTTTGCAATGTTAGACCTTAGACTTTAACTGACATTTACGGTAATGTATCTTTCATTGCCACAAAAAGCGATGCGATGATGCAAGTTGTTTTCCGAGCTCTCGCTTTAAAAAATGTTCGGACGTCTTCGCACGATAGATGCGCTTTCGGTAAGGAGAAACGCACTACGCGTATTAGGTGCTCTAGTATTATGAGTTCCTTTAGACTTCTATTTAGAATATAAGATATTATAGTTGCCAGTGGTTGTTGTAAGCTTGTGTAAATGTTTATAGCCTGTCCAATCCTATAAAAATTCCTTAGATTCCGGTTAGTTATAATCGTCCGGTTTGCAGCCAAAGGAGTTAAAAAATAATTTAATCGTCCCGACGTAAACAATTCGACTTTCCTTACTTGCGTGTAATAAGTGAAAACAAATGTTATATTCCAAATGTGTATGTGCGCGTCTGGGAAATCAAATGATCTCGGCAATTAAGGACGTATCTAAAAAGTAGTTTAAAATCAATTTAGTTATAGGGCAGGCATAGATTCAACAGGGCATTACGTAGCGGGATCTAATTAATCATTCTGTAAAACTAAATCATGCAAACAACCAATAAATCACATTGTTAAACCTGAAAATTTTAATTGTGTAAAATGCGTAAAATAAGTTTTAACTCAATTTTCGATTTATATTTTTAATTGATAACAGACTGTTTATACTAAAGAAACATTAGTTTACTCTCTCTTATCATTAGCGTGCGCTTCGAGCGTTCGCACGAGTCATCAAAAACATACACGCGTCTACTCATTTCGGCCAGGTGCAAGTTGGACCAAAGCCAAACAATCCTCCTACTTACATACTACGCCGAAGATTGCTTAATAAATTAGGTTGAAAGAAACGGATTAGCTTTCCTAAATGTCATTAATACACTCGCTACCGAATATAAAACTTATGCTTGGAAGTTGGAATATATCTTTAAATACCTTCGAAAAGTGCCTGGTTGTTTCTTAAGTTGTTGTTTCATTGACGCCCATGTATAATCACAGCAAAGGTGCGACCAAATATATACGCAAAATATATATTATACGTTTTACCTCAAACCCAGGCCCGGTGCTAGGAACCGCGGGGCCCAATTAGAAATGTGATGGCGGGGCCCCTACTCTTCATAGCAAAATTTATGGGTGTTTATATATCATAAAATACATACCAGTTCATACAAACTACAAAAATAGACATTTAATACTTGCTATAAAACAAATTAAAGGTAATGTGGGTGCTGATTAACGATATATTGTTTAGCAACCATATTCATTATGACGTAACAGACAGACACAGAAATATAAATTCGACTTAGTTACGATGCATAACAAATTGATATTATGAGAAAGAATATTATTTCACTTTTTATTTTACGTTTCAGTAGTATTTTAAACCTCGTAATACAGAAAGACCCCCGCTTGCGCGGGGCCCCTTCAAGGTGCGGGGCCCAATTTGATCTAATCAACCGGCCCTGCTCAAACCGTATAAAAATTTTAAATTTTATATGTTTTAAGCTTTAGCTCAAGCTTAATATGTGCAGTTAAGTAGTGAAAATAACAGTTTAATCGATTTATAGCTGTAAAGTAAAACTATATTTCTCTCAGTTTGCATTTTGGCGTCAGAAAATAACCGTTTTTTGGACGCAATTTAGATCGCGATCGGATCGGCAAGGATTTTAATGATCGTGAAAAATCCTGATCGGCACTGCACTAGGTATTACCGTGTATGTACCAATGTAGACACAAAAAACGCGTTGTTCTCCCATCGCGACGCTTGTATGTCTTGCGTAGTTGAGTTGTAGTACAGACAAGCAAATAATGTAAACGATCTGATGATCGAAACGCGTAAAATCAGGTGATGCTGCATACCCTGGCAAAATGCCAGAGTCGGCTGGCGTACTCTGCATACCCGCGTTCGGCGCTAGTGGTTAAAAGTGTTTTGGTAACTACGTTATCTGTTTCTTCAAACGGAAACTATGTCAAAGCCCAATCTTGTGGATTTAATGGTTTCTACCATAATTACAGAAATTTCTTAATCGCATACAACGCACTGCAAAAGACCTTTAAGTGCCGTGATATCGGTGCCAAAATATAAATAGCTTCTTTTTCACATGTTATTGTCGGTTTGAAATTTAACCTTAATTTGCCACTGCTTATCAAATACATTTAAGCAACAACCCTTTAAAGTTGCACAGGACTTTTTTTTAAATTAAGGCGGTAAACCAGACTGATTACAGTTTAAATTCGCCTTGAATTGGATGGATATTTATCTTTATCCCGTGAATGGAAAAACCAAGGGGGTTGATTATAAATGACCAACCTTTTCTAAATAGTAACAACAATCAAACACAAGAATATTTTGACACTTTGTACACGGTGTTATTGTAATAACTTTTTTTTAAAGACAAAACAAGTTATTACAAAACTAGAATATTACCGAAATTACTAAAGGTAACAAATTCTCAATGCATTGCCACAAATTATTTCCGTAGCAGTTTTTTTCTATAGGCCTATATATATATACTGCAATTAGCCTATTATCTCTAGTTCGCATGAACCGATGTTGATAAATAAGGCTTTGCCATTAAACACAATATGTTAATGGTATTTGCAGATAATTAATGGTTTGTAGCACATGGTTACCCCATTGTATTTTTTATGATAAAAAAAAACAAATGTATGAAAAAATAAGACTAAAATGAAGTAACTCCATTGGCATGTGTCGGTTCTATTTTTAGGAAAAGGCATTGTGGTGAACTACATTGTTAGTGCTCAGAATGTTCGCGTGATTGAATGAATTGTTCTTTTTACCCTTGCGGTTGATCGATAAATAACTCCGCATTTCCGCGATGAATCTCTTAACTCATATTACATTATAGAGAGAAACTGAAATCGAACATCGTGTTAAATTAGCATTTGTAAGTTTACACATGTATTTGAATAGGATGCACATGATTGGTGAACAGAGATGTCTTTAATATAATCTCTTAGATACATAGCAACGGTCGCCTTGTTTTTCTTTGCTTAGGATTCAACCGATAATCTCTATTATCATAGTGTTTATTATTCTTAACAATTGAAAAGTATATTGGATTATACAGTGGCTATTCGGAAAGCCGAGCGCGTTGTGGCCATAAGCATTTTACGAGTAAGAGACCCGTATTTAGAAAGCTATTCTGAAAATAAAATAAGCTATTTAAACTTTACTTAAAGCTATACTTCTTGGCAACGTTTTTCGTGGAGCAAATATATCTATAATATATTCATAAATAAATGTATATGTATATGTCAGTAAAAAGTATGCAATTTTAAAGTGGACATTCGGCAAAGAAGATAAGATTGTTGATCCAACAACGGACTTATATTAAACCAACAGTCATTGTATACCAGTGTAACAACAACCCAGTTCCTATAGAGTTGAATCTGAAGTGTGTATGACGCATGGCACCGTTTATCGCACTCAAACTTATACTGATGAACTATCTATAAAGTGTGTTTACCTACACTTGAGTAGTTCTATGCTGTTACATACTCTGGAATGTGTATGATAAAAAGTTTATATTAGAACTGGAAAATTTTCCTGTTAAGAAAAGGGTATATGTCGGTGTAAATATGGTTTCACGTTTTTATATCTTGCAGTAAAGTGTAAACATAGCAATGTATAGACAAAATGTTCTAATTGCGCTGAACATATTTCTACTGTGTAATAGTCCTGATAATATTGTTATAAATATAGCCATAACAGTCATAAATCCATAAATTAACATAGCCTTAAATATCTTTTGAGAATAAATTGGCGCTTATACTAGATTGCTTTTGGTTAATTAAATAATGATAAAACAATGCGCTATAACTATAATTAAATACATACTTACAGATTATTTTTAGTGTAACCAGCTTAGCAATTTTGATGGATGAAAGTCGACAGGAACATGAAATACCAGGGGAAGTTGTGATTAAACCACCAAGTATATCGTCCGAATCGGATTACGAAATCAAAAATGAAAAGATAATAGAATTATCACCAAACATAGAAGATTTGACGGACGACGCCGACCCGGGTGCATCCATACTCGGTGGTTCGGTCGACCTGAAATTAGAGGAAAACCTTAAGCAATCGTTGGAGTCAATGAAAAATATATCTGATCAGGAAACTATGGACGATAGCTTGTCAGCGAATGGGACTGACGACGATAAACAGAGCTTGGATCCAACTTTGACATCGATAAAAGAAGAAGATGAGCCGCAAGGTCCGATGGTGGATTACTTGGATGTTGATGAAATCAAGTGTGTGAAGGATGATGAAAACCATGACCAAGTGACTGAAGGTAGCCCCTATTCGTGTTTTGACAACTTCTCATACACCCTCCTCTATTCGAGCGCCATGATAAGGCATTATTGTTTTTTGATCGTATGTGAACAATAGGCTATGAACATTACCTTTGGTATAGCGTTTAACAAATTTCTTTACAGAAAGTCAACATGTAAACACATTAGGCGATGCTGAAAACTCGATTACAGAGGTAAATAAGTAGATATAATTATATAGTTAAAATAATTATACCAAATGCTAAAGTAATAGTAATAATAGTACTTGGCACAGAATATTGGCGTCGAGAACATTCCATCTACTACAGTAGAGAAAGAAAAAGACGAGGTAAGATATTATTTCGCTCTCGTTTTCGGTGGGCTCCGGGTGACCTTATTTGAATTGTGCTCATTTTTATTTTCAGGATACTATTGCCTGTTGTGTCCTTTAAAAAAAGTGTGATTATTTATATCATAATCGACAGCATTATTAACTGATTACAAAATAAATCTGCTTGATATTTTATCACTTTTGTATCAAAATTATATGACTAAAACTCATTTTGCTCCATGCTTTCATTATGACCACTTAATTTACAATCTGTAGAAAAAATAAATCCCAATTATTTATTTTTAAAATCAAAATATAAAGTTGATTCTGGAATGATCCAATCTGATTCTTGTCGTCTATAAATAGCGACTAAGAGTGAACCTGCTATGCTTATTTGAATTTGCAGATTATGCGATGGAACAAATCATTGAGAGTAAAAGTTGAAAATTTGGAAAATGATTTGGCAAGCTCAAGAAAGGATCTTGAATCCTTTCGACAAAAACTTAAAGATCTGGAATCGGACCAAGATTTTAAGAACTGGAAAGCAAACTCCATTCAAACAAAATACAGAGAAAATGAAAATCAAGAATTGTCCGACAGAGTTGCCGAGCAAGAAAGGCTTCTAGAAACGTCGAATCTTCACCAGCATGTTCTCGACAAGAAAATATCAGAGCTAGGTCAGAATGAACAGAAAATGACGGAAGAATTGAAACATAAACAATCGGAAATCGAAAAGATGCATAGTCAACTAATTGATTTAACCGCAACAGTTACAAGACTTACTCAAAATATAGCTGATGTGTCGAGAGAAAACGGTGATTCACTTCTGGTACCAGAAAAGATTTCAGAAATAAGCACGAAGAGTTTATTTAAAAATTCAACCTCTCTTTCCTCCAGATCTAAGATATGCATCATATTATAAAAAAAAGGTTATTTATAACTGCATACAAAATAGTTCCACTGCGTTTTCCAAAGACGTTTATACTGCGCTTTTTAATTTGTTTTTTTTTTTCTAATAAACCTTAGACAAATCATGTCTGTAAAGTGCTTCATACTACAAGCAACAAGTGTAATATTAATGTTGTTTTTTCGTTTATATATAAGTTTTACCCTCTATTTCGTACTTTATGATTTCCATCGTATACAGTCCACATAAGAATACTAGTTGTACTTATATTTTGTCAAAACAATGTAACCTTATACATAAAATATATCCGTCCTTACGTAACGTTTGTATAGTCGCTAGCGTTTAATATATGAGTTTGTTCGTTGGTTAAAGCAAATAAACTAAGTTTACCAACAATTTTAGTGTTTCGTGGCTTGATGAAGCACATCGATCCCATTAATTTTGAAAAATATAAAATAAATTAGGCCAACTTAATTCAAATAAAAAAGGTAAAATGGCTTAGGCTTTAAACGTACATTTTCATTTTTTGGTATGACTATTAACCAACCATATATCGTAAAAATTTGTTTTTCGTTTTTGAAATTATCTTACTCTGTAATGATTCCCCAAAAAATCCGTGTCATTATACGATGTGGTTTTGTTCTCGCGTTTGTCTCAATAAAAGAAATGTGCTTAATTTCGTTTACCGCCAATCAGCTATTATAACACAAGTTTTGCATAGTTTCTTTTTTTAAGGTCTAGGGTTGATAAAGAGTCTATATCAATTATATTATAGACCTATACTAGGCTATACAAAAGTATAATCTATAGCTATTTTGAGAGATTTATACATAGTTATTTTGTGACCGATATCGTGACGTAAATCCGTATTTTTTCGATGTAATCCATGCCTCTGTGTTCGTCAGATCGTGACGACGGTTCAGTTTTATTTTAACAAAATAATATACTAAGTTTAGGCGACATCCGTTAAGGGCCTTGATCAAGAACATATTTGTTAGCTGCAGATTGCGATCTTTTACTTGAAACACGTTATGATTGCAACAGCAAGGATTATTGTGTCGCCTTTCAGCCGAAGAGCTTCAGATACCAAACTGACATCTAGCTAGTCGATTGTGTCCTTGGCAAGACACTTAACGGACATTGCCTGAACCTAGCGGATTTATAGGTTGTACCAAATTTAAGGAACGTGTGCATCATACACAACGCACTGCAACAGCTCCGGTAACTCGACGGTGGGCGCGAGGTGATCTGACGATTGCCCGTGTTAACCCCCTTGGTTTTACCATTCACGGGGATAAACATAAATATCCTATCATTTCACTTATAGGCTCCTTGCATCGATCACCGAAGGGAGGTGGAGCACAAAAAGTTTATAGCGGAGTTTACGACAGTCAAATAAAAATGGAGAATTTGAGTATTTAGGATAGACTACTTATAAAAAGTGTTTTCTTGTCATAAGTCACCTATTTAGTGACAAGTAAAATACTTCTAAAGTTAGCTCTCTTGTTAGGTTACATGCCATATGGTTATCGGCTATTACGCAATTCTACTATATTAATTCGGTATATCTCCGCGAATAATTTCCCGCGCTTACGTCACATTAGTAACTTAAGTTTATGTAATATAAAAAATAATGTATTTCTTTATAATATGGCTTGTTACTAGTGCTTTATTTTAATGCTAACCAAGTTTCAATTGTATTTTTACAATTTAAAAGTTATTCAATATATTCACCCGCGTCGACAACGTGAGTCTGACTAACTGCATACTCGTTCTTTTCTGATAAACCATGTCACGTTACGCAGGGTAAGTTAGTTGTTTATTCTGATATTTCCCATTAATAAATTTGTTCTATTTAACAATTTTTAATTTATGAGGTAATTGATTTATTCTGTTGATTCAGTAGACTACTAAGTAACAGTTTTACCGTCAATGTTAGTAAACCTCAAAGAGATAAGATGTTAAACCTATCGCACACAAGTGAATAAATGTTCACACTTCTATTTTTTTAAGCAGTTATTATATTATTTTAGAAACGATTTTAAAGGCCCTAAAGGTGGTGAAGGTCAATATGATGGCTTCAACAACCAAAAAGATGATGGTGCGCCTAGAGATTATAATGGACCACCTGGAATGGACACCGATGGTTTGATAGAGGTGCATTGTTTGGCTTTGTAGTTTTAACCAGAAAAGACAAATTGATTGTTTCTTTGACCACAAGTTTTTGTCTTGAGGATCCTATCCTCAATTTAAAATTTCTTTTTTATTTTATAAATGTGGTTTACTTTAAAATTTTACATTGTTTAATTTATTATAACACCCGTCAAAAGCCTAATATATTTTGCTTTAATAGTATGAATTATTTATAGACAAATTATGACAAAATTGTTGATTCTTTTGATGACATGAACCTAAAGGAAGAACTTCTCAGGGGTATTTATGCCTATGGCTTCGAAAAACCATCAGCTATTCAACAAAGAGCAATTCTGCCTTGTATTGAAGGTTTGTTGTATTATTCCATATTTTTTGAATTTGTATAAAGTCTGTCCTGTATGATAAAATGTTCATAATTTTATGTTGTCTGTACACCCTAATCCCGGAAGGTTGCACGTTTATTTTGGATATTTAGATGTAATATTGTCTTCATCTGTTCTGTTCCCTTAAAAAGCACCATTGTTAAATCCCTATGGGATAATGAAACGGTGGATCGTCACTGGGAACTACATTAAATAAAGTGCATTGTGGGTGAGGTGGGAACCTGTGTTCTAACATCTCAAGATGTGCTGTTACAAATCAAATAAAACTACAATTAATGATTAGATATCTTTTTTTCTTCATAAAATTTTAAATGATATATCAACAGGAAAAGATGTGATTGCACAAGCGCAATCTGGTACGGGTAAAACTGCAACATTTGCAATTTCAATTTTACAAAAAATTGATACATCAGTTAAAAAAACTCAGGCTTTGGTCATTGCTCCTACCAGGGAATTGGCTCAGCAGGTACTGTTTTTATATTAGCCAATGTATCTTACTTTGTCGAACCGGTTCGTAAATAGTAATGCTGTAGTATAATGTTAGTAATAAAGTAAAATCAAAAGAACAAACAGTTGTTGCAGCCTGATAACACAAATGATGTAACAAAATCCAACTCTGAGTTATATGTTGAAGCTTGAGCTAAACTGATGTGTTTTTATACAGGCGGTACAGAATACTTTACATTTATCTCTATCATTTGTAAACTACACGAACAATCTTATAATTGTTGTCTATTTGCAGATCCAGAAAGTAGTCATGGCACTAGGTGACTATGAAGGAGTAAATTGTCATGCTTGCATTGGTGGTACCAGTGTGAAAACTGAAATTCAGATATTCCAAAACTCCCCACCACATATTGTTGTTGGTACACCTGGTCGTGTGTTTGACATGATCAACCGTAAACATCTCGACACCGATCATGTGCGTATGTTTGTACTTGATGAAGCTGATGAGATGTTGTCAAGGGGATTTAAAGATCAAATATATGATATCTTCAGGTACTTTGACTACGAGTTATATTTTAGATTTTCATTAGTGAAATGGATTAATAGCTGTGTTAGCAATTTTTAAGATCGGTAGTTTTTACACCTTCATATTCTTATTTTTGTGCAGAACTATGCCTTCTACAATTCAAGTGATATTACTCTCGGCTACAATGCCAGCAGATGTGCTTGATGTAACATCTTGCTTTATGCCTGATCCAATTCGAATCCTTGTCAAGAAAGAGGAACTCACACTCGAGGGTATCCAACAATTCTATGTATTTGTGGAAAAGGAAGAATGGAAGCTTGAAACACTGTGTGATCTTTATGAAACACTAACAATTACTCAAGCCGTGATTTTCTTGAACACTCGAAGGAAAGTTGACTGGCTTACCCATGAACTGCAGGAAAGAGATTTTACTGTGTCAGCTCTGGTATGTTGACTTAATGATTTGCTTTAATATAATTTCCTACAATCTTGACAATTGTGGCAGCATGGAGATATGGAGCAAGGTGCACGTGATGTGATCATGCGCGAATTCCGATCTGGATCCTCCCGTGTTCTAATCACCACAGACCTGCTTGCTCGTGGCATTGATGTGCAGCAAGTCTCACTCGTCATTAACTATGACTTGCCATCCAATCGTGAAAACTACATTCACCGGTGAATTAATAGTTTTAGAATGGTTTTACTAGTTTTCATCTGTTTTAAATGATATCTCTTACAGAATTGGTCGTGGTGGAAGGTTTGGGAGGAAAGGTGTTGCAATTAACTTCGTTACCGATGACGACAAGCGTACTCTAAAAGATATTGAAAAATTTTACAATACTAAGATTGATGAAATGCCAATGAATGTGGCTGACCTTTTCTAGTTTTAAGTAAGTAGAAACAATGTATGTTTGTTCAATTAATGTTAAGCTTCACTAAAAAGATTTTACGGTGAGGGCCACAATTACACAATTTATAAAAAAAAAACATTGTTTAGGTGGATACCGTTGACAACAGTGAGCCTCGCACTGCTGTTATCTCTTGCTCAAGTGGATTATAAACTAACTTATCTGTGCTGATATATTCTCTACAAGCCCCTCTACTTGCTTGAAATCTATACAATCAGCTCTTGTACATTTATTTCTTGGCTGCTGTTGAAAGTTCTCCCCTTATATCGAAGTTTGTTATGTAAAAAGCGAATCAGTCCAAAAGAAAGTTATTCCCTGTCCTTGTGGCAGCGGCTGCTCCCAGCCAACAGTAACATGTGTTTAAGTCTATTTATGTTATGTTTATTTAAATTGTCTGTTTTTCTGCTCATTGCTTATTGTACCATGTATTATATGTATTGGCTTAGGCCATTAATTTTCAGCAGTTTATATATAAATGCAGCTATTGCTGTTGCGGATTTCAACCAACAATTTAACGTTTTAGAGTTTATTACTTACATGTTTCACTGGAATGATATATTGTGGAGAAAAGTTACGTCTTTAATTATTCGTAAATGGAGTTGTTGCATAAATGCAACAACTATATCTTTTAATCCATCCGCCTTAAATACGAATCATCTTGTTGGGGAGTTTTTTTTAGGAAATTCTTGTATGTTTAAAGTGGGTAATAAAAATGTTTATGTTTAAATTTGCCTTTTATTAATATTTACTGGTTTCCAGTTTTTTAGGTTCCATTAAGAACGGTTCTTTATAAAGGTAAGTAATTTTTATTGTGCTTATAATGTTCATTACAATCCAAAAATATTTTTATTTTTTCAGAATCTGTTCTACATGTGCGCTTTGAAACCATCTGACCTGAGGTTTTGGTTTATAGGTAAGTTGGTTCATCATTTACCATGTTCCCTTAAAAAGCACCATTGTTAAATTCCTATGGGATAATGAAACGGTGGATCGTCACTGGGAACTACATTAAATAAAGTGTATTGTGGGTGAGGTGGGAACCTGTGTTCTAATATCTCAAGATACGCTGTAACATTGGAGGTTTTTTCTCATTGTGAACCAGAACTGTAAGATTTTTATTATTTTGCTTTACAGATCTGGTAAAAGATATTGAATAATACTGCAGCCTGTTTGCTGAAGGTTAGCTTCTTTTTTTTCTAAAGTTTTAATTCTGTGCAAATGATGCTTAACAATCCAACTCTGAAATCATGTATGTGGATTTTTTAATAGAATTCTGATGTGCAAAGTGTTATCTGTTTACTTGTTATATTTGTAAATCAGTTGCAATAAAAAAAATGTTATATTTGCAGATTGCCAAGCTACTGCTATTCGATACAGTTTCCGCATGTTAATAAATCAAATGGGAAATTTTATGTTTTATTGTGCTGCTAAAATGTATTAAAAAGGGATTCATACTGTGTTCAATTATTTAACCAAATAGCACGCAAGATTTATTGACGTTGAAAAGCACTAACTGGTAAATCATAACGCAATAGTGTAGCCGCATTGCTTTTGTTGTTAAACCAATTCATTTACAATGCGAACTGTTCTCTGGAAAATTGCTGTCCCTTAAAATTTGGCCACAGTATGAGATATAAATTGCTAAGACTTATTATTCTAAAGTCATTTAAATACGAGACCTGTATACCTCAGCATTCAGCTTAGGTCCAGGACCGTGCAGGCCTTAATGACCGCGCTTAAAGTAAGCTGTCACCATGTACATTGGTTCAGTAAGGCAATATGACAAGTGTTATGCTAAGTCTCCATAATAAAAACGAAAATACAACGCTCCTGCAGGCGCTTCTGTTACTAATTCACCTCTAAACTGACACATGATTGTGTACAATGCATATATGCACGAAATCTCAACAACGTCAGTGACGTAATACGGGAAATCCCCTAACATAAAATGAAATACATATTTGCTCATAACTCTTTAACCAAAAATTATTGGAAGAAACTGATTTGATTTTTGAAATCAGCGTATTTTTTCCATTTACTAAGATATTCTTAAAATCGACTTCAGTTCCCCTTTAAATGGTTATACGTACGCCATCTCTAATGAGTGCAATCCTAAAATAAGCTTGCTCCTAAACAAAAGTCCACTCGTAGAAAGTCTTCTTTTCGAGGACTTACATTTTAGGTCGAAGAGATAAATTAACTAGATCTTTAAACACATTTGCTTTAAACATTTCACCCATACCCATATGTTTATTTAAAACTTTTTAGCAACAAATCACGCACCTGTTATCCCATAAACACCTTCAGATGGCGACTAACCAATTAATAGACCTCTATGCGCGACCGCATCTGACGAATAGTACCTTCTTGGTGTGGTATTTAAATGAGTAAGTAACGATAGTGGTGATTCCCCACTGTTTATACAGTTGGAAGCAGAATGTTTAACCTGTAAACTCGTGTTCTCGTTTAGGTGTGAAGTTTTGTATCAGCAGAGCAGAGCTTCGTCAAATAAAGCTGTTGATTGTCATCTCCTAGCTGTTTTGTTCGGGAAAAGTTCGCGATGTTCGAAGGAACATCAGCTCGAAATTTGTAGGAAAAATTCTGGAGTGAATTAAGTTTAGCTTGCAGATTTTTCATTTTAGCTGTAAAAAAGTCCCCAAGACTTTTTATTTTAAGTATGAGAGCGTTCAACTATCTTTGCTAAAGTTCAACAACTGAACTTGTAACTGGACACAAATGCTCGCAAGCTTTTGTCGTCAAAACATGTGGTTGCCATATTTCTCTCGGTTAAATTGTTTTATACAACCATTACGTATATAAGGAATATGTAAATATTTACCAAGAACACGGTGCTTAAGTAAATGAAGTCGCCTACATGGCGATAAGCTCCGGTTGGGTGTTAAATAAGGTACACTCATATGTTTCAGCCAGACCTGATTATGGTTAACAGATAGGATAGCTCATAGGTAATTTAATTTCGCTGTCCTAGATACGTTATAAATAAAGAATATCACAGCAACGTAAGTTTATCATGTAATTAATCGTCATCCACAGAAGCTCCATTGATTAGAACGGACAAAGCGGTAAAGCATCGTACAGTATTTTCTACGAGTTAAAATGTCACCTCAAGTCAATTCTACAGTACACGGTTTCGATAAAAAAGTGTTTAGATATTGCAGGTAGGCCTAGATGTTTTTGTTTTGTTTTATAATTATGTAACTACTAGACTTTGGTTACAGGATTGTATTTGCTTTGTGCATATTGGCGGACGCGGTTTGGTATATTGCGTCATTCGAAGTTCGCGCAGCTTACTTCAAAGAGCAAGGCCTTTCCGTCTACCTGATTTATATCTTAGCCATCATCTATGCCTTCTTTGGCGCAAGGTATGATTAAAGATACTGTTAACTCTTTCACTCCCGGCCAAATGCATTAATTCAAACATGCTGTCCCGCAGTGTTTTTTACAATTTTTAGTCATTTTCAAATTAGCACAGTTTTTCTAAAGTTTATGCTATGATTTAATATTTAGTATGGTTGGAAAGGTAATTTATCCCTCTTTTAAACAAGCTGCACATCTAAAATCTACCTCTAATAAAGAATATATTATGTAAACTTTAGTGAACACCACTTTTTATGCAAAGAAAATTCTGCTCGACTTTGAAAAATTTGAGGTGCACTGACAAACGAAATACTCACTTATTATTGGAATGCCCAAATGATATGAAAATTTGAATGTAGATTGTCTAATAGTTTTTGTACTCAGGAAAATTCGAACTGTATTTTTATCTTCAGTAGTTTTTTTACTATTTGTAATTGAAATTCGAGCTCTCAGCAGGACGCTCTCAGCAGGCACAGCCGGGTTCATGCTTTGGTGAACACGCGGCGTACCGCCCGTGGCGAAAACGTCACCAACGCTCTCCTTTTTATCTCAACGGCACGTAATTTACAGAGAATGTAAAGAAAGACTTGCTTGACAAAAAGAGCTTCTCTGCAAGTTAACACGACTCCTATTGGCTGAGTTAGTCACGTGTAAATTCGTGTAAAAACGATAGAAATAAGAGGCGAAGCCTTGAAAAAGAAAGGCTATCACTCCTCGCATTTTTAATATTTCTCCACGATAATCACAGAGAATAAAATATAGGGTTTCCTTGATCGAATGAGCCATAGCTGAGGTCTCTACCATTACGCATTGCGGAGAAATCGTTTTTTAGATTTGTATCCATTTATGGACAGACGGGATACCATGTTTTCCCACCAACTCGCCATATATGGCGAGTTGGGAGGGAAAGAGTTAAAATTCAATGGCAATATGTTGTTGTCGATTTCTGTGGCCATTAAAATTGTATTTATATAATAAACTTTTATAATATGGAAATTTTATAAATTTTTACTAAAACAAAGAAAATAAACTAGAGAGTGTTAAAATGTGTTAACCACCACAATTTGTATACAAAATTTTGACGGTAAGGTAAAATATTAAATGGGGTTAGGTAACCAGGTTTATAACGGTAACTTGGGAACCCATTAGGTTTATTGCAGAAGCATATATCGAAAATAGATTGTGAAGTAAAAAGGCGTTTCAAAAATAGCGGTTGTAAACATGTGGTTGACATTCTATAGTTTTGTTTATAATTGATATTTTTATAACATCGCCACCGTGATTTTCTAATGTTATAAAGAGCTTTTCAACATATTGATTTTATCGCGAGAGGTAAAAGGGAATGCACTGCCAGGATACTTTACAATCTATTTAACGTAACTTTGATTAATATAATATTAGTAATATTTAATCTTTTGTACAGTTTATCATGTATCGACGTACCGTGCTTCTTTCCCTAATTTCAATTGAATTGACTTTCAGGATACTCTTTAACTACAATTTGGAAATGACATGTCTTGGAATGATTGGAACTTATTCCTTACTTACATTTCTAGTCCATCATGACCCTGGCCATGGCGGCATTGGTGCGTTATAGGTTATGTACATACCTTTTTAAATTGTGTGATACTTTTACTTTGACATAGTATCCATTGTTTTTATTATTAAAACGACCACAATTTAATCAGTTAAACAGATTCACGAATAGGATAGGATAGGTCTCGATAGGATATTCATGTTTATCCCCGTGAATGGGAAAACCATAACACACGGGCAGTCTTCAGATCATCTCGCGCCCACCGTCGGGTTTCCGGAGCTATAGCAGTGTGTTGTATATGATAGACACGTTTTTTCAACTTGGTTTATTCCCTGCGTTCAGGCAATGTCCGTAAAGTGCCTTGCCCAAGGACACAACCGACTAGCTAGCGACCAGTTTCGCACCTGCAACCTTTCTATTGAAAGGCTGTTATTACTTTTAAATACTTTATCGTTATTCGTTTAAGTATCACAACGATCACTTGACGTTGACAGGGCATCATTTGGTATTTTAAATACTTTTTTGTGTTTATAAGGCCACAGGACGTTCAAGCATAGAATGGGCTATTTATGTTTTATCATTGAATAGGAAAACGCAAGGGCCGTTATCACACATACAATTTTTACCTCGCCTACGCCAGATTACCACACATACAATTTTTACCTCGCCTACGCAGATTACCTCGCCTACGCCATAAATTTGACAGACGTTGCAGTGTGTGTATATGATTGTCTTCACTATTACAAAAATTTAATATATTAAAATTCAAACTTTTTTTCTGATTAAAATCGTACGATAATTCTTTTTAGGTCATTACCCAAGACACATACACGGTGAAATGAATTTTCTGCAAGTGTTAAACTACATAGGGTTAATTGGTGGACTGCTAATTCTTTTTGGTTCAGTGGATATGCAGAAAAGGCGAAAAGTTATGCACGGCTCAAAATCATATGCCATTGTGCTAGGCCGGGTAAGAATTATTTTTGGTTCCGTATGTTTTTCCATCACCAGCCTCTA
The DNA here is from genome assembly GCA_000149265.1 of Ciona savignyi. NCBI lineage: Eukaryota > Metazoa > Chordata > Ascidiacea > Phlebobranchia > Cionidae > Ciona > Ciona savignyi. Next base: position 102,219 of record CH002692.1, read on the forward strand.
TCATTTATTTCAATCCATTGTTTTTCAGGCGATAACTGCAATACAGTTTCTGTTACACACTTTCTACTTCAAGATAGTCCAATATAAGCTTCGTACAAAACAAATTAACCTAATGAACGGTAGCCCCTTTTTCCACATATTTGTAGTTAGTTCCGCTCACATCATAGCTTCCTATCTTGCCTGGATGGGAGAGAGGCCTCGTCAGCGACAAGTGGCTTCACTTGTATTGGCTTTCATCACCGCTGCAGTTGCTGTTACAGAGAACTCTTCTCTGGCGACATCTGTCGGCGTTTATCACATGGGCCTGGAAGGCAAAATACATCATATGATAATTCAGATCGGTGTCTGCTGTACGTGTCTGTTATTATATTCTACATCTGGCATGACAAGTCAGTCGTATGTCAAAGACAAAGAATAAAAAATTGACTACTTGAGACAAAATTGCTTATTGTTTTTCTGGATAGCCTATAGCTTGATGTATAGGGGTAATAGAACTATTTCAAAGCTTTTTTTCTGTAAAATGCTCATTTAAAATAAACCAGTTTGTACTTAAGTTAAATAAAATCCAACTGATTATATGGTATGATTGCATCTGGTAAGGTTGTGTGTTAAAAGAAGGCTCTGCAATTATGTTATAAAAAAGGCTTGACAAGGACGCGACTACAGTGTAGTAAAAATAAGTTCCACTGTAAAAATACTTAACTTGTCCGTACTGCGTGTGCGCGAAAAGGGGGTGGAAAAATTATATATATTTTTCCAGTCATTAAATGGCAAACGCAACAATGCTTGATTATGAATTGCAAACAAAAGTAAAATGACCTTAAAAGGGGTATGAATATCAAATACAGTGGAACCCCGCTTACCTGACCACCTATGGGACCGTCATCAAGCGGTCGCGTTAGCGGGGTGGTCGAGTTAGTGAATTTTGCTTTAAAGCAAGTTGTCGTCATATGCAGTCAAAACGTTTGCCTTTTTACTAAATTTTAACTAAATGCCATTATGTTTTGCAAAAAGATTTTAAACAACTGTTAATTCTAAAATTTATCTTATAAAATTCAGTTCTGTTAGCCACAATTTTCTTTGTGTGTGCGTACGCGCTCATGTAAACCTATTGTTTTGATCACAAAAGAAATTTAAACTTATTATTTTGGTGACAAAAGCACATTATTGAGCACATGTGGTCGCTTTAGCGGAGTTAAATTTGAAGTTTTGGACCAAAAAATGGCGGTCCTGGTCTGGAAACCGGGGTGGTCGCGTTATTGAAACAGAATGCAATGCATTACCATAGTAAATTATTTGGGACCGCAATAAAGTGGTCCTGATAGTGAGGTGGTCGTGTTATCGAGGTGGTCGTCAAGCGGGGTTCCACTGTATTTTCGGTGACAGTTATTAATGTTTTAAATTTGTGTTACTTTAATAAATAACTCATTAATAATCACTGCGTTGTATTGTTTTAATTGTAACCAGTAATTTGACGACACTAACCAAACTAACAATTTTGTATGGTCGCAATAACAGTGAGCCTTTAAACTGCCCACTGTAGTTTCGTTGTTTTGTCCTGTTTCTTTATGTCGAACGTTTTTGTTCGACTGACATGTGTTGAATAAAAAACAAATTAAAATTAACATGCTGCTGTCATCATTAGTTGTAATTTTTACGACACCCCGAAGTCATAAAACCACGACATTCTGTCAAAAGTTATGTTATGTCACTCCGGAATGCAAAAACCTACAATTGCCCTTTGACACTCGTAGTTGTGGTAAACTAGCCTAAGTTAAGAGTTGCTGCTAAACCACAATTACGGTATTTCATATCATAACTGCAAGTTTGTCCTTATAACCAGATCATAAATATATGTTGCACCATTTCTTGCTTAATTATTTAGGGCTTCGCTAAAAAAATATTTAATAAAGATACTTGGGCCTACTATGACCATCTAATTTAGAGTTCAGTAGCAGAAGAAAATGCAATAGGCTATACGCATAGGAACGCTGTCCGTACGCACTCGTATGATGGTACGTACTTAGTCACGTTTTAACTTTAATGACTATTTTTACTATTTATTTTGTTATACTAACTAATTGTATTAGATTCTTTTTATTACAGGGACCAATGCATAAATAGTAATTTACAATATAATTTAGCATTACAAATAGCGGAACAAACTTAAAATAATTTTGGGATTGCTCTCTTGTATATGTTTGTTTGAGTCATATTGTTAGTGTAATTCTGTTTCTTGTGTATCGACGATGCAGATTTACAAACAAAGGTAGAATAATAGGATAAGTTAATTCGTGGTAGAATAACATTTTTCATGTGTTTTATCCCACTCCTGAACCTGGAAAAACGCAATTGGCAATATTACACAGGCAAAAGTCAGATTACCTTGCGCCCTCCGTACCAGAGCCATTGCAGTGTGTTGTATATGATAAAGACGTTTTCTTAGGTTCAATAATTTACTCGACCAGTATAGATGTCCGGTTAGTCCCTTCCCCAAACACACAGGCGACTAGCTAGCGACCAGTTTTGATTCTACGACCAATTGGTTTAAAGCGGCGCACTAACACATCAAGCTGTTAATTTTAACTTCAATTTGGGGTGCTTCTAATTACGTCAGCATCACTTGGAGTTCTATGGAAATTCTTTCTAACATTTGCCCAATCACTAATCCCAACCCGAGAACAAACTTAAACCTCAACCCTAACATTAATATCATAATCTTTATTCTAGTGAGAAGTTTCACTTTTTTTTTACTTTTTCACCGGACATATTGGTAATTACATGGTATAGTTAGCGATCCTGTAAAAATTAGAGTTACCGAATAATTTGTACTATTCTCTACATTTCAGTTAAAAAATTAGTATCAACAATAATATTGAATTAGGCTACAATATCACATGATACCTTAGTAAATGGTCGAGGATACCAGAAGAAATTGCGTCTCCAAGTTTGGTCTTTTGCTAATTGTATAGAATTTGGAAACCTGGTACAAAATAATTATGATGAATTTCTTTGGAACTGAGCTGGAATCATGCAGCGAATCAACTGCAGCAGCCTGTGTTGCTGCTGGTGGTAAATCCGAAACTGGGCGCATGCAAAGCAATGCTCAACAGTTCCGGAATGATGTTCATACAAAAGACTCATTTGCATCAATGAACATGCTAAGAAAGTAAGCTATAAATATAACAGTATATAAAGCTCTAGGTATGTTGTAGTAGCAAATAGGTATAAGGTTGTATAAGTATAAGGTAAAGGAAAACTTTTATTATGTGTAGAATAATAAAAAAAATGTATACATACTGTATAGTGGAAAGTTATGATACACTGGAAATCGAAGTGTATTACATGTAGGTATGTTTGCACAAAAAAACTTTGGAAAAAATGTTGTGTTGATTCATTTGTATGACCTTTTTGCTTACTTAATCTGTCCTTAATGTACCGGTATTATCGATCCGTTTGTTTTATATTACCCTTTGTACTTGGGTTTGGTTCGAATGATAAATGTTATTCGAATGGAATTGAAATGACCTAAAATACATCGTTTGATTTACATTTATAAAACAGCATAAATGTTATTTTGCAATAAAATAACACTATTAAAATACAATTAATGCTTTTTTGGAATTCATATGGTTTGAGAATAATAAAATTTGTGATTTAAACGAAAAAAAAAGAATACAGAAATTTGAATGAGATTTAAATGACATGATTTCCGCAACATTTGTCATTCGGTTATTCATATCCATTTGTCATTTAAATTATGATCATTTGGACCCAACCCTGTATTCTATGTTTGATTTTTTTCTTTAACAGCATTAAAATGTTTAAATTTGTTCAGATTTTTGGTTCAGTGAACAATATAAAGAAGAACACATGTTATCACAATAATGCACAGTCTATCAATGTAGGGTTGTTTAGCACCGACTTAGATAAGCTCTGTCCATAACATGTTAGATACTGTAGCCTACTGCTCTATTAATTAGTACTTCTTTGAAGCTGTTAACCACTCATTAACCTAAAATATTTAATTGTTTTGGTATATAAAAATGTTTCAATATGGTGTAAAAAAAGGTTCCAATACTTGTTCAAATTAGTTCTTTTTTTAAATTAAATGGTCAAAAATTATTTTAGAAATAAGATATTGTGCGATGTAATACTTGAAGCTGGTGAATTGGAAATTCATGTTCATCGATTAGTCTTGGCATCAGGATCGCCATATTTCATGGCCATGTTTAATGGTAAGATTTGTTACATTTTATGCAACCACAAATTATACCAATTGTACATTTTTAAACTAGTTTTAATTGCATGCGTATTGCGTAAGCACATCTAATTTTGGTTGATTTAGGTTAGCATCCTCGTTTTAATGTTTCTTAGAGTGTTTGTAAATGCCAATAAAAGTGACGTTAGATAAAGTTTGTTGTTGTTACCATAATCCCGGTTATGGTTATTTTGATTTACTCCCATACCAGGCATGATGAGTGAAAGCAACGCTGATCGTGTAAAACTGAATGGCATTGACGGAAAAGCATTACTCCAATTAGTTGAATATGTCTACACTGCACAAATTAAAGTGACAGAAGAAAATGTACAGTCACTCTTGCCTGCAGCAAGTCTACTTGAGGTAATTTGCTGCCACATCTGTGATGTGGAACATGTCATGTAACAAATAAATACATTGTGTTGTAAATCAAAATTACAATCTGTGATTTAATTTAGTTCGAGGTTATGTTGAGTTATGCCCCTTACCCTTAGTATGTTAAAAAATATTTTGGTTTTTATTTGGCAGTTATTTTTAGGTAGCATATATATTTATTATTTAAAAAGGTCTAATTAGGATAGTTAAGAACAATATTTTTTTTTGTAAATTAAATATATGATATTCTACTACTTTGATAACAAAATAATTATCCAACCAGTAAGCTTAATCAGTAAGTTGAATGAGTTTAAAACCAGTTGAGGATGGACAGTTGTGTATTTAGACAAGGCACTTAGAGAACATTACCTAAACCCAATGTTTAAATGGGCTCTTCCAAAACTAAGTCGTGGCATTCTTGTGTCCTCCATTACTAGATGTTACAATTTTATAATTGCAAACTTATTGGTATCATAGTTAACCTTCGTCCGTGAATCATGTTGTTCTTTTCTACAATCGCAACTACACCCATCAAATTGTCTCGGTATTCGTCAGTTTGCTGATATCCATGCATGTTCGGATTTATTAACGCAAGCTAGATCTTTTACAGGTAAATATTATTTATGGACCAAATACCCAAATGTGTAGATCATTGTAGACTTTAGTTTTTTCAAATAGTTTATTTATATCAATCAATGTCAATGACAGTTCCTGAAGTCCCAAAATCATTTATTTTATAATATAATAATGCTGTTTAGTGTCTTTTTTAATTAATTTATTTTACTTACACATGCTGATTTACACATGTAATAGTATATGTCACATGTATATATAAATTTAAAATGTAATTATTTTTGATGTACATTGACAATAATGTTATTATTAAACTTATAAGTTCTGTTTTAGAGTATGTGTCACTTGATCTTTAAAGGTTAGTCACTTAACTACCAGTGAAGTATATTGCAAGTATATATTGGTACATTCTACTTTTGGTCAGTTGGCCTATAATGTTTCTTAGTTACTGCTAGTTACAAACAAAACATCAACAACAAAAAGTAGTCAAACTTCTAATCCCCAGTTGTCCTCACTTAAAAGATAAAAGAAGTCTTACTATACAGCTACACTTCGGTCAATAATATATTGCTACTTGTTTTTTAAATATAAATGGTATTGTAGTTGTGATTAATACACCATATTAGTTGTTACTTATTCTTATGATTGTGATGAACAGAGCAACACTTCAGCGATGTGGTTCGTGGTGAGGAATTCCACAACTTGACTTGCAAGCAAGTTTGTGAACTCATCAGAAGCGACCAATTGTCCGTTTCATCTGAAGAAATGGTAAGTATGTTTATATATATATATATTTGGTCTACTAAGCTTATAGGTATTATTGATTCCATTAAGTTTAAATGATTTTTTTTAAAACAAAATTGTAGAAGCAACGCATTCTCTCCATTCTACTTTCAGTTAATTAAGTACGTCAATGCGCACAAAAATTTGTTTTTAAAGCTTACTAAGCGAATTTTGTTTCCAAATCATTGCATGACAGGTATTTGAAGCCGTGGTGGACTGGGTACGTGGTGATCTCTTGTCTCGAACACAATTCATGCCCATTTTATTAGAACATGTCCGGCTACCTCTCATGCCAAGTGATTACCTTGTTGAGGTGAATTCAAAAGCTTGATAAATTATTCCATGTCACTCTTTTTATGTTAATTACCCAAATATTTATATTTTTGTTAATACCGTAATCAGATTTATATTTTACATGCACACTTAAGTTTTTTTTGTATAGCTGCAGATTTTTTAAACTTACAATAATACTGCATTAAATTATTAAACTTATAATAATATTGCATTAAATTATATGGTCGTGTCGGTGCATTTTTAAAGTACATCAACACATTTTTAATTTGGGCAGGAGTGCGACGCTGAAATATGTTTTACTTTGTCTTTTGTGTCACAGAGAGTAGATCAAGAGTGCCTGGTGAAAAACAATGATTTGTGCAAAGATTTCCTCATAGAAGCAATGAAGTATCACTTACTCAGTCCTGAACATAGAGCAATGATGAAAATATCAAGAACTAGACCAAGAACTCCCAAAGGAATGCCCAAGGTATATGATTTGATAATGCTACTCTACACCATTAGTGTCCACTTGGTTAGAATGTTTAATATATAACAGGTTTATCTAATAAAGCCTATAATGTAATTTTAATTAAGTAATAATGTAAACAGGTGAGCAGCATTTAATAAATTAAATTTAATCAGTGGTTTTATCATGTGTAGAGCTCAAATTAACTCAGTATGCCCAATTGTAGCCTTCGGTATTATGCAACAAAATACAAGTGTTTATGTAGATATAATGTAATTATCTGCACATGACTATTAAAAATTTAGGAAAACAAACATTTCCTCCCAAAGAAAACTAGTTTTATATGTTGAATAAAATTGTACACATAATGCAACTGATTAATTGTAATATTGACCTCTTTAGGCAACTTTGCATCTGATATTTTGTTCATTCCTTTACAGTCAATGCTTGTGATCGGAGGTCAAGCACCAAAAGCTATCCGGTCAGTTGAATCTTATGATTTTAAGGAGGATAGATGGAGGCAAGTGTCAGAAATGAATTCACGAAGATGTAGGGCTGGGGTCTCCGTCTTTCAGGTTAGTTGTAACTCATTGACGCTGTGATACATTTTGTGAGTGTTGTTTACGAGCTTGTTATCCCTTGTTTCTACTCGTTTTTTAAAAACATGCAAAATTGCATTTAATAAATTTAGTGGTTATTAGTATGCTTAAGGTATGATAAAATTATACCTTGGTAGCATTGATTCATTTTTTCCATTTATCATTTCCGATATGTCAACATCTAAAGGGTAATTGTTTAATATTTGTAAATGTTTTTTTTTCTAAAACTTTTACTTTGAATTTGAATGTTTTCGTATATAATGTGGAGCAAGTATTGGTCACAAAATATTAATATAGTAGTAATGTGTTATGGATACAGGGTTGCATTTGGGCTGTTGGAGGCTTCAATGGTTCTCTGAGAGTCCGCACTGTTGATAAGTACGATCCGATGACAGATTGTTGGACTGCTGGGCCATCCATGGAAGCTCGTCGATCAACCTTAGGTGCAGCTGTTCTGCAAAACATGCTTTATGCTGTGGGAGGGTTTGATGGCTCTTCAGGTAAATACTTTAGTTATATTATGCTATAGAGACTTATGACAACTACATCAGAAACCTGTTAATACAACAAAACAAAAGGCAAATATTTTAGTTATCTGACTAAGTGTAACTATCTGACTAGGGTCAGTCATCATGCAATAATAAATGATGATAATATATAAGATACAATTCATATTTGTATATTTTATTTCGTTAACAATTTGCTACATGGGTAACTTTACACAATGCATTGTTGTAAGTTCACTACTTGTTAAATAATATTGTATTTTTTACCAATATGTGGTTATTAAGTGAATTCATTGTATATGATCGTATATAATTAGGGTTGAACACTGCTGAAGTCTTTGATCCGAAGACGAATGAATGGCGGTCGATCGCTCCGATGAACACAAGACGAAGTAGCGTGGGGGTATCAGTACTTGGTGGTAAGGTTTTGTATACAATGTATTATTTTAGATGGTATCTGGTATGAGGTGATGAGCCAGGAAATCAACTGTCTACCAAAATAATTGTTACTAAATTTAAACCAAACATATTTTGTCATTTATTTTTTTAATAAATGTCCATACTTAATTCTAAGCAGCTTATAAACTTTATTTAGTGCTGGAAACAGAAGGAAGCAGTGATATGTGGGTACTCATTTACGGTCAAATATTAACAATTGAATAAAAACTATAATAAATGGTATAAAAATGTGTTACATTTGCATCGAAGTTGAAAGTAGCTATTATTCTGTTCTTACTAAGCACTTATCGTCAAATGTTAAAAATAAAAAAATAGCAAGCATTATCCAAACAGTGTGCATCATTGGTCAGCATAACACAACGGTAAACATACTTGTATTTTTCCAGGATTACTGTATGCAGTCGGTGGGTACGACGGAGTGTCACGAAATTGCTTGGTCTCTGTTGAATGCTTTTCAACTGCAACTGGGACATGGAGCTTTGTGGCGGACATGAGCACACGCCGAAGTGGTGCAGGTAGCCTAAACACTTCTGCCACATAGTTTCGCCCGCAACGTCACACATATTGTTTTTGTTTATGTTTGGTGTAGTCAGCACGGTATTGCTATACTGATTTGATTTACTTGCGTATATGAGTAAATGGTTACTCACATAGCCAACCACAACACAAATCTCTGTACTCATCATCTACCCATGTGATAACTGTCATTTCCTGTAAATTATTACATTGAATAACATTTCAACCAGTTGTGAGCAGTTTAAAAAGTGTTTTATATATAAAAAGTGTGTTTTAGAAGCAGTCATTTTGTTTTAAACTGCCAGTCTCAAGGTGCCTGCTCACAGTGTATTAGGTCAAGTATGTTTAATAATAACAGAAAATAACAGGACACTTTAGTCGCAATCTTACACATAGCTTGGTTATTAAACAACCTCTGTAAGATTAAGTATTTATACTTTATACTATTTAAATGTACTAGTATTGCTAAAATTGGTTTATGTTGCACACAACCACCAAAAAAATACCAGTCAGACATTCTGTTGGTAAACGATTATAAAATAACTGTTGTCTATATGATATTCTGTATTTATTTTGTGTAATATAATGGGATTTACATTTTCTGCCTTTCTATCAAATCTACTTACTCCGAATTTTATTCTGTTTCAAAAATTGTATTAAAGTTATATAACCAGAAACCATTTGAGAAACACATTAAGTACCTGCAAATATATGAAATAACCGAAAACTAACGCCATTAGTTACGGGACAATATAAATGTTATAGAGCGTCATGCATGAAAACGAAAATATGAATCAAACACATTAAAACAATATTTTGTTTTACTTTCATATGGAGACATTTCCCAATTACGTCCATGCGTATTGCCTATCAACTCCGCTAAGTACATACAAAAGGAAACGGAGTAATCGTCTGTAATGTCTTATTTAAATAAATCTATTTCAGCTTCGTGATATTTAATAAAGCATAAATATTGTAATTTTAATGGTTTAAACTACACTTTGATTTTTAGTGTTTATCAGTGAATTATTAAGTATGTAATCGATGTGCAATTGTAATATTTCACGTCACTTTCGCTTGCTCAGGAGTTGGGGTGGTGGATGGACTGCTGTATGCAGTCGGTGGCCACGATGGCCCGCTCGTTAAGAAGAGCGCGGAAGTATACAATCCTGCTACAAACACATGGGGTCCCATTGCTGACATGAACATGTGTAGAAGGAATGCCGGTTTGTACTTATGTCTCAAGCTTGTATGAACATTCGTTATATAAGTCGTTTGTTTACTTGTAATAGCCTTAATAGCAAAATAAATAATACCTTTTAATTAATATGTTGAAAGTGGCGCGTTCGGGTGTTTTATTTTGGTAAAAAATTATAGGACCGTTTATTTCATCCATTCTAGCGTTGCAAAAATGTTTATTCTCGCACTGCAGGTGTTGCGTCGGTGAACGGATTGTTGTACGTGGTTGGTGGCGACGATGGTTCGTGTAACTTGGTGTCGGTGGAATATTACAACCCACGCACGGACGCCTGGACATTGCTACCTACCACTATGAGCACTGGTCGTTCTTACGCTGGTGTGGCGGTTATCGATAAACTGGTGTGAGTCTGTCAGAACCAGCTCCAACCGGTTTGACCAATATCGAACGTTCAGCGCCAAGAAGCATTGGCGCTGGTGCACGGGGTGCAAATATTTCCTATTTATGGCATCTGTTTTCTCTGAGATTGTTGGCGACACATTCTTGTCATTACTCAGTTTACAATGATTATGTTTAACATTGCAAGTCC
>CH002692.1:124704-230379 GCA_000149265.1 Ciona savignyi
ATACAATCGTTATAAGAATCTGTCGCGTCAACCATTCGGTCACCAGTTTGTAAAGCTTATTTATCTTATACCTGTCTGTGCAATCGTGCCGAACACGCCACCACCTGTAAAGAGACAGAAAGCTTGAAGGAAATCCATAAAATTCGTACAGTTTGTGGGTTTGCTTTTCTACAACTTGCAAACGGTCGTTTTGTTGTCACAGCTTACAAAAAAGACACACCCCATTTAGTTTAAACGGGTTTTGGCCAAGTAAATTATTTTAGTTTATATTTTGTTTCCACGATAAAAACACGAAATAGATACTTTGATAATAAGTCGGAAAACGGGAAAAAACGTAAAAACAACAGTCGTTAAAGCACGTATACAAACCAATTAATTGTTTACTTTCGGTGTATTTAGACGGGGCCGTCAAAACTACAAAAATATATATAAAATTAAAAAAAACAATTTTTTTATATAACAATTATTACACTAACCCTCGAAGAGAAAGAAGTGTGCGGTAAAGCGACTCGTGCAATGGGGCAGGCGGCTTTAGAAGAAGGGGTGGCCCGGAAAGTGTAAGCCACAATGGGAGAAAATACACTAAAAAGTTTCAAGTGCAACACTTTCCAACGCATTTAAAACTAAAATTAAGTAAAAATTCAAATATAGCTCATTAAGTATGCATAACATGTACGTATAGAACAACAAATAATTGGGAAAATATGGCATAACATACAAAACGAATTAAATATATTAAAAAAAAAGAATTAAACTATGCAGAAAGTTTCAGGGGAAAATTAACAGATGTAAATGACCACCAACATCCTATTTAAACAAAATAATTAATTGTGCCTGATTTTTATATTGCATTTCAAACACAAATAATAAAATATATCAACAGACACTGAAACGGACGATGCTGAAATTCTACGAGAACTCAGAAAGTATTTAGAGGAAAGCAAATACCAAAATTTGGAAGCACGAAGCCAACAGTTGCACAAAACGACGGTACCAAGGCCAAAGTCAGTCACAAACCCAAATCGGTGGTGGACACGGCGCACAATCTCAGCAACAAGGCCAGACCCAAATCAGTGGTGGACATGGCGCACAATCTCAACAACAAGGCCAGACCCAAATCGGTGGGGGACACGGCGCACAATCTCAACAACAAGGCCAGACCCAAATCGGTGGTGGACACGGCGCACAATCTCAGCAACAAGGCCAGACCCAAATCGGTGGTGGACACGGCGCACAATCTCAACAACAAGGCCAGACCCAAATCGGTGGTGGACACGGCGCACAATCTCAACAACAAGGCCAGACCCAAATCGGTGGTGGACACGGAGCACAATCTCAACACCAGAGTCAGACCCAAATCCACAAACGACGGTACCAAGGCCAAAGTCAGTCACAAACTCAAGTAGGGGGTGGGCATGGCGCACAATGTCAACAACAAGGCCAGACCCAAATCGGCGGTGGACACGGCGCACAATCTCAACAACAAGGCCAGACCCAAATCGGTGGTGGACACGGCGCACAATCTCAACAACAAGGCCAGACCCAAATCGGTGGTGGACATGGCGCACAGTCTCAACAACAAGGCCAGACCCAAATCGGTGGTGGACACGGAGCACAATCTCAACAACAAGGCCAGACCCAAATCGGTGGTGGACACGGCGCACAATCTCAACAACAAGGCCAGACCCAAATCGGTGGTGGACACGGCGCACAGTCTCAACAACAAGGCCAGACCCAAATCGGTGGTGGACACGGAGCACAATCTCAACAACAAGGCCAGACCCAAATCGGCGGTGGACACGGCGCACAATCTCAACAACAAGGCCAGACCCAAATCGGTGGTGGACTCGGGGCACAGTCTCAACAACAAGGCCAGAGCCAAATTGGTGGTGGACACGGGGCACAATCTCAGCAACAAGGACAGACCCAAATCGGCGGTGGACACGGCGCACAATCTCAACAACAAGGCCAGACCCAAATCGGTGGTGGACACGGGGTACAGTCTCAACAACAAGGCCAGACCCAAATCGGTGGTGGACACGGGGCACAATCTCAGCAACAAGGACAGACACAGATAAGTCGAAGGAGTGGGTTAAATTCTATTTCAAAACGTGGTATACAACATCAACATCAAGGGCAAACTGAAGTAACGATTAATGTACAACACCAAGGGCAATCCCAAACTCAAATTGGCTCCGGTGCACAATCTCAGAGTCAATCTCAAACTCAAACTGGTGGTGGTGGTTCCCAATCTCAATCTCAGACCCAAGTACAGGGCCAGGGCAAGCCCCCGCCCCCTCCTGCAGAAAAACCAAACCCGCCCCCACCACCGCCACCACCAAAACCCGAAAGTCCAAAACCACATCCACCAAGTTCTGGTTCAAAGAGCAGTAAAGGTTCAAAGGGAAGCAAAAGTGGTAAGTCCAGCAAAAGTGGAAAGTCCGGCAAGAGTGGAAAGTCTGGCAAAAGTGGAAAGTCCAAAAAGAAGTCTGGCAAAAAGTCCGGGAAAAAATCTCACCACTAATAAATTTATCCTAATAAAATCAGAATAATTTAAACTACATATTATTCAATGCATAAAGATCTACCTTTTCAATTACACATATTTAAATTATTGCACGTAATCTCTGTAGCGAATTTCATAACTAGTATTTGATATGAAAGTAATGTTTAACAGTAATAATAAATCTGTTTATCTTTCTTACATTCCTAATTAAAATTATGTTGTAATTGTTTTATATTATAATTGAAGAAAGCTCTCTCTCTGTTTTCCTTCAGTTTTGGCTTTTTCGCAGTCAGTCCTATTTGTTATTCCCGATAATTACGTTCCATGTCATCTTAATTTTTTACATATTTTTACTTGTAGGCTGTTTGTGTTTTTTCATATAAATAGTCTGCATATTGTAAGTTACTCATTCTTCCGTTTAACCATTTACAACAAAAGAGAAACTTTTTAGAGCACGTATCCATTTTGTATTAGTAATTTTAATTAACAATTTATCAAATACAATGTAATTTTTAAACCTACTAGATAGTACCAACTGTCTATTACAACTCTTATTTTCTGCAAGAAAACGCATTCGGGTAGTATGTGTACGCATTCGGGGAGTATAAGAATTTAGTTTAGTTTTAGTATATTCGTGTTGGTATAGTTGAGTTGCAAATAAAACAACTTTAAACGGGATAGAAAAACTACGGTGGCCCACAAGGACAATCCTGAACTCTATAATATTCTACAAAACTATTTTATAATCGACAAACATATTTTCAAATCGGAAAAACTATTTCGCCGATCCGTAAATCTTTATTGACAGCCAATCGGCAAAACTCTTTTGCAAATCGACAAAACTATTTCGCCGATATGGGCCACCAGGATTGCCATTATGGGCCACCGTATACAACAAAGTGGTTATATCACTTATTTAAAAGGGTATAAACCGAAGGGGACATTAAATCTAAGTAATATTACAACACATTGCAAACAAATAATTAGAAATTTATCATAATAATTTCGAACCGTAAAATAGGACCAGCCTGAGTGAAGCTTGGTTTGTTGCTATAGTAAAATGTTAAAAAGAGTAAAATATAATTCTAAAAGCGTTAAATAATTAGAAGCCGGACTATATATATTAGATGTGCATAATGCCAATGAGCATATGCTTTCTATGACTTATTTCGAAGTAGGAATAGGTGTAGGCTACAACAGGAATACATCCACAGTATAAACAAAACCAGCAGTATTAAACCAAATAAAAAAATATAATAAAAACGTTGCAGCAAGGATTCGATCATATTAACAAAATTCAGTTTTAACTGAGATGTTGGATAACATCTCGACGTAAATGCAAAGACCATCCCACAAATTATGTGTACTTTTATTTGTATCAACTACGTAATATCTTAGCGGGTAATACAATAAGCAAGTACTTGCAGAATAAGGGAAGGATATGTCCTGGTGTCTGAAACAAAAACTATTCTAGGCACTTGGCTGATAAAATTTAATAGAAAAAAAATAAAGATAGGAAAAGGTAAAAGAAAGGACAGAAAGGCTCTTTACAAATTGTGTCCAATATCAGTAAAAAAACTTTCAGAGTTTAAACAGTTTTGTATCCGAATGAATAACGCGAACAATACATTCATCGGTCTATAAAAAAAGGTCTAAGTCACCATCCTTTACCCTAGATTCGAAACTTAGTCTAGTTTAATAAAAACTTTCAAGAGTTTTGCTTAACTGATATGGTGAACTTTTAATATACTTAAGTTTACATGGTATTGTTACATACCTTTATTAGACCCATGTGCTTTAATAGTTGTTGTGAGAGGAATATGTAGTAAAGCCTAAACTGAGGCTAAGCGAGGTGTGCTTCGGTTAATTTTTACGCCAAAAGTCTCTACACTGGGGCACATTCTCAAGACTGAAACTTAGTACCACATTATACCTTGGTAATAAGCAACTACAAAACATAATTGTTGCAAGTTTGTGTGCTTATTATATTCATTTAAGGTGCAACAAAGCGTAAAATTGTTCCCAGGCAAAATAAACGGGGACTAAAAGGTTTAGCGTGGCATAAGCGATGCGTATTATCATGGTGCAATCAAACAAACAAAGAATTAGATACCAATCCAAAGCTAGTATGAACCAAAGCCATACTGTAACAAGGCATTTTTTATTTTAATTTCTTCGTCGCCATCCGCAGACAAAACGGTCAGATTTAGCTTACCTCAATTCTAACTTCCATTCGCTTACCAGATAAACCACACTTTCTATCAAAACGTTGGCGTGACAAAATGCCGTGTCCGAACCGTGATTATAAACGCTTATGATTCAATTTTTTGTTGTTAGCGCGTACTTTGACATGTAAAATTAATAAATATAGTTCAGGTGTTCTTTGAGGTCGTGTGGCCTAGACCGCAGTACTATCATAGTATTCTATGGTACTATGTGCGGTCTACCTCTCTTCATACTTAAAATACTATTATTTGTCGTTTTGCATACCCGTTTAAAATATACACTTTTCTGTGTCCGGGGTCTTAAATATTATACCGGTATTAATGATAAATATTATAATGATAGGTTTTGTGTTTTAACTATTAAATTTTTTTGGAAACACTAGACTTGTCATCTCGAACAATGCAAGTCGCTTTTGCATTGCTGTTTGACCTTTCAATTTGCTTACTTTTGGTTATTCACCAACTAATAAGATCCATAATCGCCGGTAAAAATAATTATGTGCATTGTAAACAACGTAGTAGTCCCAATGCTTTATACAAGATCCACGCGGGGAAGAGTAATTTCGCACTGTTGTTTGACCGCACGGCGCACGAGAGCCGGTACCTTATATACACGACATCACCGGTACCTCTAAATACTACAGGATCACATGGAGCGCTTAAATCGCTTGGGTCGCTTACTATACTTCGTAATTGCAAAAGCCATGCTATTAATGTTAGGGTTGGGGTGTAACTTAGTACTGTGGTTGAGATTAGTGTTTGGGAAAGGGTTAGAATTACTTTCCATAGCAATCTAAGTCGTCCAAGCGATCCTGTAGTATTTAGAGGCACTCCTACATCACGAATAACAACAACGCCTGAATATATAACTTCCTTTGCTCGGTGAACCAAACCAATAAAAAATTATGATTATTCTTTTTGTGCACTTGTTTATGAATGGACAGCTCTTCCTTTAATAGTGTGTTATTTTTAGATTTTGTGACAAAAAGAAGGGACATTCACTCATAAAGCCTTCAACATAGATTCATATTTGTATTTATCCATATCTGTTTAACTGTTTTATCTATATCTGTTAAATTTTTTTCAACAGTAGCTCTGGTTAGGTAGCGGTAGCTAATTATGGCCCAGTCAGAATCGAATCTGTCTGGATTGCCACGGATACCTGGTGTGGTGGATCATTTTAAAGATCCGAGGATTCGAGAGCGAAACCGAACATATAATGATCCTATTGTTGATGTACCCATCACCGAGTTCAAGAGCAAGTTCAACTTTCTTCCCATGTTTTACTCCGCTATATACTACCCACTCTACAAACCAATAGAATATTTCCAGAAATTTTGTGATTCCATCAGGGTTGTGAAGCCAAGGCGCTATTATCACCACAAGTTTGCAAGAGTACCGAATATTTGGGAATGCTCGGTTGAAGACTTCGTTTGCGTTCATGAAGCAGAAGCCCAATTCCGGAGAGATCAGAAAGTGGACCAGGAGATCATTGAAGTTATCCGGCGTCGACTTATGGCATGCTCGGTGCAAAACCAGAACATCGAGGTGGAAAAGTGCAAGGAAATCAAGGAAATGGAGCAGAAAGCTTTATATGCTTGGCAGATGAAATACGGAGATATTGGGTACACCATCACTGCAAGAAAAGTTCTGCAGAAGCAGAAAAATAGATTCATCGAGGATCGTTATCTTGCTAGAATAAATCAACAGACAGACTCGAGCTAAATTCTTGGATTCTTTATAAAATATAAAATGTTGTCCTTTGTATTACTAGATCTCGGAGTTATCAGTGAAATACTTTTATTTGAATCGCTAAAAATGTTCCAAATTTTTACAAATGTTCCCAAGTCTTTTGCTGTGGTAGTGCTTTGAAATATGATACCAACATTAAACTTACATATAATTTATCTATCATACTTTTGTGCGTTATTTCAGGGCAAAAACAATATGTTCCATCAGTAGGTAATGTTAATGTAAAAATGGCTGCATTGTATCCCAACCATATTCCTATCTCAGCTTTCTCAAGGTTGTTGCTAGGCACCTCGTCCGCCATTACTGCTCTCAGAAATCCTTATCGTGATGGTAAGAATCTCTTTTAAGTATATATAAACATATACTCGTGCTTGAACACATATATAAATTATGGAATGCACAGAAATCATTCTTATACTAAATTTCTGCCAGTATTTTTAATCTTTTAATCAATTTTACACTAAACAATTAACATACATTAGCTAACTAGATATTATCCATTGATGATCTTTTATACTGGGTAAGAGGATAGTATGGGATATTCAAGTTTTTAACTTCATGAATGGGCAAACAAGGGTATCTCACCGGAATAGGCAGATAGCAGCCTCACTTCCGTTTTTTTTTTAGTCTACAGCCTATAAATCTGCTGGGTTTAGATGATGTCTGCAAAGGGCATTGCCCAAAAATACAACTGTCTAAGACCCGACCGGTTTTGATTTACACAACCTTTCTGTTGCCTGCATATCGCTTATGCTCTTCACAATTGAGCTATTCTATCACAGATGAATAATCCCAACTGTTTTAGTGTTTTAGTACCGGTATATTTAAAGTCTATATATTTATCACTTTACTTTCCCCATGGCAGATATGGTCGCGGTATGCAGTGAAACTACTGCATGTAAAGCATTAGAATATATGCAAGATAAAATGCAAAACAATTCAACCGGTCGTCGAATATTAGATGAAAAACCTAGAATTAACACTTCTACTGTGGACTTGAAATTACTCAGAGCACTTCCAGAATCTACATTTGGCCGACAATATGTGAATATGTTAAATAGATATGTAAGTTTTTTGTTAAACAATTAAATTTTTATTTTTACATTTATCCAGGTCACTGTACTTAATGTTTTTACTTTACTTGAAACTTCAACTTTCCACAATTGTTTAGAATAGGATAAGATATAAATATGTTTATCTAATAAATAGGAAAACACAAGAAGCATTAAAGCATGGCAATCTTTAGTTTCCTCACAAATCTGCAACCATTTTAGACTGAAAAGCTATGCATTTAACTTTCAAGCTAATTCGAATTATAATATTTTTATTTCATTACCTCACATGTACATGTAGAAAATCACACCAGACTCAAGAAAAGAAGTAAAGTTTGTTGATAATCCTGACCTAGCATATGTGATGCAAAGATATCGTGAAACACACGATTTCAATCATCTTTTGCTTGGTAAGTATTTATATATTGGGAATAAAAGAATATTGGCACCGAAAATACAAAAAAACGCTTTTCTTTTTATAATTCAAAGTCTTTCCAGGTATTTCCATAGGGTTATCCTAATTATCCCTCTCAATTGTCCATAGTAGGTAACACCTATTAAAGTTTAATAACTTAATTTAACATTTTCTGGATGTTAACATTCAGTGTTATTACTTGGGTATTTTTTGGGGGGTATATCCAATTGGATTATGGTGAGTTCAATTGTGTATTCATAATTCATTTTATATATCTTGCCAGTTCCCCTTGCTTTTATTACAATTTTTTTAAATCTTTTCACCTGATCGGACAACTTTTTCACACTGACTATATACATACAAAGCATGTCTGTCATGGTTGTAACAAAAATAAATAATATAAAATTTAAATAAAAAAGATGACTTTGTTATAATACGCTTTATTGTTATAAATCAGGCCAACGAACAGACTTACGGGGTGAAGTGAATGTAAAATGGTTTGAGGCAATACAGACAACTCTCCCAATGTGCTGGCTTGCTGCTATTGGTGGAACTACAAGGTAATACATTTTTTTCTTTTATGTAAACCTACCAGTCAGAATTTTAGGTTCTATTCTGTAAGTTGGATACAAAGTTTTTTGGACATTGCACCTATCCAGTATTATCTGGTTCAAAGGAAAAGTTACATAATAATACATATATATATAAATTTTTTCCCTATAGGTTAAGTCGAAAAAGACGACGACTGCTTTTTACAGAAGACTTACCAAGAGTGATACCAATTTCTATGACGTCTGAGTTTTTCATGAATATTTATTTTGAAGAGAGATTTGACCAAGATATTGATGACTTACGAAATGAAATGAAATTTAACTCTTCCTCTTCAAGATAATTTACTTTTTTTGTTTGTTTTACATTTGAATATTTATTACTTCTGCAATAAAACGTTTGGATTATTTTATTATTTGTTTAACTGTTTTTAACGGTCCGTGCAACACGGGTGGTGTCGCTATAGAGCTGTATGTCACATGACCAGATCACACGTGCAAGCGATCACGTTAAACGTAGATGCAGAACATTTTAAACTTTTCCACATTAATTTGCACGTTGATGTAATGACGAGTTATCCATCTTATTCTTGATAACTAATTGCAATCGTTTATTGATTATAATAATTGCTCAACTGATTAAAAGTATATTTTTGTTCTTTTAAATATAACCATGTTCGTTCACGATTACTTGATGCTGTTGCTAATTGATAATTATGCCATAATCCCCATTTGGCATTTCACGCGAAGTCGAAATCTGCGGACGGAAGCATTAACCTTAAATTTGTCTGCAAACACGCAACTGATGTGCGAAGACTGCACGATTTCATTTCACTAAGTTTTACGTCCAAATTTAACTAATGAAGGAAAAAATGTCTACAATCACAACCAAAGGAAAGATTTAATCTAGGGAATCTTTAGACGTATGATGTCCCAAATTAACTTAATGTTTGGACAGGTGGTACGTATACTATAAGATGATAACAATGAGTTTTCCAGTCGCCCGTCGAAATTTAGTACGAGTGTCTGTGGTCGCAACTGAATAAAGTATACCCTACCATCTGTAAGTATGAACGTGACTTGAACGCATTTCAAGATTATCGTCTCTATAGACATTAGAGCCAATTGACTCGGCGACAGCCAACATACGTGAACAGTTATGCATTTTAATAGAATGCTTTTATAAAGGATTAGTTTATTGCATCTTTTGCTTACCACAAACGGATTAATATAACTCACCGTATTCAGTTGTCTAGTCTGCCCAGACTTCCTGTAAAATACGTGGCTCACATTTAACGTAGGTCCTCCCCTGTTAAAAAGTTACGCAGTACACAACCCCACGTTTTTTTTAACGTACGTATACAGAGGCACGTAAAATATTAAAAACCGGATGTGTGTAAAAATGAACAATTGGCGTCATATTTTATAGACTAAACGTCAATCAAAACGCACTATGCCAATTTAAACTCAGCAAAATATTTGCGTAGTTATACACATTTTAAGCTTCCGGTAGTTATAATGAAATATAATGGCCAATTTATTGTGCGCCAACAATTATTGTAATTTCAATTGAGGATAACAATTAATCTATATTCGGGGATTTTTCTTGACAAGATTTTTCTGCCTCCTACAAAAGTGTTGCCTATGTAATTACATGAGTAGACCCTTTGCTTTAAAGTAGCCACCAATTATTCGCAGCCACAGCATTTTTCTTAATTTTAAGCTTTAAAAAAAGTATACGTGGGCCGTTAAGCTAAATGACGAAACAAAGAAAATTATATTATCAAGTGGTTTATCGTGTGTGGAAACCATTCCAACAATATAATAAGCGGGACATTCATACATATATCATCCTGGAGTTTTGTTCATACGCAATTTCCGAGTTAAACGACATTAATGATTTGCCTCATATATAGCATTAGAGATTTCAAATTGTTTTTTTGGACGCCTAAAGGTACCGACGGTGCTTTTTTGTTTTTCTACCAAAGCTCAAACGTATATTCATAAATATCCTTTAAATTTCAATCAAGTAAATACACAACTTTGTTTTTGATTCTGGTCAGTCGTTCATTTTGTTTTCGATATTAGAACCAAAAGTTATAGAAAAACAACCTTGTTTCGGGTATTCTATCAACTACAACACCTGTTCCGTTCAATGATATTGTTGTGTCAGCAAGAATTTAATTAGACTGTGCGGTAGCTGTTATTATTTATCCCTTTGGTAGTTTTACTTTATTATCAGTGTTTTATTGCTTAAATAGCGCTGATTATACGGGTAGTGAAACATAAGATTTATTTTGTTGTTGTGCAAGGTAAAACAAATGCGGCAGTTTGGTCATCAAAAATTACTTTAATAACCACCAAAACGTCTTGTGCCTTTGGTCAAGCCAGACTCATTACGAAAACTGCTATGCCATTAATTTTACACGCAGTGATGTGTTCCTATTCAAGCGCACGATATATATTATGACATTTCATTTGATATATTGAGTGTTTCGGAAATAATAATGTCAAATTAGAGAAGTTCCCGACAAATACTTTGGGATCTTATATTAAGGCTTTCATTGATCAATGCAGCAGCCCGTTAAGCGTTGACATATTGCCATATATAATGCAATGTATACGGATAAAAATTGACGACGTTTTATCGTGTATACCCTTAATTGCCGCGGTAATGATCATATTGCATTAAGTGTCGAATTTTAGATTACATCACCCTAATGAACTATTGTGACGCATGTTCTTAAGGCGTTTCAAAACATAATGTAATCGATTTGGACGTGCTGTGGTTGCATGCGAACCCATCTATCTATTACGTAACATGGTCACGTAGCTGCCCCGATTTTGGGATCTTGCTTAAATAATCCGGTGTATTTCAGCAATGATGTAATTGTTTTAACATATTTTATTAATTGCTTTTCTAAATATTGCTGTCGCGTGACGATTTCTTCATGGAGAGATCAGTTAATCCGAGCATGATGAGAACTAATATACTCGCAAAATGAGGAATATGCTATCAGACGTTTGAAATGTGTCTGTTAACCTAATTTGGGTTTGATCTAACTCCGTGCATCGGGATGGAGACACGTTTGTTACTCTTTCACGTTGGTGGGATAATCCTATAACACCCAATTACGTCAGTATTCAATTTCATGACTTTTGTACTGTTGTTTGGGCACGGCCCCGTTGCACGAGCGGAGCAATTCTATAAGCGTCCAACGAATAGTGCTTCAAGACCCTTTAGTTTCGTGAACGGTAATCAATACTAACCCTGATCGCTATCCAGCAACGGAAGGTTGCATTAATCTTAGTGGACAAGGGTCTAAAACAAAGCACGTTCGTCTTTTATTGCGGTCTCGATCGTGTGTAGGATTCAACGGGCAAATTATTGTACATTGAAAACCGTTTATTATAAATCACGATTGAGTATGAAATTCTGGGAAAATCCTAAGAATTCTGGAAATATCAAATGAAAATGTTTGTGTAACAATTGCTGTATTTTTGTAAGGTTTCGGTATGACATATGTGTCTCATGTTGGTAAGCTCTTATTGTTGTTCGTCTTATCGTCGGCCGAAAGGTGGTTTGTTTTAAAGTAGCCTATATAGCCCTTCAGTTCTTTTCTTGCCAATGGGCTTGCTTTAATGTGGGTTAAACAATAATAAAACAACGTCTTCAATATATACAACACAATGTGAGTCCCCTAGTAACATATATGTGGGCATCAGGTAATCTGACGTTAACCAGTGTTACAATGATTTGACAAAATCTATTTTACAAAGTAGAAAATATTTGGTCAGTAAGCCTCAATACATCGTACTAAAAATAAGTTTAATTGCAAATGTATATTTTTGTTAACATCTCTTTTCTATTTGCACATTTTTCTTGTCATCAAGGTTAGGTGTTACGACTCATGACTTGAATATTATGTTGGCGCGTTGAATTACATGAGCGTGTATCAATATATTTTAACACGATGTTGTAACATTTCCGTTGTATAGATTCATGGGCTTTCTCATGTGCACTGCGAAACCGGAAAAATCTATTTTAAGTTAGAAAGTTTTGTCATTGTAAGTCAGGATGAGTTTCCTAAAAGCGTCGCTGCATGTTTACTTGTGCAACTCATTGTAACGCTTAGGCCAAATTATTTAAATTGACGTTGGATTCGGTGTTGGTAACTTTACCACGACGGAACTCTTGCTTTTATGTTTACGACAGTTCATCTTTAGTGGCGCGAACCGTTAATTAAGTTCGCTAACCACGGCCGCAATGACATCATAGAAGTATTGGCATATAACATCAAAATATTTCGTACTTTGCTTCGCAGCATCACATGCTGAGTGGTGGTCACTTAATTACTCGGTTGATCAGAGAACGGTCAGAGCCAACGTTTTTTCTTTGAAAGGTCAAGTGGACAACGCCTACTGGCAGTCTAGTGTTATTTTTGACAAAAATTTATGACATCGTAATGTTATTAATTCTTTTGAATCAATTGGTTTGGTAAGTAGTAGCTGCAATGGTTTAAAATATTATTTTAGGCCTAAATTATGGCATTTGCCGCATTCTCGTTGTTCATAAAGAATATGTTTACTAAGTATGACAGAAATTGGAATTAAGATATATATCGGTATGGCGTTGTTGTAGCTTACAGAGATTGCATGAGAATTCGAAAGTGTTTATTTTTACCTTTTCTTGACTGCTTGACAAAATAAACAAATTTAAACGTATTTTCACATGCCTACTAGCCAGTTAAGAACTCTATACCATATTTAGAAGGTGGAAGTTATTGGCTTGGATATTTCTTCATCGGCAGACACAAAAAACAAAGGCCAGTTTTAAAATCTAGGATTTACAATATTTTATTATTTTAGATAAAGCCTTACTGTTTTAAAATTGGTATTGGGAAGGTTAGGGAAATGTTATGTTAAACTTCATGGCTTAATAATCGTTCTATAAGTTTCGCAACGTCAAACGCGCACACGCAACCTACGCACAGAAAAAGGCGATTAACACACCCCTACAATTGCGTAGGAGAAAAACTCTTCGCAGACCGCGCTTATTTATATTCGATCACTGCGAAGGGTGGCATCAGTTGATATAAGTCAGCTGAGGTCTGGACCAACGAAAAAAAAGATGAGACAATCGCATATTTGAAGGCAACCATTAGTGTTAACAACACTTTGTATTTGTCCTTAACTGCGGGTACTGTTGTCTTCAACATGACTTGCACGTTGCAGAAATATCACACTTGAACCGTATTGCGATTCGAGGTTTGCCACAGAGGGAATTATTTTGTGAACACGATGTTTAGACATGTCACCCGTAGCCCAGACAGCAAACCGGTCATGAAATGCTAAAAGTGACCGCATAGTTTTTTCCGGATTTCTGGTATTTAGAAGCCGACGGCGAGGTAGGATTTTTACGTCTTCTTCATATATGGAATCGTCAGGCACATCGTGTGAATTTTGCTCTAACTTATAATTCAGATAAATTCGACAAGAAAACGTTTAATGCGCCGAATAATTTAAGCACGATCTTCATTTGTTCGGCGCCAATAACCAGCCAGGCGTCAACCGCAAAGCTTTGGTCATTGCGAGGTCGTTGATATCAGTCGAAGCTTTTTTCTTTTTAAAACGGATTAATTTAAAGCACATAGTTTTGTGAACATCGTTCATTTTGATTATAGAGTATTTTGCGCTATGGCGCAGTTCTGAAAAAAATATTCACATTTGAAACTGCTAAATCTAAAACATTAATAATATTAGTTTACACAGTTTGACCATTTGCAGATTACTAAGACGCCATTAAAATTTAATTCGCATATAGCGTAATTTTAAGAAATTATGAAGCTGAGGTCTTTTATGACATTGTGTGCGGTGGTTTTAATATCATCGTTAGCCACTCCGTCTCTGGGCTACAGGAGGACGTCGCATCGCAGAAGCAGACGGAGTTCGGCCTCCATCAACATTCAAGATGCTTCAGCAAAAACCATTCAAGTCGGGTTCAGATATGTTCAAAGGGCAGTGCAGTACAGGTAAAAACATGGCGGAAATTGTACAGAAAGTGTCAATGATAAATCATTTCTAAGACATGACCACTTGTATTTTTAAACCAAATAATATTAATTATTGGCTAAATTGTCACAAAAAAGTGAAACGGTGGACGATCATAAAATCGAATAACATCCTGATTTGAGGTTGGCGCAAAATGTGTTAATTCTATATTATATAAATGTGCTAATTCGCTGTTTCGTACGGGTGCGAGCAACGAATTGCCCTAGGCCCGACGTTTTCTATTTCGTCTTACCATATTTAGCAAGCGGGTTTTCATTAAGTTTTATATCTACATAATCTTGAATGTGCGGACAGTCTGTGCTATTTTTATGTTAGGATTAGATTTACGCCGACCGTTATAAAGCTCTGCATTTTGATTGATTATTTTTCACTTTTACGTCATCAACTACGTCATAGACCTCGTATACGCCACGGCCAAATTCCATAAACAGATCACACCTAGGTCATGGCTGATCATGTTTTGATTGAATACCACAGGTATTTAGGTATATTCAAGCGGGTTTCTTTGCTTCAGTACCGGTCATGCCTCCGGGTTATACGGCAATTTGCAAACAAGTGGCATTTGCTCGTTTCGGTTTGTTTTGACGTGCATTAACAAAACCGATTTTAACTCCGAATTTACATTTTGGTATTAGAAGGCCAAATTTACGAAAAAATCACGACAATTTTCCTCTGTCAAAACATTTCGCAACAAACATATAAATCTCTCTGTTTTTGTTGCCAGGGTATCTGCTAAGGAGTGGATCGACGGTTCATTCGAGCAGACTGTGTCAACGAACGAAAAAGTCGTTGGAATCCATCAAAGACAAGCTGTATTGCAAAACCTAGATCCCGGGGTGAGTTAAATCCCGTTCGGCAAACGGCTTAGTTATTTTTGTGAGTATATTTGTGTTTAGATATCGACCAGGAATAATTAGATGCAAGTTTAATGCCAAATTCACTTCAGTTCTGATCGAATTAAAATCTGGGTAAATGTTGTGAATAAATGCTGCGCTGGCAGAATCGCAATTTAATAAATCATAACCGCCACTTCAGCAAACCCAATAGCTTATTAACGGCGGCGAATTAGCTTAAACATATCGGCTTAACATTTTCCTTCAGCTTATCTTTGAACATAGATCATGCATTGATATCGGTTTTAATCGGTTGGATTGGTTCACCTTCCTTTCTGTGAATGGAATGTCATTTCTTGTGCAAAGGCGCGACTATAGTGTATTACACTAAAAAGTAATTGATCAAATTACAAATATGTGTATAAATAAATGTATGATTTGATTCACGTATCGTCTTACCGCAAGTTGTGAATGAGACGTTACGTAACTAATTGCGTTTAAGTGGTTCCATATGGTTTGATGTCTTATAGGAAAATAAGGGGGTCAGAAGTTGGAATTATTCGTTTTTATTCTAAAATATTGCCTGGAGTTGTGAACAAAATAATATTCACGTATTCAAAGTTCTCAAACAAACATGCTTATGTATTCTACAAATAGTTGTCAACATAAATGATGACTGGAAAGAGTTTGTACAATTGGAATGTCAATGACCATTATTCAACGAATAGACAAAAACAATAGCAACAAGTTAAGTAGAAAAGGCGACTATTTTTAACACGTATACCAATTTACTAGAGAGAATATCTTATTCAAGTTCAAGGCTTCAATTCGCGAAGGAGACCTGTCGGTTCGAAAACAGAAACGATTGCGAGAACTGCTCTGCGATGTTATACGTGCAATGGTCGAGCTTCAAACACAGAATGTAACGCCAGGACCTCCATAAAGGGAGTGTCCAGCTGGAACGGTAAAAATATGTTACACGTTTTGCCTGAATAAAAGAAAAGATGTTCTAAAGCAATATCAATTAAATGATTTTTGCTTAGTTGCACAATATGTTTATATTGGATACGTATATATGTGCTATTATAGACTACGTATATAGTCGTGACAGATTTGAATTTTGGAAATATTTGTCGCTTTAAAGTTTAGAAGTTGTAAGAAGTGCCGCAAATTATAGGACAGAAGCTGATATTAGGTATAGCACGAGTTGACAAATTAACATGCCATCCTGGTAATAGCCATTCCAAACCTCATGACGCCTACTCGCGAATCCACAAATTGATTGATTTTAGGTAAAATTGTAGCCCACATTGAAAGCTTTTATTGCTATCTCGATTCTAAAAAGCCCTTCTGAAATTACAAAGCGTGCCAATATACAGCCCGCCATTAAGACGAATACCTACTTAAACTTTATTATCACGTCACTGCAATATTGCTTTATTGAATTTAAAGACATCACAATTGGATGGAAAGAATGACGCCATAAATAGTTGCAAATTAACACACAATTAGGGCGATATTAATTCTAACTAATTTTGACACCATGATTGCTTTTTCAGCAAAACTAGTATGACACCCGCCTCTCTATATTGCTCGATGTCCTATTATAAACCATCGGCAGTCGGTATTTTATTACCATTGATTTGCGCTGGCTGTAAAACACTTTATTGTTTTAACTTCACGAGCGATAATATTTAGGATCGTCAACCAAGGACAGATTAGCTTGTTGTTTGAGAATTTTAACTTGGATTAACGAGCTGTCATTGTTCTATAATACCTACTAATTACTTTTAACGTTACTACTAAAACTGAAGAAACGTCTCATGTACAACACGCTACAACAGTTCCGGTAACTCAACGGTTGGCGCGAGGTAATCTAACAATTAGCCCTGTGATGACACCCCTTGCGTTTTCAGAATGTCTGTTCGATTGTCGTGGTGATAACACTTCCGCGTTTTTTCATTCTCCAGTAAAAACAATTATTTTAGCCTGGCTGTTAACAAATTGCGCTTTTTAGGTTTTGTTTGAGGTTCCATTCATAAACGATGTTCATGCAAAATCAAGGGGACGATGACTTCCCAGTACAAATACCTGCAACGTTACCACCTTTTTGCATTTTCAGGACAGTTGTTTGAACGAGGTAAGATATCAGAACGGAATCGCGACTTTTACGAAACGGTGCGCCCAATTTATTCCTGCACTCGCGCGAAAGATGAGAGGAAATGTTGATATTACTGCGTCATGTCGCGGGGTTCACGCGTGAGTTTATATTATTTTCTTGGCGTGGTCTATTTGTGCCCATTTTAATTCATTTGAAAAAATCAGTGACGAAGCGTCCAAAAATTTATGTAATAATTCTGTGTGTATAGGTAGTTGTGTTTCTATTTATAGCCAATTTTAATATTTACTAATGACAAATTATAATATATATGTATTTTACCATAGCTTTATTTAGCCAATAACAAACACTATTATTCTGAATCGATTAACCATGTTGATCGATTTATCCTTAATCCTCGGTTGGCTGCTGGCCTAAATGCATGTCGTGCCATTTTTAAAATGGAGAAAGTTATCATATGGCATTTTGGATTTTTACTAATGCGGTGTTTATGTTTTTTTAGGAAGGACGCTGTCTGCCAATGCATGTGCAAGAGTGACCTCTGCAATGCCGCCGATTTGCCCTGCAGCGACCGTAAGTGGAAACAACTCAATTATTACCTTAAAGAATAACTGCAAAGCACCAACACGGGAAATACATTATTTAAAGTGAATTTAAGTCATGTCACATTATTATTACTAGCACTTATGTAATAAACATAGTAGTTAAATATATGAGCGGAGTTCAATTTATGCTTTTCATTCTGATGCCCGAAACAAAGTATTTCAAACGTTAAACTTTCTCATAAACCTAAATCAATCACCTTGATTTTACCTTTACTTTTCTTCGTGATCACTAACTTCTGTTTTAAGACTTGTTTACTGTCATCTTTGCCAAAACGTCGGGACTGCCTTGACGTTATTCATTTGTTTTTGGGCATGCAATTAAACGTTTTCCACTGGTTTTCGCACTTTCATTTTTGGAAGGTTATTTATATCGACTAGTTGACTATATTTATTTACTTTTGTTGTAATAGCTGCCAAAATGTTGTACGGTGGTCTGTCGTCATAAAAGTTCTAAAAATGCGTCACCAGTAAATATGACGTCAATGCCACTACCGTTGCTTGCCCAAGGCATAACTAGATCACCAACCTGGGTAATTTTTACAGAATGTTTCCCTAACCTACGGCAACCAAGAACGGCAACGTTAAGATGTACGAACGGCAACAGAGTTGGTTCGGTTTGTACATGGGGATGCAGAGGAGCCAACGCCAGAGCTGTTGGTACAACAACGTCTAGATGTCGGACTGATCGAACATGGAGCGTTTTGACACCTCCGAGATGCGTCTTACCACAAGGTTTAACCTTAGCCTTCCTTGAAGTACGCAGAAAATAATATTACTAATATTTTTACAGTGAAAGACTCTGTGGGAACCACTCGTACTACACCATATGAGTGTCCTACCCTTCGAGCCCCAGCTAACGGAAGATTGACATGTCTTAGCGCTAACCGACTGAATTCCGTTTGTGCTTTCTCCTGTCGAAGGTACATTTTTACATTTTTCCACCAAATCTTTTAATATTATGATAAAGGCGAAACTAAGCAATTTTACTTTACAACAGCGGATACACTTTATCCCGTGGCAGCAGTCGGCGAACATGTGCTACCACCGGATACTGGAGCGGAACTGCTGCTGTGTGTACAGGTAGTTTCATCTAATGCAACATCTTATTGCATAATTTTGTTTGAACTATTTTATATAACGTGAATAGGTACCAGCATGTCGTGATTAGGCTGGTTATATTTAGGCATATAGAAGTTAAAAACATATTAGCGTGCAAAGCACACGGCATTCAGAAAATGAACTTGTTCTGACGCATGCAGGAGGCAGGTGCCAAGCCAACGCACGTCATTGTGTATATTCCGGAAATACCAGCATAATCGTTGGTTTTAATATTAACATTTAGGGACTGAAATTTAGTTGTGTATTGTTTCTTGGACTACAATGTTTCCAGTGCACACTTAAAACCAAGATTTATGGTGATGTGATGTTATCTATTTTTCTTATTTTCCAGCTATTATGTGCCCACTTATACCTCCGGTGCCTAACCTTGTCATGAACTGTGATAACTCAAGGAACGTTGGTTCAACTTGCGAGCTGTCGTGCTCTGAACAATTATCTCTGGTTGGTCATAATGAGATCACGTGCAGCAGCACAGGAAGATGGAATCGCATTGTTCCTATATGCGAAAGTATGTATTAAATTACAACTGATAAAATATTGATTGTTAGAATTTATACGTTAATAATTTAATGGTTTTAACCTTAAAAGTAGGATAAATTCGCAATTAATCGTGTGTTAATTAATAAGGACGTGGATGTCAAGCCAGACCTCGTATTCGAAGCTCAGTTCTAATGGAATGCGAGGACTTTACACGTCCAGAAGCGGGAGCCAGGTGTCTATTTTCTTGCAGACCTGGCTATGAAATGCGCGGTTCTTCTTCGAGTGTATGTTTGAACAACCGCTGGAGCAACACCGGTCCTTCTTGCACTAGTAAGTATATCAACGTAGAAAAATATAATAAGTTATCATATCATGTTGATACTTATTCGCATTTGGTTTTCTCTATTTATAAGAAAGTCACGAATAAACTAATACCAAACTGCGAGTTTTAAAAGACTACTGTATACATATATTTATTGATATTATTCTACAGGTTTGTTCTTTTATACGTTTTCCTTATGTTTTATTTTAGGGCGTTCTTTTACATAGTGTTTTAATGAACCAAAATTAACTAAACTTAACTAAAAAACGAACAGAACTAATTTGTCGACCTGACATGGGACAACCGGCGTTTGGATGGCGGCAGTGCTCGGACAACTCTTTCTTCGGATCGAACTGTACATTCTCATGCAGAGCTGGCTACGTGTTACGCGGTTCTCGAGTCGTTTCGTGCTTGGCATCCGCTCGGTGGAGCCACAGCGCACCCATATGTGAACGTAAGCAAATACATTATCGGTTAAATCCCCTGATCGAGATATGCCCGCTATACCACGAATTGACGAAAGTGCATTTGTTATTCTATGCAGGCTTAATATAACTTGTTTATTTGGTTTCATTCAATAGCTAATTACATTTCAATCATGTTGCATTTGCAGGTGTCAGTTGTCCGCCAATCCTGCATTCGACTAAAGGTTCTTATTCGTGCAATAATGCCAGAAATGTGGGTTCGGTTTGCTCACTTTCTTGTAACCGCGGTTATGGAAGAGGGAGTTCTACTAGCAGAAGGGTAAGTTGAATACATATTTCGTTCTGGGTTAAGTAATAGAACAAATGTTATACTGATGGATACAATGCGATATTTTTTCCAACAGATTACTTGTCAAGCAAAAAGTAGGGCAGGTCCCTATGATGAATACATGGGAAGATGGAGTCCTGCAGTATCAGAATGCGAAAGTATGTTAATTTAAAACAATCGTCATTTTAAAAATGTTTAAGATTTGTTGACTTTTTTTTTATGTATACATAGTTCATCAACAAGCAGTAGAAGAAAAACATACAAAAAATAACATCGGTAAATAAATAATGTTCATGTTTTTCAGAATCCAGGTGCACAGCATTTACAGTCGATCCTGGGATGGTGAGAAGGTGCAGTAAATCTGATTATCGAGAGGTTGGAAGTGTTTGTAGTTTCTCATGTCAGCCTGGCTACTTCCTTGCTGGTAGAAGAAGTAGAACTTGTAGAAGAGGATACTTTGGCATGGCACTTGGAAGATGGTCTGCTGGAAGAACGTACTGTGTCCGTAAGTAATATGGTTCCAATAAATCTTTTGTAAATTTCATAACCAAAGTAGATTTAAACTACTATTCATGATTGGTGTATAAATAGTTAATTTGGACAAAGAACTTTTTTGTCTGCATTGATATAGCGGAATAAAGTTTAATTCTAGACATTTTATTTACTGACATCATTTTTTCACAGGTCGGCAATGTCCTCGGTTATCATCCGTGCAGTTTGGCTCACTGTCATGTAGCGATTCCCAATTCTCTGGTTCCAATTGCACAGTAACATGTGATAGAGGGTATGAGACATCAGGACCAGCTAGCTTCCAATGTGGAATGAATGGAGTATGGAATCGACCTAAACCCAGATGCACACGTAAGAAAGTATTTTTTTGCTATTTTTGTTCCACAAGGATAATTTTCTTCCGGAATATTGTAAAATATAAATTTATATTCGTTTGACAAATAAAATTTGTCTTATTAAAGTAAAAGGTTGATAGTTTTACCCAACAACTGAAGTTTTTCTGCAGTTGTGTATTGAATTTTAAGTTCTGTTGAATGCAGGCGTTGTTTGTCGAGCCCCCACTGAAGTCACCACCAGAAACTTTGTCTTTACCTGTGGTGAAAGTGCGATAAACAACCCAGTTGTCCAAAGATATTTTACTGATTTTGAATGTCCATTGCGATGCAGGTATATATACTATTTTCGTTACAGGTTTTAAAATTTAATCAGTAATTTAAAAACGCTTATATACTTGATGGCTCTTTTTAGGTGTGATTTTAAATTGTTTCTTTTTGACCAGTTCTGGTTTCCTTATTATTGGAGGCAACAGCAGCAAATGTGGTACAAGGGGAGAGTGGATTATATCTCAGAAGTTGTTATGTGCAGGTGATTTGAACTGACATTGTATTTACAATGTTAAGTTATTTTCAAATGCATCAATTTTACTTTTTTCTAATCATACATGTTAAACATTGATATAAACCAGCAGCATGTCATGAAGGTTTTTATTGTTGCCAACAAAAAGTTCTTACTTTGCAGACATAAATGAATGTGACAACGATAATGGAGGCTGTGATCATTTCTGCAGCAATGAACATGGTGGTTTCACGTGCTCATGCAGGGAAAACTACATGCTCAACTCAGATGGCAAAACTTGTAGACGTATGTTAAACTTTTATACTAGTTATTTAATATTGTTAAGTTGGTGTGTAAAATCATTTTGTGCCATGTATATATATTTAACCTTAATTTTAAAATCAAAGGTATTTTCTGCCCCGAACTTCCACCTGATGAGCACAGCACATTAAGGTGCACAAATGAACGATCTATTGGATCCACTTGTGTCACATCATGTGAGACAGGTTACGAACCCAGGGGTGGTAGTGACGAACTTATATGCAGGAATGATGGAACATGGAATGAGTTGTTTGCAACATGCATGAGTAAGTTGTTTTTCAGTTGTCCATGAGTAATTTAAAACCCGATTCAGTTTTATGGTTTAAGTATAATTAAGTTGCAAACTCAATTATAAACATGTCTGCATGATTACATGAATTGGTTAAAGAGACAGATAAAAGGAGTCTGGTCGGTTGTGTCCTTACAACAAAGCACCTTGTATATTCCTGTTTACAGGGATAAACATAATTATTCTATCCTATCTTGAAATACAAATAGATGGCAGTGGCAGATACTATTTACATTATAGTTAAAGTTTATTAAATTGACCTCAAATTTACTTCCTTTCAGAGGTGGAATGTCCTGTATTAAGAGCTGCAACTAATGGGAATATTACATGCACTGAGGACAACGTATATCAGTCTGTGTGCAGATCATCATGTGATGTAGGGTTCAACATGATTGGAAATCCCGACACCTCATGCACAGCTGAACGACAGTGGACAAGCTCAGTACCGACTTGTAGACGTAAGCTAAGATGACACATTTAAATTGTGTGACAAAAAAATAAAAAGTTTGTGTTATTATTGAGTGCTAGTTTGTGTTATTTATTATTGAGATTATTATTACTTTTTGATGAATTTTTTTATATTTTACATTTTAACAACTTCCAGGTGTTCGATGTCCTGAAGAACTGACGAGCATAGAAAATGGAATAGCAACATGCTCAGATGCAAATTATTATAACTCGGATTGCCGCTATGTTTGTAATGCTGGTTACGATTTTATGGCATTTGGTGGCGAGGACTTGTTACCATTCATGTTCCTATTATTCCCTGTAAGCTCTTGTTTGAGCGACGGAACGTGGTCGATACCAGCTACATCTTGTGAGAAAAAGCAGTGCTCACCATTTCTGAATGATCTTGTTGCTGTAAGTTTTGAGTTGTTCTTTTATATTTTGCAATATTAAATATACTTTGTTGGTTTATTTTGAAAAACTTAAATTTGTAAGTTTAGATATGGAATGTGGTGAAAGGATTTTTTCACCTTAATATTTAAATTTAAATGTAACCAGACTAATTCAAGTTTATTATAACATGTTAAAGATTAAACCCCAAATAGTGCTATTTTAAGTATGAGACATTCAATAAAAATAATCTTAATTTTTTAGGAACGGCCAAACAGTCAGATGAGTTGTACTGATACCGATTTGTTTGATTCCACATGCACAATCGCTTGTGACACAGGATATGAGCTCATTGGACAGATTCGGTCACGCTGTTTGAGTTCTCAGGATTGGTCCAATTCCCTTGGTCATTGCCAAAGTATGTGATCATTTTCAACTTTAATAGAATCATATCTTTTTTAAAAACTATTTTACATGTTTTTTTGTATTAATAATCTAACATAAAATAGAATGCAATGTTTTTGTTTTGTGTTCTGATCCTGTTAAACTTCAATTTATTCGCACAGAAATAAGATGCCATGCAACTGCTGAACCTTCCGATGGCCATGCTTTGTGCAGTGATGAGAACAGATATAATTCCACTTGCAGTTACCAGTGCAATGAAGGCTTCGACCTCATTGGTGCCGAAACAACTTTTTGTCATGCAAATCGATCTTGGAGTGCACCGGCCCCTGTCTGCCAAAGTATGTTGTCCTCATCATGTCATTTTGTAATGTTTTTACATTTTGTATTATAAAAAGTAAGTTGCTTCATATAGATTAATTAATATAATATTCTTTTTAGGAATTGAATGTGAACAATCTCGTACCTCTATAACAAACGGTATTGTGACTTGCACCATGGAAAATTATTATGATTCGGCGTGCACGGCTTCATGTAGTCCAGGATATGAATTTGAAGGAAGCACTACATTGGCTCTAGTGAGGAAAGCTCGCCTCCGATCTTTGAACCCAAACTCTAATGCTCCAGCAACTTATGATACCATTGTTAGTCATTGCCTAGCAACAGGATCATGGGATGTAAGTGCACCATCCTGTGTCAAACACTCATGTGAACCCAGTGCAGAAGATTTAAGACAGGTTGGTCATGTTTTTCTTGCCATGACACATACTTTGATTGTTAGTTTTTTTTACCTTTTATACATGAACACGTTAAGTTGGCACATACATATAATGTAATAAAAACTTACAACCAGTTTCGCTCAAATGGAGAGATGAGTTGCACAGACAGCAGTTTATTCATGTCCACGTGTCATCTACATTGCAACACTGGATACGAGGTCGTGCGAGGCAGCGTTTCTGTTCAGTGTGGAACAACAAAAGAGTGGTCTTCCAATTTGGGATTCTGTCAAAGTAATTTTTTGATCTCTGACTAGTATTGTTTGTAATAATGCTTCTTACTTGATGAAATTTGTTATTATCTATCATTATTTCTACTTTCTACTTTTACCTGTTTTAATTTTATCCTATTTTTTATACATGGTACTATATTTTCAATTCTCAAACCTAATTTTTTTTTAATTACAGAGATTAGATGTTTGGAGTTCGAAGATTTAACTAATGGGGATACCAATTGTACTGAGGATAACAGATTCGAATCAGTTTGCTCGTTTGCATGCGCTGATGGCTATGAATTAATTGGTGAAGAAACATCGACTTGTTTAGCAACCCGACTTTTCTCCAACCCAAAACCGACTTGTCAAAGTATGCATTTACTTTTAGCTTTATGTTTAAATACATCACTATTTACTGTCATCCTTTATTGTGAATTTAAAACCATCACCAAAAGTAGAATTTTGCTCTTATTCACACATTTTTATGTCTCGGTAGAAATTGTTTGCCCGACCAGCCACACGAACCTGGAGAATGGCGAAGCAGAGTGTTCTGATGGTCCCAAGTTTGAATCTCGTTGCGAATATGTGTGCAACCCTGGGTACGAGATGACCGATGTCCCCGCCGCTAACCCCGATGATAGCCCGGACACTGCAGTTCTCACTTGCCAAGCTGACCGCACATGGAGTGGAAGATTACCATTCTGCAACCGCAAGCAATGCTCTATGCATGATGGCGCTATTACAAGGGTAACTATTTTTTATATTCTCCCAATAATATCTGCTATTCTTACGTTTTGGTAAAACATCAATATTTTATGTGCATTGCATTACACTTGCTTTATTGTTGCTTAAAGTTGTAATATATTATGAAGATTTGGTGGCAATGTAAAAGAATACAAACTCTAGTAAGCAAAACATCACTCAGAATTAAAATGTTAAACTTTTGCAGGCAAAACTGAATGGCAATGTGCAGTGTACTGAGTCATCATGGTATGGATCCAGTTGTTCAGTGATGTGTAACGTGGGTTATATATTGGTTGGCGCAACTTCTACCCAGTGTACAGCATCTGCTGATTGGTCACCCACTATTGGCCACTGCATTAGTACGTATTGCTATGTTTATTCTTGATTCTAGTATGTTTTGCCACAGTTTAAATAAAATTAAAGTTAAAATAATGAAAATAGTTTGAAGTTGAGAAAATCTAGCATTTTATTGTCTATCTGTTGTAAAAACTATTTTTCCATTTGTGTAAAACATTCAAAGCAAGTTTCAATGGATGATTGCACCAACAGAGGTACGATGTCCTGCATTATCGAGTCCACAAAATGGAGAGATGTCATGCACAGATGACAATAAGTTTCAATCCACTTGTGCATTCACATGCAGTAGAGGATACGAAAGAATTGGAGCCTCATCATCCACCTGTCAATCAAACCGGACATTCACACAGGAGCCCCCAATGTGTAGAGGTATCCCATTTTAACTACCTCAGATTTTATTGTTTTCATGTTATTTCATTTTATTATGGTTTATAAATCGCAAAATATACCACATTTAATACCGCTACTGTATTATATACTAACCGATTATAACCTTAATAGAAATTCTCTGCCCCATGGAATACACTTCTGTTACTAACGGAGTTGTTATTTGTTCCGATGCCAACCGCTTTGACTCAATGTGTGAATACAATTGCAATGATGGATTCCAACTTACAAGGGACAGCGTATCTCGTACTAGGTGCCAGATTAACTACAACTGGGAAGCTCTATTTAAGCCAGTATGTGAGAGGAAGTTGTGCTCTCAAGGTGATCCAATTATTATCCGGGTGAGTTTGTGTTTGTATTTTCGTCTACAGAAATGAAAGTATAAGTAAGACAGATAGCATGACAT
Source organism: Ciona savignyi (assembly GCA_000149265.1). Classification (NCBI taxonomy): domain Eukaryota; kingdom Metazoa; phylum Chordata; class Ascidiacea; order Phlebobranchia; family Cionidae; genus Ciona; species Ciona savignyi. The sequence goes on from CH002692.1 coordinate 151,584, forward strand.
TTTTATAATAACCATTTTTATTATCCAAATTTTTAGTTAAAAATACAAGATGATGAAACATAAAAAAACAATATTATAATGCAGATAATTTTATTTTTTATAAACACAACAAGGTCGAGTTGGTAATAAATATTCATTGTTAACCCTTGCTTTCAACCTATCAGGCGCTCCAACATGGCAGTATACAATGCACTAATGACATGAAATTCGAATCACAATGTACTTTGTCATGTAATGTTGGTTATGAAATCACTGGAGATGGAAGCACTGTTTGTTTGGCCGATCAGTCATGGAGCGAAAATTTTGGCGAATGCATAAGTAAGTTCGTTGTGGTTCTTTGGAAACGGTCTAGCTATATGAATGTTATGAAGGAGATCGCATGTGAGTGTTCTTTAATTTTTTATGCTGGTTTTGGTTTCAACTCAAAGAACAACCATCTAACTAAAGAGTTGTTAATTTTAAAAGTCGCAAGCATATTGGTTGCAAAAACTTACTGCGATGGTTTTTACATGGGATCATTTCAATTTTATCGGACGGCCAATTTAAATTAAAATTTATTCCAATAGAGGTCCAGTGCTCTGTGCTCGCTGATCCAGATAACGGTGGTATGAGGTGCACGGAAGCAAACAAATATCAGTCTATCTGCACCTTTTCTTGCAACGCTGGATATGAACTCATCGGCCATTCTACATCTGAATGTCAACATGACAGACAATTCAGCAATTCTGCTCCATTTTGTCAAAGTAAGCGATATTTCAAAAGTTTATGGAAAAAAAAAAGATTGCATTACATCTTAGTGTGGTCCAACTGTCTATCTTTGAGCAAGCATAGATTCAGGTTGTAGGCAAGTTATGACAAATTAAAATAGCCAGAGTTTTAAAATTTTTGGACTTTATCCTCAAGATTTATATATCAAATTCTTCAGAAACCCGGTGCCCTGTATCTCACCTGGAAACTGCCAATGCCAACACCACATGCACTGAGGAAAATCTGTTTGAATCCACTTGTGAATACCAATGTATACCTGGGTATGAGGTGACAGGAGGTGTTACCACGGTTACGTGCATGGATGACCAGTCTTGGAGTGCAGAAAAGGCAATTTGTGAAAAGAAGATTTGTTCATCAACTGATGAAAACATCGTGAAAGTGAGATCAACATTTATTTATGCTTTTCTTGTTTACTAAAGTCATGTATATGTTATGAGTATTAAGTCATAAAGGTATAAGTTTTTATTGCAAAAAAATAATAAATGATATATTAAAAAATTACAAAACCACCATTTTAAACATAACAGTTTTTCATGCTAGTTTTTTGTTTTAAATAGGCTGATAAAAATGGAAATTTGACATGCACGGATGGTCACATATTTGACTCGGTATGCTCATTGGAATGTGACGTTGGATACGAACTGGTTGAAGGCGGATCTTCCCAGACCAGGTGCAGTGAAGATGCAACTTGGCAAGCACCAATTGGATATTGCATCAGTAAGTTTGAAAGCCCTTCTTTAATTTGTGTTCTAAATTAATATTATTTTATTGTATCATAGAAATATTTATACCAACGTTTTCACAGAGATCGAATGCCCAATTCTTGATGAACCTGTCAATGGAAACATCAGTTGTAGTGAAAATAACAAATACCTTTCGGAATGTGAATTCCAGTGCAGCTTGGGATATGAGATTGTTGGGGAAGCAATCACTATGTGCCAAGCTGGAAGAACATGGAGTTACGCTGTACCGACTTGTCAACGTAAGTTGAAAAAATACCATTTAGTAAGAAAATATTAACCCCCGATTTTTAAAGTTGGTTAATTTTGTTGACCAAATAATGCTTTTATACAATTTGTAATAATGTAAGTAAAGTTTAGTTGGTTAAATGTATTTGAAAGTGCTAAAGTATCAAATAAGTAAAATCATAAATAGTAGTTATTAGGTAATAATCCAACAATGCAACCAGGTGTTAGTTGTCCAACAAACCACCTCACACTGACCCATGGTTCAGTATCTTGTTCAATTGGCAACAAGTTTGAATCAGTGTGTGCATACCAATGTGACCGAGGTTATGAAATGGGAAGAAGAGACTTCAACCAATCAACATGCACGGAACTTATGCTGTGGACCAATCAGAAACCAACATGTATGAAAAAGAAATGTGCAATGGACAGTCCTGATATTGTTAAGGTAAATTACCTTAAATTAATAAAGACTTTTTTACCTAAAACATAACTAAGAAATAAGTTTTATACATACACGTTCTATGTGCATGCTAACACTCTGTATTACCATCTTAGGCGAATTTGATCGGCACTGTTACTTGCACAGAAGAAAATCTATATCAGTCAGTTTGTTCTGTTGATTGTCCGAGTGGTTATGAGCTCACAGAAGGACATCAAGACATTACATGTTCACACACTGCCCAATGGAGTGAAAGCATGGGACATTGTCAAAGTAGGAAATAAAATAAGATCTTTTAATTATCATAGTTTTCCTCTTTTATAAGGTATTTTATTAATTTAATGGTACAGGTATTTTTGGTCATTTCTTATGCACCATTTAGTCCATCAAAAAACAATGTGGGTCCGTTATTATTAACTACCGTGACTATTAGCAAAATAGATTTCTCACAAGTCATGTTTCATCAGGGATACGATGTGGTGTGCTTGACCAACCTATGAACAGCACCATGGTCTGTTCTGATGAGGACAAGTTTGAATCTGTGTGCCACTTCACTTGCACACCTGGATATTACCGAGATGGACCATCATCTACCACTTGCCAAGCGGATCGCACTTATTCCAATGAACTACCTACATGTCAAAGTACGGATGAAATGTTGTGATTGGACAGCTAAGCCAACTATTTTGTAGTTGTATAGTTTCCTTGGTTTCTTTAAATGGCTTTGACGAAAAACGTGTAAATTTTAGTTAGAAAACAGGAATAATATGGCAAATATACAGGGGTTGGAGGCAAACTGCCTTAATATATCTTATAGATAATAATTTAATAGGCCTGTAGTTATAAAATACCATTCACCACTCTAATGTGGTTAATTTATATAACTCATTCATAGAAATCAGTTGTCCTGATGATCACAACAATATTCAATTTGGATCGGTCAACTGCACTGAAGGCAATCTCTTCCAATCTGTCTGCTCATATCAGTGTGATGCCGACTACCAGATATTCGGGGATAGTTTCGCTACAAATTCGATTGTGACGTCGGAATGTCAAGACTTTGGTGAATGGACGGAAGTTGTTCCAATTTGTGAAAGGAAAACTTGTTCTCATGACGATGAAGATTTTATTGCAGTGAGTATTGAGCACTGTATCAGATAATCATGTTTTTAGATGTCAGACAGTTTAATGTAGTTTAAATCTTGTTATGTGAATAATTTATTAATGTGGTACCGGATTTTTATATTTTAGAGAATTTTGTTGTATTTTTAAATTTAACTGATCTACTTATCCATTATGTAGTGAAGTACGAAATTTCTCTGTTTACTGCTTAATTATTCTTTTTCCAAAAAAAATATCAAAACATCTGTAACTTCCCAGGCCATGGAGAGTGGATCAGTTGAATGTAGTGATGGAAATCGTGCCGGCACAGTTTGTATGATTACATGCAATGAGGGATATGAAGTGGTTGGAATGACTGTGATCACGTGCACATCATCTGGTTCATGGAACGACTCCATCGGATATTGTGAAAGTAAGAATTGGAAGTTTTACAATAAACACATTAAAATTAACTGACCTCTCAATTTTTAAAAAAATTTGATCTGTAGTGGAATTTAAGTTATGAGCCTTTTAATTAAAGTAAATGAATCTAAATAATAATATTTACCAATAAAAATTATTTTTTTGCAGATATCGAATGTCCTCATTTAAATCCACCTGAGTCTGGTGACATATCATGCACATCGGAAAACAACTTTGCATCAGTGTGCACATACACATGCGATGACGGATACCAGTTTGTCGGGGATGTGGATGTCAATGAGAAAGGCACACAATGTTTATCTGACAGAACTTGGACTGTGGAAACACTCGCACAATGTGAAAGTATGTTAATCTTTAAAGTAATTTATTATAAAATGCATGTGGGAGCATAAAAATTGCACTGTTCTGATCTGTGATTTAGTAAGTTAATACTTGTATGTTATATTACATATGATTAAGTGCCTTACTTCTAAAAAGGCATCATTTAGAGCAGTGCTTCCCAAACTAGGGGTCGCGACCCCGACGGGGGTCGCAAGAAAAAAAATGGGGTCGCAAAAGCTTCCTGTTTTTCATACAAATTGCTTATAATACCCTACTTTATGCTTCGTAGCCTATTTATTAAAAAACTTTCTCTGAATTGAAACGGCATTATTGGCGTTTTTGACTACAGTATAAAGATACATTACACTGTTAAATTCCGTCTGTAGTACTGTGACGAACTACCATTGTTACAGCATAGTGTACATTATGTACACATTGAGCCACGGTTTGACTTACTGTGCAAAAACATGCAGCTCATTAAATAACAAACTCAGTTTTCGATCTTTGTAAATACTGTTGTTTGTCTGCTTTTTTACCGTACTCTTACATTCTTACAACTTAAAATAAGTTAAAAAGACAAAAAGGGGTCGTAAATTTTTTTGATAATGAGAAAAGGGTCGCTCGTAAAAAAGTTTGGGAAGCCCTGATTTAGAGCATATATTTACACACAAGGTAATTTGGAAAATATTTATAGAAAAACACTGTCCGCTGTGGTCTGCCCCCGACCATGGATCAATCAACTGCACTGACAGCAACTTGTACATGTCACAATGCTTGTACATGTGCGAAGACGGCTACAGACTGAGCCATCCAACAGACAGCAGCAACCAGCATAGTGAAATTGTGTCCTGTGGAAGCAATGCGGAATGGAGTGTGGCCGAAGCACCAAAATGCACAAGGATAACATGCTCGCCTAATGCAACTACACTGCAACAGGTAAGACCTTCAGTGGGCTAACAAAATTAATATTTATTATGCCATGTAAAAGCATGTTTCTGTAATGTAAGAAAATACAAGTAAAATAAATTATAGAAATGAAAAATGTGGACCCAGACCTATATATCCCATTTTTACTCTATCATCATCATATGTGTTATTATCAAACATTCAGTTAATTGGTTCAATTAACTTTTTCAGACTGAACTTCATGGTTCAATCACTTGCTCCAACAACGCATTTTATGAATCAGTATGTACTGTAAAGTGCAATAAGGGGTATGAGTTGAGTGGGGAAAATAATGTGACAAGTTGCAGTTCGTCTTTAGAATGGACACCTCAGTTATCCGCTTGTGAAAGTAAGTAATTTACATTTAATCGACACTAAATAATTAAAGTAAAGATTTGTCCATTACTGTTAATATATTCCTATTTTAGAAATCCAATGTAACGCACTGGTGGCACCAGCCAATGGTAGGATCTCATGTAGCGAGGGGAGCCAATATAAGTCGCACTGCAAACTCATGTGTGACCTCGGGTATTCCATCCTTGACCCTGAGAACGATTATGATGTCAACAAAGGAATAGAATGTCGAGCTGACGGTAGCTGGTGTGGGGAAGTACCTACCTGTGAAAGTAAGTTTTGTTTAGTAGAAACAATTATTTTTTTGTCATTTTCTGCAGTAAAATACTAACAACATTTTTTAAATTGTTTTAAATTGATAAATTTTTTCAGAAATCCAATGTTCTGCTGCCCACCTGAGCATTGCATATGGGACGGTGCACTGCAGTGATGACAATATCTTCCAATCAACCTGTGTCTACCACTGCAATACTGGATACCACATGATACAAGGACAACCCGACAGAGCTGAGTGCACTCACAACACAAGGTGGACGAACCCAGTGCCAACCTGTGAGAATAATCGCTGCCCTGCTAATGATACCAGTATCTCTGAGGTTAGAACAATAAATATTACCCATTCATTGTTTAAGAACAAATTTATTGTGTTTTGACATAAACAGTCTATTGTATGATTGAGGAAATTTAGGATTTATAAATTTATCTACTAAGTAGATCATGAGAATTAAAAGAAATTATTATAACTTTTCGTTCATTTATATTTATACCAACAACAAAACTGTAACTCTTTTATTTTCTGGTTATTTTAATAATGTTTTAATATTTAGGCACTTCTATTTGGAGATGTCACTTGCACTGATGAAAATAAGTTTGGATCACGATGCTTGTTAAAATGTTATGAAGGATATGAAATGAGTGGGGAACCAGGAACCAATTGTCTGGAGTCTGGCAGATGGAGCAATGGACTTGGACTGTGTTCAAGTTAGTATGCTTTATTGGATTTTTGATTTCAAAATATCTTACATGGTACATCATGCCAAATCACAATGAATGTTACATTTTTGGTAAATAGATGTAAAAAACATTAAATTCTCCAGAAATTGAGTGTGAACCGATAGAAGCACCATCCAACACTTCACTACAGTGCACGGATGAATTCAAGTTTCAATCGCTGTGCGTGTTCGAGTGCATAGCTGGTTATACTCGTTCAGATGAGGCATCATACGACATGTCATGTCAAGCTGATGGAAACTGGATGGGAAGTGTTCCAACCTGTGAAAGTAATTAAAAGCTTTTATTGTGTTTAGTACACTACTTTTATTTCAATTCAAAAGTTTTTTAAACATTAATCTTCTGAAAATTTAAACAGCCATATTGCTTTAAAATTTATTACATTATAAAATTAATACACATATTTAAAATTTTTTGGGGGGTTATATAATTTTTTATTGTGTTATGTATGTTCAGTTTCATTTACGCATTAATATATTTTTTGTAAACCGAGTTTTTTTTTTCCAGAAATAACTTGCCCAATTGATCAAGTGGTTACAATCGAACATGGCCAGGTCACATGCGATGACCAGAATCGTTTCGAATCGCAGTGTGTGTTTGTGTGTGACCCTGGCTACACAATGTTGCATCATAATAGCGAATATGATGTAACAACACATGTGTTAAGCTGCTTAGCAAATGGAAGTTGGGATTTTGAGAATTATCCCGAGTGTGTTCCTGTTGGGTGTCCCGATGTGGTATGTATCAATGACACAATTTTGTGGAGAACTACAGTTTTAAAAATAAAATAATTTAAATAAAAATAAAATGTTTTAATATTTATTTCATGAAAAATTTAAAAAATACAACATTTTGCAAATATTCAATTTTTCGCTGATGGCATACTTTTAAATAATTTTTTAAACAATAAAATTCTTTTGTAATATATATATCATATTTTTTTATAAATATAAATATTTTTTTTGGTTTCAGGGTGTAGTGAATGGGAGACTTGATTGCAGTGGTGGTTTTACATACGGATCGCAATGCATGTTATCATGTGATAATGGATATGAAGCAACATCCCCATCCATCAATATTCAGTGCGACAGCAGTGGGGAATGGTGGCCACAACTTGCTGCTTGTCAAAGTAATTTATTTTCTATGTAATTTTTCTTTTAATTATTGAATAGGTAAAAACTACTTATTAATTAGGTTAAAATACTACAATATAAACAGGGTGATTGTTATTGATATAATTATCTTTGATAACATGACCCACTCTTATAGAAAATTCTGTATATACTCGTAATTTTCATAAACTAGTTAATTCAAGTTTATTGAACAATAAATGAACATATTTTTGCTGAGAATTGACTGTAAAATTGACTTCTCTTCAACAGAAATAAGTTGCTCTGACCCAACAACTCCACACACAAGCATATCATGCACAGATGGCTTTAATTATGGTTCAATTTGCTCATTTTCAAGCTGTGAGGTTGGTTATGAAGCATCCACATCAGTGGATGATGTTACAAGCTGTATGGCTGATGGACAGTGGTTGGGACTAGCACCGCAGTGCACAAGTAAGTCCAATGGGATTTTATACACTGGATATCACCTGACACATAGTGCTTATAAAATATGTCAGTAGCATAGCAATGCATTTTTCTTTTACATAGATTTTTATAGTAAAAATAAACATTAAGTGACCATTTTATAAATTAAGTGTTTCTTACTGTGCCTTTTTTATGTATTTCAATTTGATGTCATTACTATAGAAAAGACTTGTCCTGCTTCCTTCATTGATGTGAACAATGGACGGGTGGTTTGCAATGATACAAACAACTTCCAGTCAGAATGTGAGTTCATATGCGACACTGGTTACGAGTTGAACCAAGTTAATAATATCGCACGATGTGGTCAAACAAATACTTGGAACATCCAATCTCCTTTTTGCATAAGAAGACAATCATGTGGCTCAACTGTAAGTTAAATATTTCAATTGTGGGAATTGTGGAAAAATGTTTTGAGCAATTCAACTATGTAACCTTTTTTGTTAAAATAGTTTGCATAAAATTATTTTTTTCTTATCTGGATGTTTTTTTTGATAGTACGTCTTTACTTAACTTTATCTATAGTTGATAACATAATGTACTAACCTGAAACGACCATGTCACAGTATGTTCCATTCGGCAACGTGCACTGTGGTAGCGATGGTCGCTGTCGATTGAACTGCCAGCCGACCTCCACACTTCTTGGGGTTGCTGAAAGCATCTGCACCGATGTTAATGGGACAGTTTCGTGGACACCTGCTCTTGGAAGCTGTTTACGTAAGTAACTAATCTAGTTGAAAAATATAAATGGCAGAATCGTGTTTATGTCTCTGCCTTTACATTATTAATTTTATTTATTTAGTCAATTTTAGAATATTTTTTATTGTTGTGCACATTGGAATGCGGCTAAATATAAAACACATTTTACCCTGGTAATAGTTCATTTAATTCAAATTAAATTATATCTGAAAATAACCTGTCACAGGTCGCTCATGTGCCGCCATCACTTCGATAAGGAATGGAAATGTAGAGTGCACCAATAACTTCAAATTCCGATCAGTTTGTCGGTTTAGATGTGAAAATGGCTATCAGCTATCTGGCCCGGTTGCTGCAAGATGTAATGCTAACTTACAGTGGAGCAGTGAGACTCCAGTCTGTCAGGGTGAGTATTCATAAACTTCCTGTGATTTATCAACCTGACTGCAAGGTACACAATTGTAGGACAATACCAATGATTCCGTCCAACTGTGAATACTAACCCGTTCCGTGACAGATATGTATTACTACAGTGTTAAAGTAATCGAATAAAACAAACTGCTACTTGGGAGTAGACAGTAGACTAATAAAAAATTATATTCCTTTTATCCAAATATTTTTTGCTACAATGCTATGTCATAGCAAAGACCTAATATCGACTGACACAACTCTTGATTAAAACTTTTACTAACTCTGGTTTATTATTTCAGCCGTAACATGTAACGCAACATATACCGACATCGCATTCGGATCTGCCATTCAATCCAATTCCAATTTGCAAGGGTGAGTGTCATTGTCAGCAATGATTTTGCTTTTAATATGTCTGTACTAATAAACATGCAATTAACAGGTCAGTGATAAGATACACATGTACTGAAGATGGGTATGTGTTGGTTGGCGACCACCAGATCACGTGTCGGAGTGATGGTCGATGGAGTGCGGAGAAACCAAAATGTCAACGTTAGTATTACATTATTTTCTTTAAGATTTAACCCTGTAAATGTTTGTAAATGTCGATAAAGTTTATTTGTTTACCTTAGTTACTAAATTCTAACCAGCAGTTTTAAAATACAGTAGTACAAAAATATTTTAGAAATTTTCAACAGTGATACACAGTTAACAAATATTCAGTGTGAAATTCCACTATTATGTTCCCACAATCAATTCGTAATAACATATAAATATGTGATTACTTGCAGGCCAGCAATGTCCACCACTACATATTGTTAACGGGGGCGTTCAGTGCACCCAGGAAATCCACAATGAATGGGGTTCCCAGTGTTCGTTCTTCTGCAATGAATTTCACCAACTTGACGGCAACCACTCCACCACTGTGTGTGGAAGAGATGGACAATGGAGCAATCCAACTCCATTCTGCAGAGGTGATTGTGCTTATCATACTAACATGAATAATGATACATAAAAACTAGAATTACTGTATCAAAGAAGCGTTTTGTTAAATTTAAGTGAAACTTAACAAACAAAACACCTTTATTATGCAAAAACCTTACTTGGTATGGCTAGGTTTAATATTACCATAATTTAAAAAACAACTTAGATTTTGATCTTGTTTATTACCAGGTCACTGTGATATTGATTTTCCCAACTTTGAAAACGGAAGTGTCACTTGCACAAATTCGAACTACCATCATTCTCAGTGCAGGTAAGTTAGAAATATTACACTTAGTAATTGTGTATAGCTGTTCATTAGATTGTTTTAATTTAAGCTGAGGCCACAGTTTTACTTTTATTAATTTCAGTCATTTTTATTATTTTTTACTGTGTGGGGCTGTTGAAAAGTATCTGCACTGATCAGTCCCATGCATTATAATCCGAACTTAAATATTTGTTTCAATTTCAGCTTCAGTTGTGATAGTGATGAGAATGGAACACCGCTTAACATGCACGGATCCAGATTATTAACGTGTCAGAGCAGTGGGAGATGGAGTGCCACACCACCCTGTTGCACAGGTACAACGTACAACCTTCATTATTCATGAAAATATTTCATAAGGCTGTATCCGGTTTCCTTGTGGCAATTGCTGAACACGATTCATGGATCATTTAACAGAATAATTGAACCGAATAATTGTCCAACTAAAAATTTAATTATTTTATTTTCAGTAAGGGACAGTAATAATAATGTCATACGGTGTACAGTACACAATAACAATTTCCGAATTCACTACAAACCCAACATTATGTGAATTTTGTTCTCACAGATGCATGCCCCAGTCGGACCAAAGTGGACTTGTATATTGTAATTGAAAGTAGATCAAGTGTTGAAAGTGGAAACTGGAACACACTGCTTAACTTTATAAATCTGGTAAGTACACTTTTTGCTTCTTAAAATGTATAGTATTTAAAAGTACACATACACTTGATATCTAAATTAAGGTTTTTGTTACCAAGGTTTGGATTTTAAAAACCGACAGGACCTTAAAAAACCATTGTGATTTTAATTAACATGCCTTTAGGTTTATTATTAATAAACACGTATATTTCAGTTAATTCGACAATTCAGTGTTAATGACGAAACAACTCTTGTCGGTCTTCTTCGTTACCATAGAGAGGTTGATGTAATAGGGGAAGTCCCCCTGGGACGACATAGAAATCTTGAAAGTTTATCGCGAGCCATCAAGTTCATGCCATATGGTGGTTATGGTGAGTTAAATGTGTTAATACTGATATTTTCCACCTTTGCACCAGTTAGAAAACACACTGGAAACTAGCTGTGATTGGCATTTTTTTTTAAATTTGTGTTTTTTTGTGCTTAGTGGTCTACTATATAGCAGAACAAGACATAACAAAAAATACCTCACAGGTGCCAACATCGGTCGTGCTCTGCAACATGTCAGCAGTCGGAGTTTGGAAAGTGCCGGAAACAGATTGGATGTAAGGGACCACGTCATTTTATTCACTGATGGTCGGAGTCAGGATAACGTGACCACTGCCGCTCAATTGTTGAAGGAACATGCCACGGTTAGTTTCTTTGTCCTCTTATTTCATTTCATTGTTTTAATATAAATTGAAAATTTATTTGTTGATTTTTTACGTTGACAATTTTAAGAAAACATAGCTTTTTACATTAAACATCAATTTTCTAAAACGCCGTAAATGGATTTAGGTAGTAATGACATATTCAGTTTCTAGTTTGTTTTTATTGTATAATGCTTCACCACAGGTTTAATAATCTAAGCAACAAACATATATCTATAATATTCATTTCTAATATACAGGTACAAGTTGTAGGAATGCAATCGAACAGAATGAACCGAAAACAACTTGAAACTATAGCAAGCAAACCAAACTATGTTCACTCTGTTCCAAACATCTCAGCACTTGATCAAAGTGTTGTGGAAGCTATCACCATGAATATGTGTGAAAATCCATGCCTGTAAGTATCACTTCTTTTTTTGAGAAACACGCAGAAAAACAAACAGTTTTAATAATTTTGCTCTTCTTTTTCAGACTCAGCCAAAATTATATAACTAGAATGAGAAGTTACATCACAGTGTAGAAGAACACCATTTTCTTAATTTTAAATTTTATCTCTTATATTTCATTATTTATATTGCAATTTTATCATTTCTTTGTTTAAAAATCTTCCTTTGTTGATCTTACGCATGTTTCGTTCTAGATTAAGATTTGCTTGCACTGTTTAAACAATAATTTTTCTTTATTTAGTCGCTTAGTGTTATACACCGCTGTGTCCTTGTATAAGTGTTATTTATGACATTTTAGTGTTACCGAGCATTGTATGGTTGAAGATATCTAATAAACTGATGATTTAAAATATTTGGTCTAAATTTCAGGCATTATTTACAAATGAGCACGAGATAACTATACCTATAGCAAGTTTGGATAAAACTTTAAATTAATTCTGAAATTTACCATTTTAACCCAACAAATCAAAGGCATATGAGGGTTGACATGCCTAATTACTCTAACCTTTCACACATCTACCTCCACTACCATTTTCCCACTTTTTTAATCGAAGTAAAAGTTAAAAAATGCTTGAATGAGAGTGATCTTAATAAGTTAACCAACATTTAAATACAGAAAGAATAAATTAAAATATCAGTTGTCATTGCCGCTACTCCGTCTGTTAAAAACATTTTGTTAATGCACTGGGAAAGTTGATGTCCGGCCGGTTGATTTAGCGGTTAAGTACGTCGCCTTTTAATCGAAAGGATGTAGGTGCGAAACTGGTCGCTAGCTAGTCGGTTGTGTCCTTGGGCAAGGCACTTTGCGGACTTGCCGGAACCCAGCGGATTAATGGGTTCTATCAAATTGAAGGAACGTGTCTATCATATACAACACACTGCAATAGCTCGATGCGCGCAAGGTAATCTGACGATTGCCCGTGTGTTAAACCCCTTAGTTTTCCCATTCACGGGGATAAACATGAATATCCTATACTATATTTTCATACAGCGAAATGTATTATGTTGGGTTTAAAATCGTACGACAAATATTGACAGCAAATATCTTCAAAAGTTTCAAATTATCTGAAATGTTTTGTTCTCACGCAATTGGACTATGACATGCAAAATTAACTTTGCTTGAAAAAATTATACCGACTCAAAATTGTTGTGATATACTTTTGGGACTTCTTTTCAACAAAAAATAATTATTTTCTACAGCATTTTGTAAAAAACAGCACGGAATAAATTGAATCTATCATTGTAAAATGTAAACGAAATTACGGACGCAGGTAGGCCTAACGTATATACACGGAAACAGATTTCGCAGACGACAGATATATGACAGAAAACTTCTTTCTAATTTTTAGGGTATTTCCCTATGCCATTTTACATTTTTTTATTTAAAACATTATTAAATGACGAAATCACATTCTACTAAATATTATCCAAAATAAAGCGTCTTGTTTAGTAATGTCGTGACAAAAGCTAAATTTCTGAAAAACATCCGACTTAGTTTTTCATGTCTTCGGGGATTTTCCCTGGGCTTTTTACCTGAAAGTTTCTGGAAAAATTGATGGGAAAATTGATATCTAGATCTTTTATCTAACAATCATTGGAGTTTTAATCCGATTCAATGCTACTTCTCGGAGATATCGCGGCGACATGTGCCAAATCTTAATATTTAGGGTATTTCCCAGGGTTATTTTTCACTTAATTGTATTTCAAACAACACTAGTTAACGGAGTAATATTTTACCAAATATGGAGAATCTAAATTCTTAGAAAAAAGTCGGGGCGAAACTGCATGCCAGTCAAACGTTTTACCAAAGAAAGAAATAAAAGGAAAAACCCAAGATATGTATTTTTTTAAAAGACCTTTAACTTAATTCGATTTGAAAGATCAATTGAACTGCACATATCACACATCACAAATCCACTACCCACGTGAGCAGTGTTGTTTGCGCGAGCATTGGTCGTCATAATAAAGAAACAAAACGGAAACCAGAGCACTGCCGTGTATACAATCATACTACTACGATTAGAGAGAGCATCGGATTGAGTCAATTCTAAATTAGTGCATACTACGTTTTTGGAAGCTGTATTAGTTATATCGTGGTATATATTTCAGTGACGTAATAATTTTCCTGGATTTAACTGTTAGAAATATACGCCATGGTGTTTTATTTCGCAGCAATAAAATGTACTACACGTCACTGTTGTAATTAAAATTGCTGCATGTCATTGTAGTAAGGTAGTAGATAGATCTCGTCGCAAACATAGGTTTTTAAACAATACTCATCTCGCTACTTGGTTTACAGAAGGGTAATTAGTTTGTTTTACACATATAAATTTGTACAAAGCTGGGCTCAAAAGATCAGAAAGAAAACTGAACTGTAAAGTGAATTGCTCGTTGCAGTTTCTTTGTTTGTGTCATGGTGGTGACTAAAGAAAGGTCCATTCATTTTGTATTAACTTTATTTTACCACCAGCGGAAACAATATGACGCACAGCAACGCAGTAAATGAGTCACAGCGTGAATGGGTATAATATATACCGTACTTGGACTACTATTTAAAAGCTTCTATATTTAGTATTATTTCTACTTACCACTTTAATAACGATTTTTTAACAGACAAATATCTCTAGTTTATTGGTTAACTATAATGCTTCACAGACTGAAGTTGTTTGCCCCTTCCAGGGGCCATCTTATTCTTGCCCCACTTATTTATCGACCCTGACAGAAAAAAAGCAATATGACTGCTTATGCGTGAACAAGAGTTCGCTGACAAAGGCGCCTGGAGTGTATTTAAAAAAAGAGAGAAAGAAAGGCATTATACTGTAACGGTTAAAGACTATTCAAATACATCATTGTGTATTTAAGATTGTGTACCGCGTTCAAGACCAGTTTCAAAGTTAGCAACTAGTTGCTTTATCTTTCACATATCAATAGTTAAAGCATGGCCTCACGCTTATTGAAGCTGGGCAAGTTTTCTGGGCTCCGTCGTGCTGTTGTTTTAACAAAGGGTAAGTCAATAATGTTAACAGGAATATTAGTGTCTGTATTGTTTTATATTCTATTTCTACAACTACTGTTCGCTTAGTGTAAATTGGGTTTTCATCAAACCACTATTGCAATTGCAAGTATTTTCTCATGGAATGACTTAGCGCAAAAAAGCTTTACTTTTGATGGTTACGTGCTCATTTTTTTGTATGTTTTGGCCGCATGATT
This sequence comes from Ciona savignyi, assembly GCA_000149265.1. Lineage (NCBI taxonomy): Eukaryota > Metazoa > Chordata > Ascidiacea > Phlebobranchia > Cionidae > Ciona > Ciona savignyi. The sequence continues at coordinate 166,882 of CH002692.1, forward strand.
GTAACGGTAGGACGCTTTTAGGAATTTGAACTTGTATTGGATGTGAGAAGATCACCTCATATAAACTAGAAAGCAAATCATGCAACGTATCCGTAAATTATTTTAACCTCCGTCATACACTGGTTGTAAGTAACACACTTAAAACAGATTTACTGGTTTGGTGTACTCTTATTTTATCGTCTTCCAATAACTAAGGTAAACACACCGCTGCGTTGTCAGCAGAAAACACGTATATAAATTTGGCCCTAAATTGTTTTGTTGTGCAGACAGCAAGGAGCCAATTCCCAAAGATGGTAAACATTAATGAGTGCACAATTGACACAAACTTGTCAACTTAGTATAGTTACTATGAATACCAAAAAGTGTTTTTGATATAGCGATAATATCAACATAAAATAATGCAGTTTTAAATTTTGAAACCACGAAAACAATAATTGATGTTTTCAGACAGGTGTAAACCGTATTGTTTAAATAAATGGATGGAGTAATTGAGTTGCGGTTTTCCGTGACAGTGCGTAGTTTATTATTTCTCTACCGTATCTGCTTATGGCTAAAAATATTGGTTTAAACAAATTTAATGTGGTAATGAATTCACTCTCTGGAGATTTTGCTTTATTTTTATTTCACAATCTTCATTACATTGATCATTGTGCAGACTAATACTTTGCGACTTTAACCTAGTTAATATTCATGAATTTAATTTCAGCGTCTTTACAATTCTAATTTCCCAGGTGTACGCTCGCAACACTCAGCAACCGCTTCTCAGGGAGACAAATACACGAGACCTGCTGTTAAAACTGAAATTCCCGGTCCCAAATCCAAGGTAAGGCAATATCGCCCCGCGCTATTATGTGTGTAGACCCGGTCCGAGTTGATGATAATGTATGTCATTGAAACATTGCAGTTTTTTAAAGATAGTTACGTACTTGTTAGGGCAAAATCAAGCGTACTCACTACAATACATTCTCGTGCTACAAATACTTAATAAGGAGTAAACTGTAACGAAATACAAAATAAACTTGCAATGATAATTAATTAATAGGAAACTCTAGACATCTAATGAAGGCCGACGACGAATTGAGTGTAGTTTTTAAACACGTTCGCTGCATACGAAATACATCTGTTCGTACCGTGAATCTATTTGTTTATTGCTTTGTTATAGGGCTAATATCTCGTATTAGTCTTAACGTCACATGATTAAGCAGTACAGCCAGCTCTCAACGATTATCTAAATTGACTGAACACAACTGAGCAAAGTATTTCCGGTTTTAGGCAATACTATGTTTAATCAGATTGTTCTGACATGTTTTCAAGAGAATTTCATTTCCAGGAGCTTGCCGCGCGAACCGACTCAATCCAAGTAAGTTTGTTAAAATTGAATCGATCGGTAGATTGCAATTAACTTTTCACCATCGATTTGCTGCCGCTGTGGTGGCTCATTAAAATTTAATCTTGCTAAAGTTTGACGTTATTGAAATTACAATCGATTACATAACGAATTCTAATTTGGGAAAACACTGCGTATACAGACCCCTGCTGTTTTACTAGAATACATACAAACTTTACTTCTCGCTCCTGATATTTTGCTGTCAGCATGACTCTACGGGATTGTATCGATATTAATTACACGTAACGAAATGGCGTACACGTTATTTTACACAAACGTATCTTACCTTTCAACAGAATTAACCTCTGTGTAGTATTACGCGAATGGACTTTATCTGCATAAATGCTATTATGACACTCTTGACAAAGTCAAAGGTTTTGTAATTTATAGTTATCTATAAAATTTAACGAATTATTATTATTTATTTTTTTTAAATGCATGTTCATATCCCATCTGGTAAAGGAAAAAAATACTCGTTTCACTAAAACAAGATGTGTCTGCACCTACACGGTTTACATGCCAAAGATTATTTCAGATGCCCATCCTCAATTGTACGGAAATGAAAAATCTATCACTCCTATTCCAGGTTGAAATATACTTGTTTTGTGCAGAACACTGGCGCCTTGTCATTTTTCTGCGACTTTGAACAAAGCAAAGGAAACTACCTGGTTGACGCCGATGAAAACGTTCTCTTGGATTGCTTTCAACAAATATCATCTTTGCCATTAGGTAAACTATTAAACTAAATTTTCATTAAATGTCAACTAATAAAAAATGATCCTGCTATTTTGTACTTCAAATCGTTCAGGTTACAACAACCAAGAGCTGCTGGATTTGTGCAAAAATGATCATTTTCAGGTATTTTGTGATCTGTTACTATGTAACATTTGCACTTATTGAAATATTGTTTTTAGGCCACGTTGTTAAATCGACCAGCATTAGGAACTTTCCCGGGACTTGGTTTCCCCCAATTAGTAGAAGACAGTCTTCTACGAGTTCCGCCGCCTGGTCTGAACCAGGTTATCACGATGGCATGCGGAAGCTGTTCAAATGAGAACGCATACAAAGCTATCTTTATGTGGTACATGAAGAAGAAACGCGGTCAAGAAATGCCAGTTCTGGATGATCTCGCTTATGAAACTTGCATGAAAAATCAGGTTTTAATTAAAAAATAAATTTAACTGTTTTTTTTCGTTTAATAACATCAGCACTGACAGTGTTATGTAGATCGGTGTTATTACAGGTTCCTGGATCGCCAAAACTATCAATACTCTCATTTGACGGAGCGTTTCATGGCAGAACTCTTGGTACTCTATCTACTACACACAGCAAGCCGATTCATAAGCTTGACATTCCTGCTTTTGATTGGCCCATTGCTCCGTTTCCTCGTTTAAAATATCCGCTGGAGGTGCACGAGAGCGAAAATGCCGCGGAAGAGGTTTGATTGCTTGTTTTGGCTTTATGGTTACAGTTTACTTTGTGTTGACATTCTTCTATTTTAATTGTAGGCGCGGTGTTTGGAAATAGTCGAAGATTTAATCAATGAGTGGAACACAAAAGCGCCAGTGGCAGGAATTGTGATCGAACCAATTCAAGCTGAAGGGGGCGATAACCATGCGTCTTGTGAGTTTTTCAGAAAACTGCGAGACATTGCACTTAAGGTAAACTAACTCTTCTAAAACTGCCATGTCGGGTTTAAAATGTTTTGTTTTGTTTTCCAGTATGATATTGCGTTTCAAGTAGACGAGGTACAAACCGGAATGGCAATAACCGGGAAATGGTGGGCTCACGAGCACTGGGGGCTTGAAACACCACCAGACATTGTCTCATTTGCCAAGAAAATGTTTGTTGGGGGATTTTACTTTAGCGATGCAATTCGTTGGAACATGGTATGTATTGATTATTACGTTTAAAAACAACTGTTACATCGCATTCCCCGCTCCAGGGTTACCGAATCTACAACACATGGATGGGTGAACCCTCCAAACTGCACTTCCTAAAGAAAACAATCGAAATTGTGAACTCACAAAATTTGGTAAATCAAGCTCAGTTGACTGGAGATTACTTAATGAAAGGTTTAAGGGAACTTGAAAGCGCATATCCTGCTTTACTTAATTCAAGTCGAGGTCAAGGCTTATTTTGTGCCACAAGTATAAGTGGGGATGGAGCGCGGGATAAAGTTTCCAAGGATTTGCTTAATCAAGGTTAGTGAGTATTGTTGTTTTCGGTGCATGCATTGTTTTCATTTATTCTGAACATTATTCGCATATCTGAGAGGCCTGTAACTTTATGATTAATGATATGTAATGTTAAACCAACTTAAGCATAGTTTAAGTTGTGAAGTGGTTGACAACGTTTTCTATCCAGGTGTATTGGTGGGCTCATGTGGCAATGAATCCATTCGGTTCCGTCCGTCACTTCTTTTCTCCCCAGCGCATGTTGACATTGTCTTGGACAAATTGAATGTTGCGCTTAACAACGTGAACGGTTAAGACCCAATTATGTTATAAATCATATTTTTATCATGGATCGGTTTTTCTACGGGTGGGGAATTATCGTGGGCTATGGTTGCATTTGTTTTTTTATTATTCATTGCTGTATAATTTGTGTGCTTGCATTTTGTGTAAACCCGTGGTTATCATGTATATATTTACATATTATCATATTAAGGCACTGTTTCTGCACTAACCTTTTTTTAATTTGACGGCAATATTGTACGTTCAGCCATTTTATGGTATAATTTAAGTGTATTTCTATCCTTTAAACCGAAGGCATGTTTTATAACAAATCAACGGAAGATTTTTTTCATAGTTTCAAGTGATGAAAACGCATTGCTAAATATCTAATAATTTGCTAAAAATAGTATTTAATTTGAGAATTCTGTTTTTACGTGACTAAATAAATGAAGTAGATGTGGCAAATAACGATGTAGGTGTATTAGGTATATAGGTGACACTAAATCTATAAATAGTGAGTTATATCCGGTAGGCCTTTAGCTAAAAAGTTGTTGTATCTAAAACAGAAGATACGTCCACACATTACAATAAGCTTTTGCAACGTGACGGTGTTCTGTCGTTGGACTTTCGCCCATAGCTTACTTCCCAAGGGCGGTAGCCTAAACTGTCGATTGATAGTATACATCAAGGATGGATCACAAACTACTCATCGTTATTCTTGTTCTTCTCGTGTGCCTTCCTAATTCATAAATGAGAGTATTCCCAGCCATAGAGGCAAAGCTATATATACAGGTCGTCGACGCTTCAGTATATAATTTAAGTGCATTTCTATGAGGGTGAGCAGAAAACAACTGGTTTAAAAATCAATTCGTGACGTTAAATTACGTTTAGTTTAATTTCAGAAAGGCACACTAAAATATAAGTAAGTAAAGTTCGGGTAATGCAAACATCTATGACAATAGAAAATCAAAAAAAGTATCGATATCTAGGCCTATACCCACAATGTGATATATATATCACATATATATATATATATATATATACACACACACATGCCTGACCAGTTTTGCTCATAAAAGGAAATGGTTTAGACTTTAAATTGTCGCTGGACTAAATAATATTCGGTTGATAGACTGCCGTTATATTTTTATTACTGACCCACCAAGCCAAAGAGATTGAAGCTATGCCAATCAAATAACACACAGGACAGCATGAATGGTTATAGTCTAGTACTCTAGTCTAATGGATGGCGGTATAGTGAACTTGCTACACAGCAATATTTGTACTTGCATAAGTTGCTTAATACAAATTAAATATTACAACGAACGTTATTCCTTTTGTACAGTTATTACAAGCTTTTTTGAATGATACCTGCAAAAATATTAGTGCATGGTGCGCTATGAAGCAAGTACTTTTTCTATACCCCAAGATTTCGCCATATTGAATACTTAATGGCTTTACTCGTACTTAAACTCTTTAACACTCGATGGATGTCAATTGTTTATTTTTTCCCAGCGGTTGCGGATCATACAATCACCTCGTGACACCTTGTGATATGGTCCAAATAGGCAGTCTATATTCGGCACAATGAAATAACAATTTGTGAAAATGTTGACGCACATCTTCACTGATAGCTGGGCGTGCGTTCCCGGATAAGCGTATATGTGGATTCTTGACGTCAATTGTTTCTGCAGGATATGGCTCACATAGTCGAATCTGTCCTAGTTATATGCAAGTTATTAAAATGGGGCAACACGCTTGCTGTGTGTTTACACAAGATCACCGACCGAAAGCACAAATTACACACTCAGTAACGTCAGTACTTGAGATTGGGGCCACCGAGAAACACTAATTGTTTGACCTTATTGTGTGTGTCCATTTAACAACATACCGAAAGAACATATATCGTATTTAACAACATATATCGTACAAACAGTTGAAACTTGAACGGTTATGCAGGGTTATAAAAAAGAAGTCAATGTGAACAAGTAACCATAAGTCACCGTACACACAAGTTTAAGTCAAGTTAAAGACAAAGTTTATGGAATTTTAAATTTAACACTGTTGCTCAATGTTAATTTATAAACATGGTCTCAGCTATGGGGCATCACGATATTTGAAACTAAGCTCGGTAAAAAGCAGTTTACACGCGCCTAAACCTCATCTTGAACCCCCCTAATCGATTTGCATCAGATGATGTCTAGCTAACAAAGGTTTTATTATTTCTAACAACCACCCAACATCGCCCATGTTGTTGATTAATGGATTTAAAACATTAAAGCGTCTCAATAATTAACAACATGCCGCAATGGAATAGGGTGGAGGATTCATGTTTTATCCCCTGAATAGGAAATCAAGAAAGACGTACCACATGGGCAACCGTCAGATACCCACGTGAATATGCAACTGAATCTAATGCATTAATCGGTTCTGCTTAAACTGAAGAAACATTTCAATGTCAAGCACTGATTCGGTGTTAACTGTGTTTGGGCAGTAAAAACATACCCTACATTACAAAAAAATATATTTGCCACAACTTGTAATTGACTTTTCCACAGCACAGAGTTAAACTGTTTTACCTTACTTTGCTATTTTCAAAACAGAAAACTTCGCTATTTTCAAAACAGAAAACTTCGCTATTTTCAAAACAGAAAACTCAACATAATATTTGGAGGACATGAGCGTAAGACTGTAAATAGCTATTGTTTATGAGATATTTTACACCCTACCTACTAATAATATAATGGAAAAAATCTGTTTAGATCTTGACCATCTAATCACACTTATATATCAGCAACCCATCTGGATACTATATAATACTGCAGCACCTTTCGTTGAATGTCCTTTATGACGGGATTTCAATATTCATACACGCTTTGTGCATACAGCTTCGTGAGCTTAATGCATAAAACTATAAACAATTTTAAAGTTGTTTGTAAGGTCTACAACATATGTAAAGTGCCAAAGTTACCGGAACATATTCCATGGAACCCCTTGTATGACAGTTTTTTTTTTACCGAGCCAAGTTTCGAACCCATGTTGACCTCGTCACTTGGACCGTTTTTGAACAGTAGTTGGTATATAATATGTATCGGTCGCTTTAACCATTTGGACACACGACCGTACTTTTGTATGACGGTTGATGATATTTCACGCATGCTTCGCACATGCAGCTCCCAGCGGTTCTTCTGTATAAACTATAAATCAAATTAAAGGTATTTAAGGCCTACAACATACCCAAGGAAATAATGCAAGAAAACTTACTGCGATGCAAATAGACAGTAAAATCACCTTCCTTTGCAGCGGCAGTATGGCGGATTATGAACATTCACACGCTTTGTGCATATAGCTCGAAGCGGTTATTGTTGTGTGTCTGAAACATATATAAGGTAACCAAATATGTATAATGCTTATTTTTTTATTTAGGTATTGTACTTATGCCACTGTTATTATTAGAATACTTTAGACCACGTTAGATTTTAGATAGGCCTAAACTTACATCCGGGATATTATATAGACATCATATAACTCGTAATCGGAATAGGGGCTTATTACCCTCAACAGAACAGTTATTGCATACAAAGTACAAACTATATATATATTTAAAGGTATTTGTAAAGAATACAACACACCCAAAGGATTAGTGTGCGAAAACTTCCTAAAATCCATATTGATAATTAAACCGTAGCATCTTCCATCGCATACCTTGCATGATGAGTTATGAATATTCAGGTGCTCCGTGCACATAGTTTTTTGCCTATTAACTTAAGGATATTTGTAAGACTTATAGCATATTTAAAGGTTAGGTATCTTGGTTGACAACATTGGCAATGTTATATTGTTACGGTAATCTTAGATATTGCAGAGTACAATTTACGCTGGTTCCAAAACGCTTAAATATGTACTACATGCTTGTTGAGTGCTGGGTTGCTTCCAAACAGATTTCTCCATCCATTAAATGCATTGCAAAATAGAAATATGCGTAGTCATGGCATACATCCCTGCTAAGTGGCATGTTACTCCATTGTTTAGTGATGTTAAGATCCTACAACAAAGGGATTAGATAAACAAAACTGCCCAATTCATTTAATACTGCTCCAGGTCCAACATAAGATTTTTACTTTATAAACAAATAGTTACCCTTTGCTTGCATAGAACATTGTGTAAATATAGACAATATAATTTTTTTTGATCCTCTAAAGTCTAGCTTGGCCATAAAAGATCATTCTTCGCTATAAAAGAGCATTGCATTTATTTACTCCATACAGGCTATATCCACCAGGGGTAGGACTAGTTATTAAAATTACCAAAGCCTAATTGGTTGTTTTGAATACGAGGTGGCTTGGGCTATACCAGTCAACTGAACCTGACGGACGGTACTTGAATATGGGTTCTATATCACGAAGGTACGAAACCGGTATAGTATGTTATCATTTTAGTCTTACTTGGCATTGCTAATATATTAATGTACAATAAATAGGTGGTTTCATCCAAACATAAGTGGTGTGGATGCTGAAACATTACTTCTGGAGCGAGGAGTATCTGGAAGTTTTTTGGCTCGTCCCAGCAAAAGTAACCCTGGAGATTTTACACTCTCTGTGAGGTAGGTAGCTACAGCCAAGCCATTGCTACATCCTACATGTAATGATATATATATACAACTCTGGTGATTTCACTGTTTTTATTTTTTTTAATACCGGTATCCTATTGTTTAAGTTATTAATCTAATACAAGACAAGACCAGATATTTTTTTTAAATGTGATGTCACAGGCGAGGTGATGGTGTCACCCACATAAAAATTCAAAACACTGGAGACTTTTATGATCTGTATGGAGGAGAAAAGTTTGCCACACTGGCTGAGCTTGTCCAGTTTTACACAGAGAAGCATGGACAGTTAAGGGAAATTAATGGCGAAATTATTGAACTGAAGTACCCTCTAAATTGTGCAGACCCAACATCAGAGAGGTTGATTTTGTTCTTTTGAATATTTAATTATTTTATATCATTTCCTTATACTAGCATATCCACCTGTCAATATGACAATATTTTTTAAATTATACTGACAAATATATATATATATATATATATATGTAGAGATTTATACATAAAAGCTGTTGATCCTGAAATAGTTGTTATCAGAACCTTTTGGATACTTACATTATAATTTACACAAAAGTCGTCTCCTCTAACTTTGCAAGGGTCTTTTTGAATAAAAAAAGTAGATTGAAGTAAAATACGTTCATCCGTGTAAATACTGCTGCAATATCCATTTTATCTAACCTTAATCAACTCCATTACTTGACATGATTAGTTCGGGGAAATAAAACTGAATTTTCTTTATTCAGTTCTTAAATTCATTGTTCTAATGTTTTTAAATTTTGTACTATACCTATATATTTTTTTCTTAATGAATATATACCGGTACTTCTGTCCTTAAGTCTTTTGTCTTGTGGGAGTGCACACAACATCATTCCAGAATTTTATAGTTTATGTAGTTAGTTTATGTAGCAATTTGTTTTCCTAAGCCGTAATTTGTACCTGTCTTTGTATCGAATGAATATAGATTGGTTACACTAAAAATCCTGTGTGTAGGTGGTTCCATGGTCACACAACGGGAAGACAAGCAGAAATATTACTCAATGAGAAAGGAAAGAATGGAAGCTTCCTTGTTCGCCAGAGTTTGAGCAAACCCGGCGATTTTGTTCTATCTGTTCGGTGTGATGATAAGATAATACACATTATGATCAGTCGAAGTGTAAGTTATATCATACTGGTCTATACTTTTGTAAATATACCAAAGTTAGGTATTTTTAACACAATTTCTCAGTCACACCCCGTTGTTTGTTTTATTTTTTATTGCTATATAATGTGTTAAAATATTTAACAATTATTTGCTTTTAATTAAAAAAAGGTGAAATCGACAGTTTATATTATTTAACTTCAGGTCTCTGAAGGTAATAAATACCAGTGCATATTGTCATGCAGGATAATGATAAATTTGACATTGGTGGTGGTCAAAAGTTTGACTCTTTGTCAGAGCTAATTGACCACCATAAACATAATGCGATGGTGGAGCGAACTGGAAGTGTTGTGTACCTCAAACAGCCTTATAATGCAACACGAATTAACGCTGCCATGATAGACCAACGTGTGAAAGAACTTCACCAATCGGATGCAAGCAAAGCTGGTTTCTGGGAAGAGTTCGAGGTTAGTGCTACATTCGAAGTTTGACATCAATATTATGTATTTCAGTGTTTGGGTTTCAATTGTTTGTGGGCGATGAAAGTTTGTACATAAATATCACTGCCATTATGTGTGTCATGCAGTTGAGCTAGCAATTAGGACAACATAGACAATGTGAAAATTTTGTTTCTATGCAAAAATATAATTATAATACAATATAATTGAAATTCATATATTGATTTTTTTTAAATATGCATAATAAAGTCCGTTTTAAAATGCTAAATCGATTTATGTAAGTCCTGGCCAGATGGCAAGTATAATGGATTAGTTGTGTTCAGTGTAAAGTCAAAGTCTAAAGCCATTGGCACTGTATAAAACTTAGGCAACCTATATCATTGCAACAGGATTTAATATCTTAATACTAACCAGTTGCATTGTATTAATAAAATAAGCATAGGCGTAGAGTTTTGCAAATGGGCGGGAGTGCAAATAAAATCGTTCGCGCGATAGCGCGAAAAAAATTTTTTAAGTTACTTTTTATTTGCAATGTACACCCTTACAACTGCTTATTTAACTGTACACATAGTATGTATCAGTACGACAGTTCCTTTTTAAAATCTTGGAAAACAGCAGCAATACATTAATACACGCGTCTAGAGTTCGTTTAGTCATTCAAAGTGAAACCACCGCAGTTGCGACAGACGAAATAATCTCCGATTTCGACAATGGACTTTGTTCCCTGAAGCGTTACGTAGACTATTTTAATGTCACTTAAATATGAAATATGTTACGTGAAGTGTAATGTGAACTATTTTAATGTCACTTAAATTATGTTCAAGCTCTACCTTTCTAAATAATTGCACTTACAAAATGTGGGTTACGTACCGTTTAATTCAAAAAACAATGTCATAAACACCACGGAAAAGGCGAACGAAAACCAACACAACTGCAACAATCAATTTAACGTAATAAAACATTTGAATTGGTCGTATTGTTAACAAAAGGTATTTTTTCTAACAGCTGTTTTAGCAATAAACGCACTGATCAATTCCTCTCTGTCAAGCCGATCAACCTCCTCCTTGTGTACATTAAGTATGCATACGTGGTTTAGTCGTTGTTGGCTCATGGTTGCCCTCAGATATGTCTTAATTCGACGTAGGGTGCTGAAGGATCTCTCTGCCTCACATGACGTACATGGCAATGTCATGTATAACTTCACGAGTGCGGCGTGATTGGGTAGCATTACTCGCAAGGTGCTATCGGCAATGATCAATTTGCAAATTTTTTCCGGGGTAATATCTAATATTAATTTACTTTTTAAATAGGCTTTAAGATGACCAATTTCCTTTTTGTAATCTGCAAGTTGAATATCGGGAAACTTTTCCGCTACCTTTCCTTCTTCAAGAGTTGACGTGCCGACCAACAAGCTCTCTAGTGTGACGCACTGCGATAGACTCTTACCGTTGTACCTTTCTCTTAAAGACTGCGCTGCTGATGCATATGTTTTCATATAAATAGTGCAGAAATGATCGTCCACGCAGTCTCCTGTCGCCAGCCGTCCTCGTGGCGAAGTTGGCTGCTGCAATTTTAATCGAACGCCTTCTTCCTTGACCTCTGCTGTGAACTGTTTAGCACTGTCCACGTCATTTTTACCTTCGAGAGTATGAATTACATTTTCCAACATTTTTTTGCTTTTTCCAATTGTGACATTTCGACCTTGAATTTCCACATGAACCGGGTGTATTAATCTAAGCAAATCTTCAAACAATCTTAGCATAAATAGAGTGGTAAAGTTCTCCATTGCGCCTAAATAGGAACGAGCCTTTCCACAAGCAATGCGGTCATCCGTTTTTGAAAGAAAAATTTGTTCTAGCCAATTAAGGATGTTTTCATAGTTCACAATGAACGACTTTAATGCTGGAAGTCTAAGAATCCATCTTGTTGGGCACAGTGGCCGTAAAGTAGGGGTTTCAATAGCAATCTTGTCGAAGCTTGCGAGACGTTTAGGCGATCCCTTGATAAAATTGACGACTGCAGATAAGACGCCCAATGCTGTTACTGCATTGTGATCTTCATTAAAACTTTCTTGCACCACAAGATTTAATTGGTGCCCCATACAGTACACATACGTTGCTAATGGGTTGACTTCTAGCATTCGTGCCTGAACTCCATTCAAATGGCCACGCATATTCGCCGCACCATCGTACGACTGACCCCTACACAAACTTATGTCGATATTTAAGGACACTAGCGCTTGTTTTATTGTCTTGAATATTTTGTGAGCTGACGTCTCTTCAATGGAATGAAATCCAAGAAAATCCTCATGAAGGGCAAAGGAGGAATCCACGTAACGAATGCAGATCGACAGTTGTTCTTTCCGTGTAATATCTGCTGTTTCGTCGGCAATAATACTGAACCATTTTGCTTCGTGTATTTGGTTTATTTTTTTTTTAATGACCTCATTTGGAACACTGTTTTAGTATTTCATTTTGGATTTCCGGTCCAAACCATTTAAACTTTTTTCGGTCTCTCTATCCACGCTTTAATTTTGTCGTCATAGCGTGAACAAAAACTTAGAGTCTGACTAAAATTTGAATTAGCTTCTGAGTGGCCCCGCAAAGCCTGGCCTTGTCTAGCCAAGTGCAAAACAGTGTCAAACACTGCTTTAAGGCCCCTTCTATTATCCTCTTTCGATTTTCTTATGTTTCTGCCAACAACTTCCATCATTTGGTCCTGGCCCTCAGCAGCTAACTTTACTGACACACACTCGGCGTGGTGGCCACTTTTAGCGTGCTTTTTAATGGCAGACAAGCCTCGACGCCATGCATTAAAGCCATCGATCCAAGCCTTTCCTTGACCCTCCAAAAAATTTCGTAATCCTGGTCGAGCTCGGTCATTCTTCAACACCCACGAACACACGCTACATACCATTACATTATTTTCGGGTACATACTGCACCCAGTCATTATCTTCCACCCATTTTATATTGAATTTTCTGCCTTTGGTGGATTCTTTTCCTTGCTGGTCACGTAAGCTAAACGTGGGCTCTACCTCGGACTGTTGTGACGTGGGCTCTACCTCGGACTGTTGTGACGTGGGCTCCACCTCGTACTGTTGTGACGTGGGCTCTACCTCGGACTGTTGTAACGTGGGCTCTACCTCGGACTGTTGCACTAGAGGTGTAGGTTTTTTGGCTAATACAGATGGGGTGTCCTTCGAAATTTTTGTAAAAAAACTTTGCAAGGAAGTTTGCTTATCGTGCTGTCTCTTCATTATATTACAGATATCGATTTATTAAAATCTGGCGCATTAACTGTATTCTGTCTAGCAACTGTATTGTAACCATAGTTACCGTGTTGATAAGTAATGACCTCCATTATTAAAACGTAACAATAGTCGTTATTTATTCACTTTGTTAAATTAATATATGCAGTCAAGTGGGGCCACTAAGGTCAAAGTCCACAATACTTGACATGCGTTCGTCACGTGTAGGCATATCACATTTCAAAACAATTTAGTTTTAATTTAAACAACATCCTGTTTTGTCTGGATACGTAATGAATATCGAAATGGACATACCGTTATACGGTATATTCTAGAACTGCAATTTAATAAATGTTAATTCTAAGCGGGTTAATTGATTAAATAGATTAAATTTATAAACGGTCCATGAAACTTTAGAAAATAAACTTTGATTTCGGGATAGCTTTTCGCTTTTCTTACGGTAATGCAACTGGCTGCCGTATGCGTTTCTCCAGACCTACAGCGCAAATTTTTCGTGCGGGTGCGTCCATTTCTTTCCGAACTCGTCCGGACATCTGCCTACCTAAAGCGAAGTGCGCACAAATGTCACATATCGTAATATCCGTTTAATAGGGAAAGAGGTAGAAGCGTTTGCTTAATATATGAAATAATATTAAGGACGATTTTAAAAAACGGTAATTTAGACCTAACAAATTACGCAGTAGACGCTCTTTTGGCAAATCGCCGGGAGTGCGCCGCACTCCCGCACGCCCAGACTCTACGCCAGTGAAAATAAGAATTACTTTAAATAAAAAGAACTTTACTAATAAAAGTTATAAAAGCATTTATGCACTCTTACTCTCTATCTAGGTTTTCTTAGGTCAATGTATCTTCTTATTTTTCAGACCTTGCAACAACAAGAATGTAAACATTTGTTCAGTAGAAACGAAGGTTTAAAACTTGTTAACAAAGTTAAAAATCGCTACAAAAATATCTTGCCATGTGAGTATGCAAATTAAACCAATCTGAACAATATGATAGTGTGTTGTTATTTCAGTCGATCACACCCGAGTTATTCTCAAAGATGCAGACCAATCTGTTCCTGGATCTGATTACATCAATGCAAATTACATAAGAGTAAGTACTTCTTATTATTATTTTATTTTTCAAATTCACAGCCAATCAATATACTGAGCTAATTTTATGCCATTTGTTTAATGTTTGTTAGTAAGTTATTAAAGTAGAAATAAAACCATCACCTTTTTGGTCAAGTTGTTATTACAGCAATCACGACATCCAAATATAAACATCGTATTCTGCCTTCATGTCTTCTTTTAATTCAACGCATTAAAACAAACTGTGCGGGTATATAAGATATATTTGTATGTTTTTTTATAAACATATTTACACTAATATCGATATTATTTTTATTGATATTGGTAATCCAAGGTCTTACCTCAATGCTTCAATTAGACTAGTGGTTCTATAATGGTTTGTCTTGACTCTTACTCTTAATAGGATTTGTAATTTTGTAATGAACTTGTATGCTTTAAATATGTTGGAAATTGTTTTCACAGGCCTGTTGTGAAAACGTTTCTTAGAGATGTGTGTCATGGGTCATACCGTCCTTATGGATGATCTGAGCGTCAAATATTCTTAATAAAATCACTATTGTGCAGCCAGATTGTGAGGAAGCAAGTGGAATGATGAAAAGAAAGACTTACATTTCAACTCAGGGATGTTTATCAAACACTATCACCGACTTCTGGAAGATGGTTTACCAGGAGAACTCTCGTATTATCGTCATGACAACAAAAGAGGTGGAAAGGGGCAGAGTGAGTTTATTTTATTTTTTTGGATCACATAAACCTAGATTACATAATAGTTTTACTGAAAAAAGCTGTTTTCAGCAAACAGCATAAAGCAGAAATAAGGTAAAAATTATGACGCCCAGAATGTTTATTTATGAATTTAGATCATACTGCACAATGTTTACTTTCTTAACACTAAGTCTATGTCGCAACTTCATGCAATTAAAATCGTGCTTTTTTCGCATTATTTGGATTTTAATTGTATTTCATGCGAGTAAAGCTTGTGCTTTCGGTTTTAGTACAATTTTTGTTTTCAGAATAAATGTGTACGCTACTGGCCAGCTGAGGGTGAAGTGCGGCAGTTCGATCAGTATTCAGTCACTGGTGTTAAAGAAACTGATTATAGAGATTACACATTAAGAGAATTCAAACTAATGAAAAATTCAGAGGTAAAGTATTTCTTGTCCTGCTGGATTTTCTTATTTTCTAATCATGTTAATGTAATGTGCATGGTAAAAAATATCATCTTGCTTCTGATGTATTCACTACTATCACTAGCTTTCATAAAACTTTCTCAACATTTCCTATTGACAGCCGAACAATGACAGGGTGGTATGCCATTACCACTTCAAAGTGTGGCCTGATCATGGTGTGCCAAGTGATCCAGGTGGTGTCCTCAACTTTCTTCACGATATAAATGAACGATATGTAAGTAATCCCCTTAGTGACATTCTTCTTGGTACATATTTCATTAGTTTGATCTCAATCTTTAAACTTTGAGCGTTTTCAGTCTACAAAACCACTATAAGTACATGTAATAGATTAGCATAGAGTCTCGCTTTATTTTATTTATATTTTTTTACCCTAAAAAATTTGGTCTTTCCCCTTTCATTTTATAAAAGAAATTATTTAATAAAGGGTTGCTGTATAGTTTAGATATCTAAAAATATTTTTTTTAGAAAAATATCAGTTCTGGGCCAGTTGTTGTCCACTGCAGTGCAGGTATTGGAAGATCTGGAACATTTATTGGAATTGATATTATTTTGGATGTCATTGGACAACAAGGTGGGAATAAATCACTGTTTGGCATGTGCTAAGTTTCTGCTAAGTTTAAACATATTTTAATCAGTATAGTAATATAGTATTTCCATGTTTATCCATGTGCTTATGAAATTGAGGTTCATTGAATATAACCTGTGCTGAGTGCGTTCCAACTGGAGAAATTGCTCTTGTTTTTGTTCAATCTGATGTTCTACTGAACAAATTTTATAGGTGTTAATTTTGATTGCCAAAAATGTGCATTTATCAATATAAATTGTGCATTTTTCTCTATCCTTTCGATTTTCTAGAGATATTGATGTGTGTTTCACACAATGCACCGTTGCCTTGCGTTTTTTCATCCGTAAAATTGTATATTCGCTAATATAACTTATTTCTATAGCTCTACTAAGGTATTTTTTTATTTAATTATTTTTACTTAATTACTTAGATACGCTGTTTCCAGGTTTGGATTGTGAGATTGATATACAAAGAACAATTCAAATGGTTCGAGGCCAGAGGTCGGGCATGGTTCAAACCGAGGCACAGTATCAATTCGTATATCTCGCTGTGAAGCAACACATTGAAACTTTGACAAAACGAGTGGAGGCGTCACAGGTTTAGAGTTTTTGTAGCTTCGAAAATCATTGTTTATTTATTGGAATCAAATTTAATTCAATATTTAATAGAAAAACGCGTCAATGTAATATCAGTGAGTGTGCAAATTAAATATGGCACAAACGACGCATTTTTTTATTTCTGTTCTAAACATTCAAATATAAAGCGATGTATTATAATCTTTTATAAATTAAGGTATATAAATCTTATTTTATACATCTTGAAACTATTAGTACTATGCACATTTTAATATGCATGTTAGTTAAATTTACATTTTTGTAATGAATGCTAAGATGAACAAAGGCAGAGAATACATCAACACGAGGCAGACGGCTGAAGCAGTAAACTCTGACGTTTTAAGCTTTCCCAAGGTAATAACTCCCCTGCCTCCATCGATGACGATTATCCAACTAATTGCATTTCTCAGGTGCGATCTCCCTTCAGCTCGCTACCTCCATCTCCTGGTGGAATGCATCTTCATCAAGTCCCCCCCGCCCCGTTATCAGCTGGTCCAAGGTCTTCCTCAATGTAATTATCCATTCCGTGCATTTTCTTTAATTTTCCATGTGTGCACTACAGTGAATTCATATTTAAACAAACCTTCTTTTTAATTAACTGTGTATCATTAACAGGAGCAGCCAGCCTGGCACCCCCTCTCCGCTTATCGGCCACCGTGCTATCTACGAGAACACCAACAACGTGTACGCAAACACCGGTAACGTACGGTCTGCCCCTCATACTCCACAACTGGTACCAAGGAGATGACCGCTTCCTTCATACAAGCCATGCATTCCGACAGGTTCAATGACCCTAATGATCATCGCGCTTTTACATCAGCTCTGCAAATCATTGCTGCTATCTTTATTAGCTACATTTGCGCAGGTACTTCTCCGATACGGCCCGTTTCTCGCTAAGGACGCTCGAGATTATCCAGGGCGATCATTGCTCTGGGTAAAATAAAACGTGTGATTTTTTACTAAACTTTTTAAAATTTAACAATCTTGTTATTTATGCTGTCCATCCGTAACCTACTAATCGTGGTACCGTTTTCCTATCAGCCGCTGTACCCAAGTTCGTGTTATTTTGCTATTTTATAAATCTATACCGTCCAGCGTAGAGCGTTGCAAAGGACGAGAACAAAAGTGCGGGACCACAATCATTTTTGTACAATGGTGAGCGCATTTGCAATCCTGGTAAAAATTCGCCGCCTTGCGTTTTCCAATCCGATGAATCTAGTTTTAAACCGGACGGAGGCATGTGTTTGATTATCGTCGTGCTTTGCAAGGTGCAACATCATTTCCGAAATTCTGAATAAGAAAGGTTTATTAAACTAGTATACATATACAACGAAATGCACGATATGAAATATTTCTGCGTCAATACAATTTCTTCGTATTTACTGGTATGTTAGTAGCTAGTAGCGTTCAGCATACTCTTCTCGCTAAGGTTGAATATTGGCACTCCGGTTAAGTTCAAAAATCCGTTCAAGATAAACACACAGATGAAGTTAAGCACCAGTCCCGTTGATATCTAAACAGTGGTTAAAAAAAATTAATTTGGCTTGTTTGCAACCTACAATGATGAATGTTGTAATCCTGTGGATTATAGTCTGCCTGACTTTTTCTTTGATAACGGCCCAAGCATACACACTTACCAGGTCTTTCACTTTAAGCCCACCGTACGAAAAAGCAATTGCGTTTGGTGGAGTAGCCACTGGTAGCGAGAATGCAAATGAGCAGGATATAGTGGCAGGAATTGCGATATACAGGGGATGGATACCAGAGTGAGATGCTAACCGGCACAGAACTGGCAGAAATATGCTTGCAGTGCTCACGTTACTTGTAAACTCTGTAAAACGTAAGGGAAGATAAATGGATATACAGCAACAGTGTACATTTATTTACCTGTAAGCAAGGACAACATGATAGAGATGATCAAGGCAAAGGCAGCTGGTGACATGTCAGTTAACCCTGACATTGTATCTCCTACCCACTCTGTCAGCCCGGAGTCCTAATCGAAATGATTAACTTACACACATGCATGTAGTATGTTATATGGAAAAAAACATGTTCAGTTACCTCGCATGCCTTGGCAAGTGCAAACCCTGCTCCGAGGAGAAAGAAAACGTCCCACGCCACATTCTTCTGAGCTGTCTTCCATGCAAGTAGCGGCGGTGACGAGACACGGACCTCGTTAGTGCCTTTTAATTTCCGGAAGGGATTTTTGGACGGAAATACAAAAAGGCTAAAGCTCACCAGGATAGCAGAGGTGGAGTCCTTCATCAATCTATATGCCACCACAAAAGTAAGTTATACATTACATACAATCCTTGTATTTGTTGCTTTTCAATATTAAATCGCAATGGCGTTAAACTGCAGTCGGCATGACCCGCTGCGAGTAAATGGTATACGAACCCATAATTAACGAAGACGAGCTAAATAGCATACACAACACACTGTAACAGCTCCGGAGACTCGTCGGTAGGCATTGGGTATGTGCAAACCCTTCACGTTTTCTTATTCACAGGGATAAAATAATAAAGTTCCATCGTATTTTAGTCGGTATCGCTATAATAAAAAATAATTTAAGACTTTAGTTATAAACTGATATTTTTAAAGTATCTCGATCCCCACCCTCGAGGGAAAATTTCTTTCCAACCACTGACGAACTTCGGGTCCCGTGTCAGCCACAGAATAGCAAGCACCACGAAGTGACCCAACACTGCCAGTTCTCCAAACCTTTGAAAAGCAGAAACACTTTGGTGCTTTAATAGTTTAAGGTAAGCAATCATACGCAAATGATTTTTTACAACTGGTAGAACATTGTGGGTTAGTTTGTCCAATCCATGCAATGAAAACTTACGTTACTGGTCCTAGTTTGTTATATGAGTCAACGATGTATGCTTTCACTCTGTTGTCTTTCCGCTTATCGCCCTTCTCCCAAAGTTGACTATTGTAAATATGCGTTTTATCTCAAAGCGATTGAATGTAATAAAGACCAAACTTAACCTTATTCCGATGAAGCGAATCTGCAGCCAGATCCATGTAAGTAGAAGGCAGACTAAAGACACAGGGACACTGAATGCCATCCACGAGACAAAATCTACAGTTTCAGACGAACCCTCCCCGAATCTGCAGCATCACAAAGGTTGGTGAAATTTTTCGGACATTGTGCTGAATCAGTACGCACACCGAGTCCAGCGCCCCTGGTAAGATGAGATTCGCTGGTGTGCCGATCAAAGTGGCGAATCCACCGATGTTTGCCGCATATGACACGCACAAGAGCATTGCTTTTCGCAGATTTTTCTCTTTTGACTGGTTGCACTGCTTTGTAGAATATCTTGATTAAAAATAGTTAACATGTGTTGTATAAACATCACTTACACAAGCGGATGGATCAACGACCCTGCTGGCAACTTCTGGAATGAGTTATGTTAAAAATTACTAATTGTATTTATGGTGCCTATCATCATTTATTAGTGTATATGCCACCAGTGGCTCTCTTTATGCATGGCATTTACCGGTTCCAGTGTTGACAGAAAATTTTACAAAATAAAACAAAATACACCTTCGTCATTCCTGTTGTTGGTTACATTTTGTGTATCTGTTTGATCCTGCACCTCTGAACACCATTTATTTGTAGGACCATTCAAACCTGTTTCTTCGTCAACTTCCTCTGGGTTCTTAGTCTGAAAAGATTGATTAAAATCCCATTTAGCCATGTCCCAATCATACCTCAACTGTTGTGACGTCGCTCATCTGATCATACACAGCCACTGCTATAGGAACCATCATAGCTGTGGTTGCTGTGTTGCTGATCCACATCGAAAGCAGAGCTGTTACCATCATGAAACCCAGCAAAACCCTAGTGAAGAAATTGAATTGTTTTTAGCCTAATTCATAACAATTTTGGGAACAACGTTTTTCAAAGTTTAAAAAACGTGAACTGAATTTTACGTTATTTCATTCAGAACCTGGCCGATTACCTTGGCGGTTTAGTGCTTGGACTTTTAACCGAAAGGTTGCCTGTTCTACCCTGGTAACTGGCGAATCGGTTTTGTTGTTATGCACGGCACTTAACTGACATTGCGTGAACCCATTGGAATGATGAGTTTTTCTGAATTGAAAAAGAATGATACACAATACACCGCAATAGCTTCAGCAACCCGACGGTGGGCGCGAGGTAATCTGGCGATTTTCCATGTGTTGACGCCCCTTGCGTTTTCCCATTCACGGGATAAACATGAATTTCCCTAACTTATTTTAGAGTATATGCAAATGTTTACCAGCATGGTCTAGCACCTATCAGCATTAAAATCTTGAGAGCAATTCTCCGGTGTAAATTCCATTCTTCTATTGCAACTGCAACCATCAAGCCGCCCATGAAGAGAAAATTCAATTGTCTGGTGTATGCCATCGACACCTGTGATATACAGAAACAAGCTTATAACTTATAGACACAAAGTGATATTGTTACGCGTTTTGTTTTTGCAATACAAAAACACCATTGGCCTATTTGTAAATCTAGTAGATTAAATAAGATCCTTATGATAACACCAGCAACTGACACTATCAGCGTCAAGAACTCCCAGCATCGGGAACAGCACGATTGGGAGAAGCGAGGTGACCGCCAGAGGACACGCTTCCGTGGTCCAATATACAGCCATGATGATGAGACCGTAAGCACATTTTGCAACCTGAAAAAATTTCGATTTATCACGTTCGGAGCATTTAACTATAATTACGTGCGTTGCTATAAGGGCAAATTTTGCTTTTTAATTCTACCAAAAGAAAAGCAGCGAAATCTATATAATTGTTAAATTTTGACAGTAAACACATTCCACTTTTTTCGAATGATTTTTAGCGTGAATTCATAAATGAAATACACAGTACATGTTTATTTGGTAATTACAATGAACACTTTTAGAATACCAACCAATGATTGTTCGGCAAGAAGCAAAGGAAGCAGTATCAAGGGGGTCAACACGATTATCAAAGTATTCCGGTATGTCCATGCAAGCGACATCAGATTTCTTGCATTCATAGTGTGTTGCAAATTCGTCTTACAGATATATAAATTATGTGAAAATTGTACACAAAATTTTTTTCGTGTGGCGTTGGAATGGCCCTAAACAGTTATAAATCGTTAACCCTCAAATTAATATTTCAGTATTAAGTTTGCAATCAACAGTTCTAAACTTCGTTCTGTCATTTAGCTTCCGGAGCTGCCAATCAGCTGTTTCGTGAATGGATACTTGCACCATTAGTCCATTAAAACTAAAGATTGTATGGCATGCCTGGCGCATTTTTACGGAAACCACGCACTAGGCAAATGATGCGTGACAAATGAGGACACTGCTTTTAATTTTATTGCGGCTTGTAGATGCTGCTGCAGGAAGTTCGTTTCGATATCGGAGGTACACCTGATTCTGTCTACAATACATTTATTGGCTTCATATTTCCTAACCGGCGTCACGCACACCGTGCACACGGCCTGTGTCTACAATGCAGCAGCTTTTGCGGTTGATCGGTGTTTTGCCTGCTTGTTTAACAGTAGACACGCATGATGGACGCTTTACTAGCAATCCGACTCCGGTAAATATATATATCGCTTAGTGAACACACTGGCTTTAGAACTGGAACGTGCTTATTTAAACAGGTTGGTTTTGGTCGTTGTTGGCAAAGTCCATTATTCACTTTACTAAGATGTTTCCTAAACCAATTTAGTAAGTTATTTATTGTGTGCTATCGTTGGTGCTTTAGTCTCTATCAGTGCCTGTAGCCTACCACGTGTGGGCAACTTCTCTAATAGGCGGGCCAGATGTGGGAAAATAAAGTGCTTGGTGGGCCGGATTATTACATAAATAATATTCAATATCTTAACCCCATATTTATCAACTAATGCAAGGGCCACATTACAGGATATGGTTGAATAGTACCTGGCCCTCGGACAGTATGTTGCCTATGCATGTTCTATACGACAGTGGCGGCTTATCACATACGATCAGATGTCAGCAGGGGAAGCTTTTGTAAATATGTGTGAATAATTGAAGAATCTTTGCCAGTAGATTCACTACTCGTGGTGTATGCTTCACTAATGATGCTTGTTATTTGTTCACGGTCTGTTATTTTTCCCTTTCAACAGGACAAACCTTTGACCTAATCTTATCAGCAAAACCGCATTAGATTGACCATTGATCTCTCTATATATATATTATGATGATGTATGAATTGTCCGACGCATTGTTTTTTCGAAATTGTAGTTATTATTCTGTGAACCCATAGCATTAGCAATTCAAGTCAGTCTGCTTTGAGCAACACATACTCCAATCGTCTTTCTTTTATTCTCTCGATGATCGCGCAAATCACGCGCCCTGTCACGCGGCAATTGTTAAGTAAACGAACGTTGCTACAGCTCGTACACCGCGGGCGTATCCGTCTATCCGATTGTATTCTACTTCCTGGCGTGGTTTGTTGCACCGCAACTGAAAGATGGATTTGCTGTGGAGTTTCACCGACTATTTTATGGACTTTAACAAAGTTCGACATTTTCAAGAGCTTTGTGGTTTGCGAGAAGCAACGTTTCCTAACTCAGATAGTACTACAAACAATTTAGAAACAAGCAATTCAGTCCACAGCAGTTCTCTATACAGCGAAGCAAATAACGGTGTTTTAAAATCAAACATCAAGCAAAGATTTCAGCGGACGTGTTGTGACCATGATCAGTACAGTGAAGATTGTAGCAAGCCACCCACAAAGGAAAGCAATGGGGTTCCATACGTAGTGACCAACTGGATACTGTATTACTTGTTTCGTTTTGGCTCCCTTCTTGGACATGAGGTTTTCTATATCACTTTCCTTCCATGTATATTTTGGAATGTTGATCCATTTATTGGAAGAAAGATGATAACTGTTTGGGTTGTAACCATGTAAGTATTCTGGCATATGTTAAAATAAAAATATATATGTACATATGATGTAGTAGTACCACAGTTAAATTCAACGCAACTTGCAGTTGCCTTAACAATGACTATATACATATTAATTCAAATTTCATCACTATTTTCTTCTCAGGTACATTGGGCAAGCTTTAAAAGACCTGATAAAATGGCCACGTCCTACCTGCCCCCCTGCCTTCAAATTAGAAACGAGAGTTGAGGCTGAATTTGGACTTCCATCCACTCATGCTATTGCTGGGACTGCCCTTCCTTTTTCACTGTTAATGGCAATGAATGGAAGATACATCGTACGTATTTAAAAAGGAGAATTGCATATATTTCTCTACTTTTGAAAAACATATTATAAATATATCTTTTATTTCCACAGTTCCCCTGGGAGTTGGGAGTTGTGCTTGCATGTCTGTGGTGTGCTCTAGTTAGCTTTAGTAGGATATATCTTGGAATGCATTCCTACCTAGTAAGTAAGCATACTTTTTATATAGCATGAAATCTATCCGGTCGGCAAAATACATTGTGTTGTTACGACAAGGAAAACTGATTTATATTAACCAGACATAGTACTTTATAAGAGCTAGGGTTTTAGTAGTATCAATATTAGTCACCTATCTGTAAAGAATTATATATTTCCCCTATGAAGATTTCTTCCATTTCTAATTCAAATAGAATACGCTTTTGTAAATAAAATGTATATTTCTTATTAAAAAGGTGACTGTTTGTGATACTCTCAGACTTACAGTCTTATATATTACTATGTAAATCAGAAGCTGTTTTATGGTTTAAACGTCACAGTTTAAAGCTGCGAATTACAGTTACTCTTTGTTTAAAGTTGTATTACTTTGTTACATTTAGGATGTGATTGGCGGCGTAGCACTTACTGCGGCATATCTTACCATTGGCTGGCCATTCATGGAATTGGTAGATGAATATACGCTTACTACTAAGTTTGCCCCATGGATTATAATCATGTCTCACTTCTTACTTGGTAATATATTTTGATTTAGTTCAGTTATTGTGGATAATTGAATTTATACTGTTTATTTTACATCAAGAATATAAAAAACCTTATGTACAGAATATTTAAGTATATATGTATATATATTTATACAGATATAAATCTAATGGTTAAAGTGTAAAAACTTCAGTTTGCATTAGATCAGCAAACATGGAAGTTTTATGGCCACTACTGAAATCATCAACACGAACAATCGAACAAACATTTGAAATTAATGTGAAGATATGTGTTTGTTATAAAGTTGCTTCACCATGTTTTCAGGAGTGATCTATCCAAACACAGACCGATACAGTACAAGCAGAGGCGACACTATTATTATACTTGGGGTGGGAGCTGGCTGCCATTGTGCTTCTTGGTGGCATTATCAGTACGGCTTTTATTTGTAAGTAAAATTATCTGACTCGTTCAATTGAAGTCATTTGACAGAATTTACCGGACTTTGCGATTAATATATTTTTTTCTGTGAAATGAATCTAATACAACAATCTAGTTAATTTGCTAGTAAACCTTGTATGTTGTATTTTGATTGAAATAGCTCTGTGCAGTTGTATCTGGCCAGATTTTATAAGGGAGTGGTTGTGGAATCAAAACCAGCAGCTATTTAGTCGGTTGTGTTTTTGGCAAGATATTTAATGCACTTACTCTACCCACTAAATCAACAGTTTGGCCAGGTACTAAAACTATTTTTGTAGCCTATAAAACGGGGATACAACTAAGTAATCTGATGAGGTTACCTGACATAGGCTCATGTTTCAACCCCCGTGTTCCACACCTGGGCAATACAAACCAACATTTTGTTTTTTAGCCAAATACTTGTCCAGCTGAATAAAATAACTCAATATCGAAATAACAATTGTGGGATATCGAAACTAGCCGCTAGCTAATCAGTTGGTCCTTGGGTAAGGCACTTTGGCAAACAAAGTTTGAACCCAGCTCAATAATAGGTTAAACTAAAATAAGGAACATTTAAATAATACAAAGCACTGCAATAGCCTTAGCCTTTCGTGTTGGTATCTGGATTATAATTTTTTAGTTTTATCATTCCATTGCAAAACTAAATATTTTATATGTAGATTTCAATTGTCTTGCACCTTGTTACATCACTGAAAAATCACTAATTTAATACTGTTACAGCGAACCCACTGCTTCACTGCCCTACCAGCTGAGCCTTCCCACGTTTGATATGCTCTGCATGAGCATTATGCGTGCAGTTCTTGGCTGCTTGCTCACCATTCTTATTCGATTCCTAATGAAGTTTGTGAGCCTCTATATCGTGTGTCACGCAGTCGGTGTTTCGAAGGATGACCCGGGTGCTAGGCAACGGAAAGACGTGGAAGTCGCCTACAAATTTATTACCTACACAGGCGTCACATTTTTTGCACTTGGTATTGTTCCAGTGGTTTTCCGTTTGATCAATCTTACTCATTAATACTTGCAATGAAATCTAATTGTTAGAATACATTGTTTTTCTATGCATTTAAATAGCATAGAAGCTTCACAAACCACTCAATGATTTTTATGCTGATTCTTACTGCATACAAACATCATTTAGTCTCATAAAATTTATTGTATATTTTTCTATTTATCTACTAATTAACTATTAAGACCTCCAATAACATTGTTCAAAGATATCCGTCCGTAATATCTCAGTTTCATTTCTCATTTTACTTGAACTATATATTGATGCATTTCTAATCGTGTTTTGTACATGCCTTAAAGATGATATATTCTTTACCATACTTGCATTGTGTTTCTCCTGATTGTACATGACACGCTGAAGCTTGTAGCACCGTCCACTTTATAGAGCTACTGAGCTGCGCTGAGAATAAATATATGCCTAAGAAAATCAAAGGTTACGTTTTCGTCATTGCATTCGATACCACGCAAGGAATATGCGTAATCCTCGTATGAATCATGGGGTATGTGACAACAGTTGTTTAATTATTTAATTCAACTACTTACAGTCTGCAATTAGAATGCTTGCTATATTCTAACTGTAAACTTTGGTAAGTTTTACTTTTTTAGAATTAAGTAGTTTTGACTTTTTGTCAGGGCTATAAAGCTGCTGGTAGTAAACCAACCATCTGGTTGACGTTGGTAATGGGCAGGATACAATAATCTTCGGGTTACCGGACTATTATATAGTGTGTTGTTTTATTTTGAGCAGTTCATTTAGGTTCAGCAATATCCGCAAGTGTCGTTCACCAGTTCCCAAACAGTTTAGGCAGTGTTTGATTTTAAACCCCACCTTTCATCTGCCAATGAGCTAACCGGCTGGAGAAATGTTCACTGGTATTACTATAAAATTTGATCTATCAGTTTAAAACCAGTGGGATTGAAATTAAAACCTGTTTGGAATGACCTACTTAAAACCTCAACACTATGGCCGGAGAACACGTGGTGGGTCGTGTACAGCATCATAGAGATACGCAACCACTGAGTGGAATTTATAAATGCAGTTCAAGGAAGTACCGTAATTAATCATAAGAATGCAGTTTGTGTGCAAATCTAACAGTAAAGATAGTGTTGTAGGAAATGATAGGTATTAATTTTTTCCAGACCTATAGAATGGCCAGGCCAAGTCAACCGAGTTTATTTTTTAGGATGAGATTGATGATGACGAGATTACTACACAAGAAAAGGGAGGCAGTGCTTATGCTCGGTGAGTAAACCTACACAAGGCAAACTCAGAATGAACCTATATTTACGTGCACTGTTGGTAGACGGTAGGTTCTAAATTAGTATACTTATGCAGACTATTCTAAATTTAGCATATAAGTACAAAACGAAAAAATAATAATATGTTATTTCGGTGTTACTTGTTTCGGCAATAGCCTAATTAGATATTGTTCTAAAGGTTTAAAAAACTCTGGAAAGACGACGATTCTGTACAAACTTCAAACTGGAGAAATGATATTTCCATCACCGACGTTTGGTGAGTCTATCCAGTTGATGATTAATGCTGTGAACCATATAATGACATGTAGGCTATACTTTCTAAAATAAGTATTGATAAATATGATGGTTATTCAGGCCAACATCCGATAATTACGTTAAATCTAAGATAAATATAGATATTAACAATTCTTGGTTTTTTGCTTGTTAGGTTGTAGGTTCGAAAATGGTCAGTATGGGTAGTCGGTTGTATCCTTGAGCAAGCTTCATAAGATCGCCCGAACCCGACGACGACGATTGCTCGTCGGAAAAACACCCCTTCTGATTTACCTATTTAACAGAATTAAATAGGAATATTCTGTCCCAATTATATTGCACAAGAACACTGCCCAGTGACTGACTACCAACTTGTTTTAACTCCACAATCCTTCGGCAGCCGATTTGACTTGCTACCATATAATTTAACCAGATGGATAAACTATTTACAGACACTGCTCTATAAATATTGATTAACCTGTGCACAGGGTTCAACATGGAGATATTGCAATTCAACGACATTGAACTTGACGTGATGGACGTGGGCGGGGGAGATAAAATTGTCCCATTGTGGAAGCATTATCTCATTGCTGCAGCAGCTATTGTGTTCGTGTTAGATTGGCAAGATGAGCGAATTGACAAAAGCAGGGATTTATTAGCGGTAAACAGTTTATTATGAATAACTTTATAGGCGTATTTGTTTATTGGTTCCTTTGTAGGATATTTTAAGTCGTCCGGAAAGAAAGGGGATTCCCTTACTCGTGATTGTCAACAAAGCCGAAAACATCTTTCAAGAGATAACGTCGGACGACCTGCAACGTAGGCTTGATTTGACCAATCACACAAGCGGAAGGAAAAGTAGTAAGTAATATGAAAACATGTTATATATTCAGAAGCAGATATGCGGAGACAATGATAAATACAATTTCAACTAAATAAATGCTGTTAATTTATTCATTTTAGCTGTTCGACTGGTGTCTGCCGAAACTGGGGTTGGGTTGAGTGAGGCGTTCACGTGGTTGTGCGCTGCACTCGGATCCGATCACGCGTCCAGGAAACTTAAGCGAAATCGAAACAAAAAAGGAAAAAATGGACGAAAAGTTAGGGCAAAGAAAAAAATATATAAAACAGACAGTCTGAACAAACGGTGTCAGCATACTGATGATTTTGTGGGAGACTCTTCATCTCGGAAGCCAAATGTCACCCTCTGTGGTGGTCAACCAAGCAGTTTGATTTCTGTAGAAGAAAGAGAGTTTGTATACCCGGTGGTGCATAACAAAATCAACAGCTTTTTTAAAGATCGAGTAGGTAGTACTGAAAGGCCAGCTGGACCCTTTTCACGAGGTAACAGTAGAGTCGAAGTCAAGCCATTGAGCGACAAAAGTCTTGTTGTAGACACTCTCTCGACCAACCCGCACAACCCTCAATATGAGAGGCGTTCTGGGAGCATGCAACGTTTAACCGAAATTAAAGAGAAGAATGATGCGACGTTCGCAAAGACGAGCAAAGATTGTACTGAACCTGACCACCATCAACAAAACGGAGGATGGGAAAAGATTCGAAGACTTTTTATTCGGAGAAATGTAGCAAGTAGTCAGCACTTAGAATCGAAAGTAGAAACGTGTATAAACGGCAATGAAGAGATAAGAGTTGTCCAAAATCGACCCAGCATAGCGTCCTCTGAAACTACGAATATGCAAGACGATTTGGGATTAACATGTTCGAAACAGCTGGCATTTAAGAGTTTTCCACTAAACTCCGATACCCAAGAAAAAAAACCTAAGAAGATTTTGCGAAAGCGAATTAAAAGCTCAGACGCTCTGACAGACGATAAAACTTCCAGAATCAAAGCATCAGCCATTAACCGAATAAGGAATCCTTTAACAAACACCAAAGATGATGATCACCTTGCAGAATTACCTACCATATCAGCGGAAAAATTCAAAAAACTAATTCAACCTAAACTCGCACAAAAAATTACAGAAGCAACCATCCAAGAAATAGCTGTGCCGGAGTCGGAACGGCCTTCACCGAGGTCTATGAAGAGTGGAGTATGGTCAATTATTGCCAGTTTTCGATTTTATTTACCCATCGGACAAACCATACATCAACAAACCGCAGAAATAGAAGTTAAAGACGGAAAAAACAGTGGATCTGTATTTGGTGTGTCCGCAGAAGAAACTATGGCTGATTTGGACAAAGTAACTTCAGACAAGGTGTAGTATATGTTTGTTTCGTGTAGGTCTGATAATTTTTAATGCACACTGTAGCAGTGATAATGTGCATTTTATTTTGCATTTTCGTTGTCGATAACTCTGAATGGTTGAAAAGGGCCCAGTTAAGTGATATCTATATAAAAGCTCATATGCTAAAATCAATAGTCAAATGTATCTCCGGGAGGTTAACCCAATATATATATCAGAGTAACGATGCTATTAAGGTCGTCGATGTAGGATTTGTAATAAAAACCTAGTTTGTGTTTATATAGTCTATTTAGTAATGATGATACTATGATTAAACAAACCACAATATGGCTTAATTAACATGATAAAATCAAGTTTTTTTTGCAGTCCGAAGCAACGTCGTCATCATTACTTCCAGTTCCAGAATTAAATATTTCCACAGAGATTAGTTTCTTGACCTAACAATCCTACATACAAACTACACAATGTAGCAAAGTCGGCATCATGAGACATAATACATACTGTGTCGTTTTAATTTGCATGCTCTTTGTAAACCTTTACCGCCCGATGAGCTTTGTGTTAAAATTTATTGAAATGAAACTACCGTGTGGACTAAAGTTCAAAGCTGGATACTTGCTATTATCACAATTTTCATAATTTATAACCACATCACAATCCAACCTTTTATGTTTTTTTTAGTTTCTATAGAGATCAAATAGTGATATTGCACTATTGCAGTTCATATGCGCACATATGTCGAATACATATCGTATGAATTTGCGTGTCTATGGTCGACATATCGGAAAGTTTGGTTACGTCATAATGATAAGACCGATAATGTTCTCCTTTTACCCTAACATGTATTTTTCAAAAAAAGCAAGTATCTCATTTATAGTGTTTATACGGCTAACCTTAACCAATGTCCAGCTGCTCTTGTATGCCTGTTTAGGTATTTATATTCTTTCAACGTATCGGCTTATGCGCTTATATGTTGATTTTGTTCAGACATTGGTAGAATCACGCCTCTATAGATATACAAGGAAGCATAAATCATGGTTGGTTATTCTTGAAAGATTACGCAACTAAAGTAGGTAAACAATGCTTGCATACATCATTCCGAAATGGTACATACTGCTTCGATACAACTTATATAGATTATTTTAATATAAACCTATACCATTTGTGCAGATCCGAAGGTTATTCGGCATTTCAACTAGAAGGGTAATTAAAGCGATTAAGTTTAGCAAACAAGTGTGTAGTAATACCTCGTAGCAACATTATATCTACAGTAACAACATTAAATATAACCAAATAAACCCATATTAAAACACTATATATTTACATTGGAGAATTTATTAAATAAAACTGCGGTTGGGCCAAGCAAATTGTATGTACAATGTGTTAGAAAAGATTGTGTGGCACTGGAAGTAAACGATTGTTGTGTACATATACATAAATAGGCGTGGCAGTACGTTTGCAAGCAGCAGTGATTTTCACAAAAGATGCAGCTTTATTGAACTTGAACTTTTTAGGGGCCTTTCTACAAATAAAGTACAATTCATACGCACTTAAACCTCCAAAACCGAATTATTAACTCGCTAGATCACTCGACACGTTTTGATTTCGTCTGCTGGATACGAAATTTTTCGAATATTTTCGAATTGAACGCATTTTATGCTCCGCTGCAGATTTGCTTCCTCTGGGTTTGTTTCGAATGCACTGAATTGATACAGTTGGTTCATTGTCACCTTTATGCTGCGGACTTAAGAGGTTGACTTTAACTTTTCGACCTTCGCAAGATTTTGTGGGTTTCTGGTTTATAATCGGAGAGGATCGTGTAGTTTTATTAGTGTTGTGATTAATCAAACTTGAGTTCTCTTCCAACTGTACATCATTGCCTTTTTTCCTCTTGCCACCGTTTCTGACATCATGATCTGTAGTTACCAACCGTGTCTGATGAACAGAGTTTCCTCGGGAATTAGATTTTGATAAAATATTCGATCGACTCAATGTTTTAGAATAGGAATGATCACCACTCGCGGAAGGTATGTATTCAATATTTCTATTGCCTTGGAATCTTGGTTTAAGTCGTATTTGTGGTACATCTGACAACGGCCTTGTGTGTATGTCGTCTCTACTACCGAAAGAAGTGCGTTTGGTTTCAGCATCAAATTCAACAGTCACAACTTTATCTTCTACGATAACTCCGTCGCGGTCACTCTGGGGTGTAATATTCACTTCGACGTGAAATTTGTTCATTACATTCACTGTGGTGTTATCTCCATTAGTCTGCGTCGCCAAAGAACAAGCGGGGCGCTTCTGAATTGTTTGGTTAGTATCCCGATTTAACTTGGGCACTGACGTAGTTAAGTTTGTATTACTACTTTGAGTAGCCAAAGTGAACGTGTTATTATGTTTGAGGGAACGATTTACAATTCCAATGGAACGGAGGGCTGTTAAAGCTATCTTTACCGAATATAGATCCAGTTTCTTTGTGAATGTTTTCGGTAAAACCAGAGCGGAGCATTTTCCGTGCTGCTCGGTTTGTTTACACTGTTGTTTTGAACTTGAAGAATTGATTACTTTTGGTGATTTTGCCTTTGTACGACAGCGAGCTTCGCTCTTTATCGTGGTAAATGTGACCAACGAATTAGTTTCATTTAATGGCTCGATCTAAAATTAAACGCAATGTTAATAAATATACGGTCGGAAGAAAATATTTACTGAAAGACCTACGCGTATTGGTTAAGTACGTTGTCTGTACAACTAACGTGTTAGCTTACCAATTCCTCATTACTCGGGGGAGATAAACGATCCAATGTTGCATGATTCCGTACCAGCGGTTTTTCATCCACCAGTGTCCATTTCTTTGCAGTAGCACCGTCTTTCTCCTTTGAGCAATGTTTTATGAAACAAATTCACAAATAAACTTGAACGACCCAAGATGAAATCAAACAACTGGGTGTTGTGCTTACTTGCGAAGTCACGGCGCGGAGCTTTAACTTCTGTACAAACTTTTTGGGCGAGTTGTCTCCCATTGGTTCATCCTGACTTGTGTCTGTATGTTTAAATAAAGGGATTATATAAAAAAGAAAAAAATGGATTTACATTATCTCCTTTATCCCTTTATCGTGTATTGGTTTCTTCGTAATGCTTTTACATCAAAATGCCTGGGGCGTTTTAACTAAGTGATATCTATATTATATATTGTAAGCAGCTTAAATAATTTACACATAGATGCCTACTGTTAGTGTTCATCCCTTCAGGTAATTTTTCGAATCCAGTGTCTTTGGAGAGATTGGTTTCTTTCAATTGGCTTACAGCACTTGTCGTTTCTTGTTTATTCAAATTTGTTTCTTTCAGTTCATTATTAAACAAAGCTTCTTCCACGGAAATGTTGGCGGCGGTGATTACAGTTTTAGACGTGGCAACAATGGATGTATCTTGTACAAGGTAACTTCCAATATTTGACTCTAAAAGGTATAAGCATTATAAAGACAAATTAGCAGCACTGTGTAGATGTTAACTGTCATGCAGACGACATATATGGAAAGATGCTTTTATAATCGATCACCTTCTATTACTGGTATCGAAGAAAAAGGATTGCTTGCAGACAATCCACTTCGTATCGTACATGGTATTTCAGGATATTTGTCGACATCGGAATCCCCCTGAGGCTGTTGAAAAATTACACAAGCTTTAAAGAAACAAATTACAAATGTGTCCTACAATTTTTATGGCAACTGAAGTGACTTGTGTTTAACATACAAGTCCCAGCGGAAATCTATAGAAACGCCGGACGAGATTATATCACTGCGGACTTACCTGATCTGCCGACATGACGGCGGGATTCTTGGACAGTGTGACTAAACCTGTACTTGCTTCTTTGTCACTAAGATTAGTTCTCATGTCGATTTCTGGTACAAACTCATCTCCATTCGTATCAAATCCAGGTGTCATTGTTAGATTTTCTCTCGGCGACACTGTTTTCTCGCGGTTGGGATTATCTTCCCAATATTCTAAAACAAAACACGTCGCGTAGATCAAATTATTATTCTGGCTTTGGTCAAGTGTCAATTCTATTTTTACCCAGATTTAATTCACATTTTGAACGATGCTTAATGGCTTCAGTAATTTTGCGGTTGATTACCTGGGAGATCTGTTGGTGTTCGAGACAAAATAGGGTTGGTCGCCTCCAAAGATGTGTTTGAAATATTTGACTCATCTCCTTTAAACTCTACAAAGTGTGATAGATTTAATACAACAAAAAAGCATTCAAAAACACAATCAATCCATACCTTGAGGAAAATGGGAGATGAGATTTAAGTTCACCAGTTCATTGGTATTATTGGGGTTATACATGGACTGCTGGGTGATTTGTCGTGCGCATGGTAAAACATTTGCGTGTACCCCATGTGAAACAAATTTTGTACTTTCTGTTATTCCAGGATTAACAGTTGAAACTACGACAGGGTTATCTTGGCCTTCATTTGCATACAGCTGGCGATTTAACTCGCGATTAGCTTTGTTGATGCAACGCTTCATAACTTCCCTGTCGTTTTCATCAGAAGTGACGTCATCACCACTTCTACAGACTGGCATTTTAAATGTGTTCGGAGTAGTGTTTTGTTTAGCCTCACTTAAACGGCCAACTCCATATTTCTTTAACACGAGCGAATTTTGAGTAGATGGCAGTTTTGAACTATTGTTATAATGTACTTGCTTGGGGAGAAGCTTGGTGTACTTAATGTGTGCAGTGGGGATTACGTTGTACCTTTGTGCTGGTGGCGGGGCATTGCCGTTAAACTGTGCATTGGGACGTATCGGGATAAAATCCTCTTTACCGTGCGCATGCATTCTTCTTCCTTTCATACCGGTAATCATGTAATTATCTTTGCAACAGCCAATATGACCATGTGGTCGCAGTCCCCCATACTTATGGCGATTGATCCCGTTGTGCGAATCTCTGCTTTCGATATCGGACATGTGCAACATTTTTGAACTCACACCTCTGAATACTTTTATGGGGCGTCCACCAATCCCTGCTCCCTGCGTTTGCCGTCCTTTGTCAAATCGAACGTCATGAAATTTTAGCGGCATATTCGTTCCTGTGTTGGACTTGACTTGGCTTGCCAGTCGCAATCGTCGGTACGTGTTATTGGGAATAAAATAAGGTGGAGGGGGAATACCGGGATTTATTTTTTCTTTGTTAACAGAATTGTCAATGTCACCACTGTACCTCGCCTTTCTTGTTTTTAAACTAAAATCCAATACACCTTCGTCGGTTATTCTGTAATCAGGCTTTGGTAATTTGCTAGGATGCCGCAGGTCCAGTGGTAGGTCTTTGTCTCTTCTATCATTAGCTTCATCAGAATCAGCGGCTTTTTGTAATAACTGCAATGAGGTTGGCAAACTGGCTCTTCGGTGGCCACTTTCTAATACGTTATTCATTTTAGAATTCCAACATTTATCAAGAAATGAAGCCTTTGGTGTAAATGTTACCCCAGAACGGGAGCAATGAGGCGCATAATGTTGGCTTTGCTGTAGTGTTTCGTTTAAACTAAGAGCCCGTCTGTTACGATGCTTTCTCTCAACCACGGAATAGGGCAAAGCAGATGTAGAATTGTCTTGTTTAAGCTTACCTGGGCATGTAACTGCAAAAGCGCCCCGATGGGTATATTTAAACACTTTCTGTTGTGACAGTTTACTCTGACTTTTCAAATGAAAGCGGGATGGGGCAGAACTGGACATAGAAGAATAAGAGTTATGTTGGGTTCGAAAGTAAGGTTGAAACCTTTCGTTTCGGTTTCCAGATAATAGCATTTGCGACCGTCCGGAATAAAGTGTCTTTGGTTGGATATAGGTTTGCTTTGTTTCTACAGCAGACCGTGATGAAAAAACATTTTTTTTCAATTCTTCATTATTCTGTAAACATATTGGGACTATTTCGCTTTTTGGGGAATTAAAACAGGTGGTGGAAACTGATTCTTTTGATAGATTCCCTGTTTTAGAATCGTTCATTATGCATTTCCCTGTCTGATTTAAAACCGACAAGTTTAAGTTACCAGTTGATTCCTTACTCAAGCTTGAACGTATGTTCGTAGCTCTGTAGAAAAGAAATGCGAAATGTTGTTACATGATACTTCCTATCTAATCACAGTTTTACATAATTGAAACTCTTACTGTTGTTGTTCTTGGCGATTGGATAGTCTCTCTAATATGCTTTTTAATTTTGATCCGTCTTTGACCCTCTTTGCCTTAACACTGGTGCGTTCCGAGTGTTCCGTTGATGCAGCATTATCCATTGCTTCGGAAGAGACTGGTTGAGATACTGGTGAGCCAATTGAGCTTATATCAACTGATGAATCGTGTTCGTCCTTTGTATTGCATTCAGAACTTATTCGATCATCCATCGAAGTCAAAACCGTTTCTTTAATTTCCTGAACTGTTAAATGGCGATGAGAGATAATATATATATGGTTTAAAACAATTTATTTAATTTACACTTAATGCCTGTCTACAATTTGGTATATGCTAACGATTCCTAATTGCAATACTTTTCCGACCTGGTAAATCATCATACTGTTGTCAAAATATACATTATATCACCTGATACCAATTTCTTTTCATTTGCAGTTGTAAGAAGAGTTCCTTCAGACTCCTCTTGAATTTTGTATTTTTCAACAACCATACTCACCGGCATAGATGCGCGAATGATCTAGTAAAAATCGATATTTTTACACATATTTTACTTTGGCTTATACAATTTTTAATTTATGGTACTCTAATTATCATACTTGCTGTCGCTCGTGCTTTAGTCGGTAATGTCGTCGGAGGTTCACCTTGCTTGAAAATGCTTTGGCACACTCTGAACAACTGAATGTCTTTGGAATTATATTTAAATTTATGTCTTTAACTATAACATCATTGCATACTGTTTGAGGTATGCTTTGTAGTTTTGGTAAATTTTCACTCCCCTTGGAAGTTTCGTGTATCGTTTGCTGTATAGTGTCGGATGCTTCCCTAAAAGACAAAATAAATATTGAAGTCACCTTATCATAACCATTACCAGCGCCATACTTTTGCTTTTGAAGCCGTCGTTCTGTACTTTTGCCTCCCATAAGAGATCCCTTTTCAAAACGATCAAGGTTAAGATAAGCTGCAAAGTCGATATTCTCTTCAAATTGAATACTTTTATCATCACCAGTACGTTCAAGGTCGTTAACTGATTTTACCATTTCCACTCGAAATTGCTTTTTCTTAAAAAATAAAATTCGATCAATAATAAAATACCTTACAACAAAAAGAGAACATTATTACAAGGAGCTTATATAGGTTCGGCTTACCTTTTTAACAGCTCTTTCTGCTTTAGTTTTGGTAACCTTCATTTTATGAATAGAGCGAAGATGTTTTACCATGTCGTTCTTTTGTATAAACCTTTTTTCGCACACCTACGAAATTTATATTTCATTAGTCAAACTTTTATTTTTGCGCTGTTTTAGCCATCCGTATGTAAAGAGGCATTTTGGAAAGTTCACGCGTAAAAGTTGGCTAACGGTCGCATATCTAATGTTTTTTACCTTAATCTCTAAACTATTCAGTTTGGTCTGCATTCTAGTAAGCTTTTTATGCGATAATATATATATCAGTTTATTAATATATATGTATATCATTTTTCAATTTTTATTTTGTTGCGAAGAAGCGTAATGCATTAAAGCGAACCGATTTATAACTAAACATCAGTCATTAAACTCACCCAATTAAACCTATTTAAACTGAAACTCTGAAACAAAACTTACTGCAATTAAATGACAAAAAAGAACTCAATTAAAAGTAAATCGCTACCAATAAACCATTTTTAACTGAATCCCTTGGCAACAATACAGTTCCTTTTGTAGAAATCAACGTTTTGATTCGTTGCTGGGAGGGATTCCCGAAAAGGTTTAACTTCAAAAAGTATCTTTCTTTGCATATACTACATATCAACGACGTGTTAAACAACATTTATTTTAACATTTTGCCTTTACAAGCCAAAACGCACAGGTCTTCAGGTAACCAATACAACCATATATAATATTACCCTCTCATGTGGCATTGAAGTAAACTGGTCACTGATTTGAGTGGGGGTTATTTTACCTATATATTAATTTTTAGACTACATTTATATTCCATTTGAACTAACAACTCTAGGAGTTTTAATTTTTTTGAACATTTCCCTTGTGTTTGTAGGTGACTTAGAATACTGATCAGTGATTTAAATATGGTTGGGTTTTGGGGGATTTACTAGAAAGGATTAAACAGGAGTATTGAGGTATGGAAAT
Organism: Ciona savignyi; assembly: GCA_000149265.1. Taxonomy (NCBI): domain Eukaryota; kingdom Metazoa; phylum Chordata; class Ascidiacea; order Phlebobranchia; family Cionidae; genus Ciona; species Ciona savignyi. The sequence goes on from CH002692.1 coordinate 205,024, forward strand.
AAATGCTTTGTGGACCTATTTATATCGATGTTCATAGGTCTATTTAAAAAAACATAGGAAATTCCCAAAAGACAAAAGAAAGTAAAAAAGCGTTTGAGGACAAAATAACTAAAATATTTGGGGTAATTCAATAATAAGTTTAAAAAAGTGAGTTCATCTTTGGTAAGTGTACTAGTATCAGATAAAATGTATTTAAAATTGGGTTAATATGTTGGAAGCTATTATCGCAAGTGCTGTAAAAAGTGAATTAGTTTTTCAAAAGGGCTAAGAAATTCACCAAGGGTAAAACCCCAAATTTTGGGTTCGGACATACCTATATTATGTTGGCTACATATCAAAAGGTTTATACCGATTTGATAAATTCTTCTTGATGGCTTCTGACGGACAGGACACCCCTTGTTAAGCATTGTTCAACGACCGATAAAACATGTAAATAACATTTCGCCGACTGTACTAAAAAACTCTTACCCTTTTCATAAAACCAATTGTGCATTCAGAAGTAATACAATAAATGCGTTCTAAAAAAGATTATTATATTAACCCGTAATATTGTCAATGCAGATAAATACCATCTGGAAAACTACCAAACCGGACAACTACCACCCGGATAACTACAAATCCGGACAACTAACGATCCAGAGAACTACCTACCAGGACAACTATTCAACAAAAAGAACTACCAACCCAAGCCACTGTAGTGGGTTGTCTGACTCGCATAGTTTGCTTATTCAAGGGGGTTGGATTGTGGGCAAGCACTTTTTATAGCTCGTTTAAGGTATCAGCGCCTTGAGCTTTTGTAATAATCAGATTTTGATTGACATCAGTTATTAGTGACAACGCAACCGATACCGAGATAATATTGTTTTTATGGTAAAACTGGAATAGACATAAATTCTTTTTCGATAAATTTGTATCAATTCTCCTAAAATGCTTTTACCGTTTGGATAGAATATTACTTTAACCGCGTATATGACAATAACACTATTTTTAACACGGGCAATCTTCATATTACTTATGCCCTTAGTCGGATGGTTAATCGGAATGAGCATGCAGTACGTTTGATGTAATATTAGATATAATGTATCAATTCAATTTATTGGATTAACGTGCCCTTCAATTGCTTGCTAATACAACTGAGCAAAAAGTGGCCTTTGGCAATTGGATGAACATCTTCAAGTGAATCAGTTGTTACCTTGCAAATATGCGGTCGATCTCCTGTATGAGTTCGCTCGTGTCTTCTTGCATTGGTCGAAGTAGGAAAGCGTTTTTCACAGAATCTACATGCGTACGGTCGCTCCCCTGAGTGACTTCTTTTGTGCCGCTGTAACTCATGTCGTGTGGAGTAAATTCTTTCACACGAATCACATTTGAACACATTTGGCAATTGTTGAACGACAAAATTGTGTTTTGCCTGGAAATAAACTATTTATACCTCACATTTCGATTTTACTATAAGTCTGTGAAAGAAAGTCCGTACCTGGTGGTGCTGTCTTACGCCATCTTTTACTTTGAAAAACAACTGCTGCCTCACGCATATTTTGCAGGCATAGATGTAATAGGTCGGATTGTTTTCTTCTCCCTCGGGATTATTAAATGAGACAGACTTTCTGCCTTCGATGTCACCATCTGCTGGTTTTTCTAGTATATGGTAAGTATGATAGCTTGTGTAAATGACATTTCAAACTCAAATACCAACCCTTATCATTGCTTTTGTCCGAAGTGTTTTCAGCACTAGCATTCTTTTGATTCCCACTACCGGTGCCTGTTAACAGTTATTGAAATATATTGAAGTATGTCACTTTTAAAAATGTGTTATACCTCTAAATGGGTTTGGGGACGTAATTTTTTCCAGAATATCAAGATCTTTCTTTCTTTTGTTTTTCACATACCGGGGGTTGATATGAATCCGTTCGTAATGACGACTAAGACTAAACGACCGCGGAAAAACCATCTCACAAACGTCGCACCTATAATCAAATAATTAATAAATATATAGACTACAGATTATCCACATGGCATGCCACATACCTGTATGATGTCCCGCTACCACCCTTACTACGAAAGGTATGTTGTTTGCAGACCTGCAAGACAAAGATGGATTATATAGTGTCTGCGAGCTGCATGATTTTTCTTGCCCTTTTAAATAATTTATTAAACCTACCTTAAACTTGAAGTGTCCGTTTTCGTCGAATGTTACTCCTTCCTCTGTGAAGATGGAACTCTTACACATTTAAATGTTTGATAAGCAGGTAACACAAAAATGTCAACCAGACTAACTACCACTTTGGAGTAAGTCATGGCAGTCCAGTTTAACAAGATATTTTGGGACATATGCGAATTAGAATGGCGCTAACCATTACAAAATTTTACACACTTATTAACTACACCCTTCCAGGTTTAAGCCAATGTAAAGTTTTAAGACAATGTAACATCTCTTCTCTGTCTGTCGCAATAAGGCAAAATTAAAGACAGGCTTATCAAAGCAAGTGTCCGTTAAATGTTTCTGGTCCATTTCAGCATACCTAAAAATTCAAAGAAGGTATGAGAAACGAAATTATAAGATAACCATGTTCGATCCCAGTATTGGGAAACGCATGAGGCATTACAACACAGTACAGTAGTGGTTATATTACTCCATGCCCACAGTCGGATTATTGGAGCTATTGCAGTGTGCTTCGTAATATATTCAAACAAGGTTAATAATTGCTCACCTTGAGAACTTGGGACATATCGGGTTGACGTGGAAGCGCGGCTGGAATTTTCGTTTTTAGTAGGCTTTGCTTTCGAAGATTTGGAAATCGCTGAATTTGTGCTTTTCTGTAATGTATTAAATATGTACACGACTATGCTTAATGCGTTCTGACTGACAAAAGAACTGTATTGGTGCCTACTATACGAAACATTACAAAGCACACCTCGTTTGATATTTCCCTGTTGGTGTTCACCACTTTTGGTGGTATATCAAACATGGCGTCCTGGTAGCGGGATGGCTTTCTCTTACGCCTTAAAGGTTTCCGATTCCCCACAGAAGCAGACATGGATACGCTTCCAGGTAAAGTAACCGGGTTTCGTTTACTATTTTCACTTGGCTGGCCTAAAACAAGTCGTATATGACGGTAAGGTTGATTGTTTTAAAACGCCACATGTTTGCCTAGATGTACCTTGTCCTGCGTTGTTCACTTGTTCATCGGCGTCATTGGCCTCTTTTGTATTTAATGCTTCAGTTTTCTATAAGTTTGGACAACATATAGCATTATAAAAAAGAAATCAAAACTATACGGATCTGTCATACAAGCCTATTTACCTTTCCATTTTCCATGACTCTACACAACGTTTTTATCTTCAGCAGAATTCGAACCAGTTGAACAAGTTTTAGAAAAACATCCGAAACAACAAAACAACCTAAAATGCAAACACTATAACTTAGTTTATGGTTGATTTGAAACGGAAGGCTATTTCTGCACTCTCAAATAGTCACGCACATTTCCTGTTGCTCCTGGGGAAACTAGGCCTGTAGCCTATTGAACACGACTTTGTAATACAACTGCGAAAAACTAAGAAAATCAATAGGAAACGGTACAGTGATTGCTCCAGCCTTTAATTACAGTGCGGTAAGTCGTCGCTTGCTACGCACTGTTAATTCCTGATTCAATTTATGATTAAACTATACTCAGAATGAAATCGTTTAGAGCATTAAAACTACAGATCATTGTGCGAAAACCTGTATATGACTGTACAAACAAGCGAATGCACCAGAAAGCTGACTTGACTGGCTCCCCGTAAGTGATTCATATTATAGCAAGCGATATTTGTGCCACGTGGAAAAGAGAAACGTTCGGTTGTCTTTGACTGGTACAAGAGAAAACCCAGACTATATTTGATGCGTTATGCCAACCTTTATGATAACACTATACACGAACGAGCTAGCTCATGCACTTCCAGCTATCAACGCGTCAATTCCCAATTGCTGAAAATATACATAATCATATCCTAGGCAACTCTAGATACATCCGGCGCTCGGGCTGCTAGATTAGTTTTAAATACAACACAACTGACCACGCGAGTATGAAAATACAAAAGGGATCTAAATTAAGTCTACTTTACAGCCACTGCAGTCGTACAACGCCAGCTCCGCCTAGAGCAAATAAAAGTGATTCGCCATCACGCTTCCACACCTACATAATACCGAATCGAAAATTGTATTGATTTGCGTCATCTACGCCTGAACATTACATGCGGCTTTAGAATTGTTGGTATATAACCCTATTTCTTACAGTGATTTTTCACTAGCTATTCATTGTACGATGGTGTACATAGACTAATAGGAGAGACTGCAACTTACCGACTTCGGTGTTTTATCAGCACCATGGAAAGTCAGTTATCTGACACTCTGCTCAATGTATGTATAAAACGCATAAAACTGTGCCCTGAAACTTAATTTTCCTTTCCCTCCATTGCAAAGTGCCTTTGTTTATGCTATGTTAAAATCCGGTATATACTTTGAGTTTGCTCCAGTCGTATTTGGTAAGAACTAAGACATAGCCATTTCACAAGTAACTTGTTAATTTCAGTACACCTAATCCAGCATGATAACATAAACGATGGACTATTGAATGGAATCCGTTTTGTGGAGCAGCACGTCCAAAACAATTGCATACTGCGTTGTTCAAGTACCTTTCAATAGCCTTTTTCAGTCAGTGATATCCTTCTATTCAGGGTGCTGTGAGCGGAACGTACATCGTCAGGGCCATATTTATACTCCAGCCAAACTTATTTTTAAGAAAGTACTATATCTCACTTGATTCCCGTTAAAAAAACGCACACACACACACACATATGTTTATGCATACAGTTTCACAGACGAGCGATTCGCTTGGCTTGGGTTGGATTGCCTGACGTGAGGTCGTTTTGGAGCGCATTAAGCTTTGTACAGCAAAAGTAAGTGCTGTGGCGACAGTGTGTGTGTGTGTGCGAGACGGTGCTTTGCGTGCTCGCCCTACTCTACTGGTAAGTACATGGTGCTGAAGAAATGGGACAAAAGCTATGATGGAATTGGAACCGGCGCTGAAAGAAAACTTCAGTTTTAACTCGTCGTATTTTCCTGCATTTAGCTCTTGTCTCATTGTTTCTGCATTAACTGGAGATTAACCACATTCATTATACAGCTGAAAAACATAGAACACGATTTTATGATATATTTCCGCTTTATGTCACGAATACCATGTTAAGTTCGATGGAACTTAAAGTATGGTGTACCTAAATTGTTTTATAACCTATAGTTGTCCAATTATAGGCAGCAGGTGTTAAACATTGTTGAAATATAAATACCACATTACATTAAAAGTTAAAATCCATTTTTAATTTGTTATACTGCTACATTTAGGCACTTACACTGGGTAGAGCCAAATGCATGAGGTTTTTGTTGGAGCAATAAGGGGAAACCATAGCTATGCAGAATGGCAATACTCCGTTACTAAGGATGCGCTTCAACGAGTCAAGAATGTGGTCGCCGTTGTGTTTTGCCTCGCTGTGCACATGATTTTAGATGGCATTACCCTCAGGCAATGCCTTTTCCAATAACAACAACACCACATCAGTTATTACGTAAACTGCTCTCGTTGTCTGCGCATTTAGTGTTGAATTGCTCCACAATAATTAAATTTCTTAAGCACGCATTTTTAAACACGGCTTATGAAGTGTCTCGGAAAGCACGCAGCTGTCATAAATTATTAACCTAATTTTACATCGTTCGTCGGTTCTATCTTCAGCGCAGGGTAATCCTACTGAAAGATTAAAAACACTAGAAATCCTTTATTATATTCCAGTCAATTTACTTTGTGTTGATTTACACAAACTCTATTTTCAAAAAGTGTTTGTACCTAAAACCGGCATCTGCTTCTCCTGTACTATAAAGCAATGTCTTTATATGAGTGAAACAGAAAGATATTAGTAGTCTATAACTCTTGACAAGACAAAAAAGTAAAAGCCGAAAACAATATCTATAACGCAGCACATAGTAATTTCGAATTCTCTTGATATGCCAATGTAAGCCTGTAACAAATCCCATAATCCACATTCTTACCATCTACCGGATACAAATGAGATTTATTAAGTTTTTTGGTAGCTTACGGTTTGATATCCTGACTTTGTATATGAACTCCGTGAAGTGGCAACCGCGTGTTAACCACCACGGATTTATTTCACCTTATTATCAGTTATTACGCTTCATAGTAAAATCACTTTAGCATTAGCATTAAGCAGCAATAACTTGTTTATTGTCAGATGCCAGGTGAATAAAGTGCATTCTAATTGTGTAAAAGGCTCTTCTTGGATGTTGACCCTTCTGATATTTGTGTCGTATTAAGCGCAACATCACTATGGTGAAAACATAAACAATGTGTTAACAACACATCAAGTGCGGCAGCTTCCGGCCTCCGGATACCGTTGCTTAAAGGGCTTCTGGATAATCGAAATAATAAATATATATTTGTTATCAGATATACTTGCATTTTACCAGCAACACGGACCATGTACTGCACCATTAGCTCAAAACAACATTTAAATATAAAATATGTACAAATTACTATATGATAACAAAATGTTTATGGCAAAAATAGTTTTAAATAGAAAAGTCAGAAAGAGTTTAAATTATTAGGGTGGAATTCAGGTAGCCGAGCCGTGTCTTGTCTGTTGGGTAGAACTAATCAATTTCAGTCCGACCTGTCCAAAGGTGCTGCTGGACAGAGCATTTGGAACTGAGTAATAAGTAATTGGTTTTATTTTATTTTTTAAGTTAGAAACATTTTAACTATAGAGTGTCAACCACGTGTGAACCACCACTATTTTTAAACCCATTTTGAGTGCATGTTATATTTTTCTGCTTGCAGAAACGATTGGGTTCCCTCGCTAGCACATCACCATTGGTATATCTTATACAACGAGTATGACGTTTGTTTATTCAGAAACTAATGGGTTCCCAAACTTGATCTATATTTTCTAAATAAAAACGGTTAACCCGGTTATCTTGTCTCCCCTCATGGTATATCATATTGAAAGGGTACAAGATTTGTTTTTGCAAGCAGAAACTAATGGGTTACCGCGTTACCAATTCAAACATAATATCAATACATGTTTTCTAAATGAAGTATTTAAGTTATGAATTTAATATTTTACTGATTTTCTGTGGTAAATGGATTTCCTGTGTTGTGGTTTGTAATGTCCTTTTGACCTTTCTTGGTTAATATTATTTACCTACAACTTTCCTTACAATTTAAAGTAAAATAATCCTTACCAGTTACAAAATGTTAACGGTTATAGAATAATCGATGCTAAATATTCGCAAAAGGGCAGGCGTCCTTACATTCTTGGGTCCCTCGGGAATTTCCCTGGGGCAATGACGCAATTCGCCACTGTATATCCAAACCATATAAGCTAACACCACCAAAAGATTACACTCTATTGGACATATTCTTTTTTATCATAAAACAGCGTGGTCCAAGTACAGGCCCGCGGGCCGCATGCGCCCTTGGGTATGATTTTTGTAATTTTATTTAGAATCAGTATATGGCATAATATACTTTCTCTGCATAGAGTGTCTATGTGTAAATCAAGCTTATACAAGATTTATACAAGATGTGAAATTTATAACGACTGCAAGAAGTCATTGTTGCGTCACACAAATGTTTATTGGAAGTAGCGTCTCCCAGGGGAATTATTAGTTTACAGTCTGTGTGGGACTGTAGGGTAATGTAGCAATGCTTGCAGTTAAAAAATCTGGGGCGGTGATTGCACACTGGTTAAGGGTTAACTTTAAAGAGGATCTTGGATTTAAGCCCCGGTTCTAAGATTTTTACTATACACATGGTCTGACTTGCTTAGGTACTTAAATTAAAAAAAAGGGCTAAATGCGTCGTAGAGTTTTTTTGTGTGTACTGATAAAGATTTGTGAATAAATTGATATTTGCTATTGTGTAGTAATTATGCACTAACTTTTCAGTTATGCACTAACTTTCATTCGCTGTTTTTAATTATTAAATCTTCAGAATCTGTTGTTTAATAAATGGGGAATCCCTGGAAAAGGGTTAAAAATAGATTTGCGGCATACGTTTTTTTGTTTATATTTAAACTCTATATATTTATTTATCTTTTGTTTCCGCGTTAAACGTGTAATATGATTGTATTTATGATTGGTTAGGCCTATTCTATTTGTGTGCAGGTTCCAGGTCGACTGGGTAATTCTAGTTGTTTTTTTCTGATTCGGGTTATAATTCTCTTTACGGAACTGTAAAGTAAATATTCCTTTCTAATCCGAAGATATCGGCGATAACGCCAAAAATGTTGAAAATTAGCCATTTTTGCATTATTTACGATAGCGGGAATTCAATTCCTCTTTGGGTTAAAAAAAAAAGTCAAGGCAAACTATGGTCGTGCTAGTTAGGATTCCTAAAAGTTTTAACGTGATTGGATAGTGCGCTACTCAATGACCTGGCGATCGGACACACTTGTCACCAGCGTTACGTAGAAAAAAGAAATAAAAATAGAGTAAAATCAAAATGTGTTTTGTTCCCTTCGGAATTAAAGGGAACCTATAATACAGTTGAAACGTTTAGAGATATTCTGTTTTTTTTTGTTTTTTTAGGTTTATTGGTGTAGAACCACACTAATACATTGCCTTCCTATGACATCCATAACTAGTTTTGATTGCTAACTAAATAACTTAATAATTTATGCTTGAAGAAACAAACTATACATACAAAATGTATAAAGTACAGAATTGTGATTCAAGCGACCCGGACGTTTTTAATTGCAAAAACATATAGCGTACAGTCTTAAAATAGTTTACAAGTGCTGGAAATTGATTTACACTCTCTAGTATTAGGATTATTTGGGGGAGCCGATTGGATAAGGACATGACATAAGATATATTTAAAAATATATATAAAATAACAAAGGATCAAAAAAACATATACGAAATATAAATGCTTTAAGAGTTCTAAATGAAGTCTCCCACATCGGGGCAGTAGACCTCGCGTATACGCACAGGCCAAGGCAAAAAAATATATATAATATATAATATAAAAAAAATAAAAAAATATGAGAGTACGGTCGTGTGGCCGAATGGTTAACGCGACCGATACATATACCAACTATATAAAAAAAATGGTGTAAGGGACGAGCCCATCATGGGTTCGAAACTTAAACCGGTAAAAAAAAATATATATATATGAGGAACACTGTGGTTACAACAGCTGCACACCTAATCTAATGCAGTGACCGGATGTTTTGACGTGTAATCTGTGACTCATGCTGGTTTTACTTTGTCGCCTTACCGGAGCTACTGTATTTTTTGTATATGATTAAGACGATCCTTTAATGTAGAACCCAGCATGCATTTACTGGATTCAGGCATTGTTCGCTAAGTGCCCTGCCGAAAGATAGCCGTCTAGACAGCGGCTGGTTTTGTTCAAATAATTCCTTTAAAAACTGTCTGCAGATCGCCTATTTACTATTTTATCAATACACCAATATATGTTTTGGTCGATTAGTTGGTGCCCAACCTTATAAAACAAAACAACAGATGAACAGTCCTAAGTGTTGCACCTAAATAATGCACGCCACCCTGTTGAGAACCATCGGGTTAGATCATAAAGGCTTTAAGTTTTAGTCATTTAGTGAACATATACTTAACCCAGTTGGTTTAAGTTATACAAAAATTGTATCAAAATAGCCATCGTATTCAACACACAACTATAGCTCCAGTAATTCAAGAGCCAGCATAAGGTGGTCGGCTGATTACAGGCGTTGTTATGTGTTACCGCCCTTCGTTTCCATACTCTCGGGAGTTAAGATATTTATCTTAAATCCTATTTTAACATCGTCTTCTACATATGTACAACACACTGCCAAAGCTTCGATTATCCGTTATTTAACGCCCTATACGTTTTCGCATCAACTGAACATTAACATGGTCCCTAATTCTATCTTCATCCTGACCAATTACTGTGCAGTTGTGTTTTGTTTAGTTTAGTTTATTCATTTTTTGCCCTAGTATTTCAAAATGGCAAGCAAATAAAATAATGACACGGTAACAGCATGGTATTTAAGCTTTTTTTTGCTTCGATCATGTCCTGATGGACCTAGACCTAAATAATTGCCAACAATTAAATAATATATATCATATATCGACGAATATTTAAAATTTTAAGTCCTCGAAAATTTTCATATGAAGCGTAGGCTACACCATCCCGTCTTCGAGGGTCACAATGTCGATTGTCTTACAATTCGATTGTATTGTCTGTATTTTATATTATTTTATAGTTTTTTTAATTTTATCTGATATTTATTATTTAATTTACAATTTTAATTAATTGCCAATAATAAAATATTTTATATGATATAACTAGGCTACTAATATTTTTGTAAAGCAACTTTACTGAAAACGCGTTGCGTATCCAATCAGGAAACAGAACTGAACCCCTAAACCAGTTAAGAGATTGTTTTAACAGAAACCGAACTTGAACCATATTTAGGTATATCATAAAAATGTAAATTAAACGTTAAACGGATAATTTAATTAAGCGCTAAGTAAACCCGAACTGTTAGTGTATCGTTGTGAATGGATAAACAAGGGGAGTTACTAAACGGGCAATTGTGAGATTACAGCGCGTTGTTTTAACGAGCTCAGTTTCGAACCCATTAAGGTTTCGTCACTAAGACCCTTTATGTTTAGAAGTATGTATAGGCCTATGTATCCGTCTAGTTAAACATTCAGCCACACGACCGTACTTAATTGAGCGTTCTCACATGGGTACTTATTAGGTTACCTACTAGTACCCACCTTCGGATTACCGGAGATATTGCAGTGGGTTGTGAATGGTTGCTAAGACTTTTCTTTAATTTTGCTAGAACCCATTAATCCAATAAGTTTAGACACTGAAGTGCCTAGCCCAAGAAAACAACCGACTAGCAAGCGACTAGTTCCGGACTGACATTCCTTCGGCTAAAAGGAGACGTACTAGTACATAGAGATGTTCGTTCGGTCCATAATCTGGTGTCGGCGACAATAGCGGTTCAAACAGAATGGTTCTCACATTATTTCCACTCGGAACTCTACTAGGCAGAGGCATTTTTTATTTTGTGTTTTGAATAACCTAACTTATAAATATACTATAAATATTTTAAACTGTAGGGCGGTAGGCCAACTTCGGGTCGCAAACGATGTCTGTTATTTCTGCGTTATAAATTCCCCATCGGCGTTTTATTAGTGGCAATCCGTCAGGATGACCATTGACTCGACTCTTGTTGTACTAAAAATATCAAGAGTTAAATTTATGGCTTGTTTCTCTCACTATGTTGTATTGGTGGGCGTGCGTTTTTGCAGTGCAAATTTTAATGTTGGGTTTAAATGGTGTCCTTTAGTATCAAGTTTAAAGTATTAAGTTTTATTGTACAGATAGGCTACCGCACATTGGAATAACTTTTAGTTATTTAACTTCAATTAATTGACGATGAACTTATTTCTATGGATTGTGTTTTTTAGGCTTGCACACTAACGGAGAATTGTGGTTGGTGTAGGTATATAGGCTATATGAGTTACAAATCTTGACATTTGGTATATACCCCACCTGATAAAGGTGTTTGATTAGTTACTATTGCAGTATGGCAAGGAATGAAACCAATAATGGAAACGAAAGTAAACGAATTGATCCCAAGAAGCTCGAAGAAGATGTAAGATGATACGGAAAATGTGTTTATTAGGAAAATTATGTTTAATACTAATAGAACCATATTTATTTGCAAGATATCAAACTTGGAACATGTCATTAATCTCACAACGGCCTCAATCACACGACTTAATCAAGAGTTTGGCGGTAGAAGCAACCCCCCCATCTATTTATATGGAAGTAAGTTGGTGTGCAGCTTAATCTGTTTGAAATAGTTTCAATTAGCTACTATTCTGTAGAGTAGGCCTACGGGTTGCCAGAAAATAATAGTTTAAGAGCCAATATATAGAAAATAAGATAAAGTATGAGGGACTAAAATGCATTATCAAGTAGCCTATAATCAGCTTCTTATACACAAATTGCACAAGATTTCACACAGATCTGTACACCAAAAATCTTATTAAAGAGAAATGTATGTTGGTTCATTACCAGTATTGAATTTTTGTTTTGATTCACATTGTTTAGATTGTTTAAATTAATTGCTTATTAAACAAGGGACCTGATGTTGAAACATGAAAAATGCTTTTTAACTATTAGTATTTTCGTTAAGGGGTATTTAGCATTTTGTAATACAGTATTGGTATTTGTTTTAATTTATTCAGGAATATGGTGAAATGACAGATCGTCTCAATGAACATCAAAAGCGACTTGAGCATCTATATGATGTCAGGGAATTAGAACAAAAAAATAATTCTCACAATGAATCCGATTCCCAAATGTCTCATTCACCCCAACCTACCCCATACTCAGCGGCGGGTGCAAATAGAACTTTAAATAACACCCACAATCAACATTTCTTCCCAACACCACTTGCTCAACAAACTAATGGACAGAAATTATATTCGTCAAGACATCTAAGTGCAGGTTATTATTTTGCTTGACCTCTTATAAACCGTCGATATTTGGAAAGATTTTGCAGAGAAAATAGATGCATGTTACGTTTTCTACAGTCATTTATGGAATGTTTTTTTGTTACTTAAGGAATTATTAGTGTATGTTTTTAAAAAAACTTAATATTTAGCGAAAAGCTATTTGATACATTTTAAAATATTACATTGTATGTAACCCAATTTAAAAAAAAATTAAATTCAACCTGTATTATAAGTGGGTTTTTAAAATATAGTTAGTTGTAACTAGACTAGACCGTTGATTTGTTGCTATGGTAATGGCTTTTAAAATAAATAGTGGAAAATAGGTTAAATCAAGTACCAGTGTTGCCACTGGCCATTTCACCTTTCAATTAATTCATATTATATTGAGTGAATTGCCACATGTTTTGTATGAATGATTTGTTTGCGAAGCTTCATTGAAATGTGCAGGAGGAAGTGCTTCTTCAGACTCCCCGCATTCCCCCATTCAACAAAACGTTCCTGCTACAAAACCAGGATCTGAAAAACCCATCGGCGTCATTCGCATATATTTGCCCAACGGAAAAACTACTGTAAATATTCACAATTCAATTTTTTAAAGAATGACACCTTCACAGCATGAGTAGGTGGTATAATGACCTCATTTCATCATATCATACTGCTGTTATAGACCTGTAATGCACTGCTGACTTGAATAGATTTTTTTTTTAAATTTTATGAGCAATGCCAACTAAATCTTTTAGTTCTTTAATAAGCTTTGTAATCTTACACTCACAGCATCAATAAACTAGATCTTACATCGTATTATTTTGTATTATACAGGTTGGTGCAATTCCTGGCAAACCCCTGAAACAGGTTCTTCTTAAATCATCAAGACTGAAAATTCTGCGAGACAAAGCAGACCAGTGCAGTGTGTATAAGTTCGGAACCAAGTAAGTGTGGGGATTAAATATCTAATATGTTATCAGATATATATATATATATATAAATACAGGTTTATATTTAAACTTACTAAAAACTACCTTTTTACTATTTTTTACAGTTTAAATGTCCTTCATACAGATATACATAGTCTATCAATACTCAATAGTCTATGCATATAGTTTGGTACAGGTGGTACTCCTGCCTCATTTAGTAGCAAAAAGTGATGTATTTTATTTATTGTGAAAAATAAATGGTATATTCATTTTTGAATAGCCATTGAAACTTTCACATTTGAATACGGTTTGCAGACAGAGTTGTGTTTCTCTGTTGATTGCCCCATTGTTCTTACGCAAAACAGTTTATGCTGCCTATGTCTAAATCTAAAAATAGAAAGTGATATTGGGTATGAGTTGCCCATAAATGATTTGAATATCAAAAGCTATTTGTTTTTTGTATCAACAAACATTTGCTGGTATAATGTTTATATTTTTGTGTAACCTCTTTCTGTAACATAGTTAAATAGCCATACAAGATTTCCCTTTTAATATTTCAAACCTGAATTCAGTAAAATATTTTTGCAAAAATAGAGATTAAAACTTTTACAATGTCACATTAACAGTGAGCAAGTTGATTGGAATAGCGATTCAGGGATTCTGGCTGGAGTGGAGCTTGAACTTCGAACAGAGGATAAAATCTTTAAGGAAAAAACACGGATTTTGAAAGCCAGTCATAATTTTGTAAGTCTTACGTCAAACCGTGCTTATTACGAAGCATTTATAATTATATAATAAGCATTATGCTGCAATGCATAATTTGTATCCCTAGTTTTGTAGTTTTTGTGTGTGTTTCTTGTATTTCTTGTTCCGGTGGGGTTTGAAATAAATTATTAAAAAAACAAATCACAGAACTCGTGATGAACTTGTTTGACATTTCAACGACACTTTAGTAACGTTGTTTTCCCACATTTAGGTTCGGAAGACGTTCTTCTCCATTTCCTATTGTGATTGGTGTAGAAAGGTCTTGTTCCAGGGCATGACGTGTAAGATGTGCGGGTTTAAACTGCATCAGAAATGTGTCACTGAAGTTCCAGATTACTGCATTACACGCGGTCAGATGATGAAACTTGAGTAAGTTTGATTTCATGCATTTTTAAATTAAATATTTGATGGGATTGGAATTTTCGGTACTTTCTCATTGTTAAATAGCTTCATATTCAATTTCCGGAACGAATTATGTCTATGTTTCAAGCTGAAGTAAGAAAGCACAATGTTTATGAAACAGCGTTAATCTGCTTTGGCTGCTAATACTTGGCTAAAACGGTATGGAGTGTTTAATAGCAGCGCCGACTCCTGTGTAATATGCTTTAAATTAAGGCTATGTTTATATCATTTGTAAACAGTGGATATGTCGAAGTCAGGCCACCTCAGGGTTAATGTAACTTTGCTGCAAGATTAGCGCGATGAATCTCATACTTGCGATAGCATGGACGACGTGCCCTTCGCGGCGTGCTATCGCTATAAATAACTATTTAGGTGTAAAAGCATGAAATCTGGCGTATGGTACGGGTTCCCTTGATTGTTTGTTTGTCTTGCGGCTTACATAGATATTTGCAACGATACTGCTGCCAGCAGGATTTCTATTTTTGGGTCAATTTCGAGCTAATTTCGGAAAATAGCGTCACTTACGCTGACTATTTCCCCTAAGAAAGGTATTTTCTGCAAACAATAATATTTCCATACCGTTCCCGTCCTGCTAAAACGCGTGAAGAAGTATCGTGGTAATCTTTAACAACACAATGGCGACCGTAGAATGATGACTGACTTGACGTTTTTGCCACAGGGAAAAAATTCGACCACAGACGCCGTCACCAGATTCACCCAACACTCCAACGGATAACTACGGAATGCCTGGGGTAGGTTTATTACGATGGCTGTATCACGTGATTGAGTCCGTCTTGTCCTTGCAAGTATACGACGGTTTCTTTTCGGTTTTTCTGCGTTTGGCCGCTCAATCACGTGACACAGCTTAACACAGCCACAGCTACTTATGTGTGCTAATCATTGGTTTTAAACGACAGAGTGGGGATTTCCCCCTATCCCGGCCGCGCTCCACCTCCCAGCCGAGTCTGTTCATAAACAGTACCGCACCCCTGGGGCAAAACTCAAGGCAGCCGGTATTTATAGCAGTTCTGTTTCAAGCTACGTTCTTTCCAGTGTATGCTTACCGCTATTACTAACCCAATTTATAATTGCAGGAATACACCAAATATCCGCCCGCCCACGGTAAGTCGCATCCAAACACATTGTACCTTTGCATATGCACTGTTTCACGACATATCAATTAGTCATAAACGTCCGTTTTATCATCAAACGCGGTGAAAACAGCACGCAAATCGTTTGAAAATCCAATAATTTGTTTATGTTGCCCTGATTGAGGTCAGTTATATGTTCTCTTAGCTTCCGTGTTTCAAAGATGTGTTAGAATTGCGGTCACGGTGAAAGATAGTTGCAGAAAGCTCGATTTCTTGATCTTGATTAAGACTGAGTATGTAAAAGTTCAGGTTAGATCGCGTGAAATGAGATCTATATAGAAAAGCTTTCTGTGCAATATGGAGTTATTTCGCGTCCTCTGTTTTCTAATCGTAGTCAAATGCACTTAATGAGGCGCAGGGATTTAAAAACACGGCGTTTATTGTGCAACAGAAACAATCGTTTTCGTTAGTTACCCGGCAATTGTGTTACCAAGGTGAGCAGAATGGCGTGATTGACGAACACGATAGAGAACAGACACAACACACGTCGCCCTACCATCTTACCGAGCCTTGTCTAGCAGCAGGTATAATGATGCACGCCGGTTCCCTTGAACTTCTCAACCGAGCGGTGTTTTGCGTAGACGCGAAACGTTCCTCTCGCAGATTGGAAGGTCAGCCGCGCATCTACCGCTCAACGTTGCTCAACATGTGTTCTTGCATGGTGCGATGTAATTGTCGTACAGATGTTGTTTGTTAATTCTCGATGTTATCTGCTCGTGGTACGTGTGTGCTGACAATTCAGTACTGCGCATCTTGGAATTTTGATCGAATGTTGCTGTACGATAATTTACCAATGTTGTCTTAATTATTGATCTTAATTAACTTTTACACAATCAACATTTTCGATGGCAGGCTAGTGCAAAACAAGTAATTTAGTTAGGTTCCTTAATTAAATTGTTTGTTGAACCAGATATACGTGCCGGGCGTTGTTTAAATAAATTCCCCGCAGTTAACCTATTGTTCAAGACTCCGTATAATATAGTTGTGCGTTGTTTATTGCAGGGTTTCCGCAAGGCGCAGAGGGAAACCCGGTGGTGGCTAGTCTCCCAGCCCCGGCAGTGGAAACGAGAAACAACCCTCACAGGCGAAGTGTAAGTTTAATCTTCTCTCGCATCAATTAATTAAGCCATGTCACCCCATAAACCTTTTGCACAGGTAATTAATTATAGACTCTTTATCGGCTTTCGCTCACAGAGTTAAGCTAAATCTAGACCATGGTGGTAATAATCTTTTAAATCTGCAACTCCATCAAAAATGCCGATTCCCTCGTCGGTATTTTATCGTGTTATGTAAGCGCAGAACCCATTGTTACATAACAGGCGTGGTGTAAAGATTTTCGCCGGAATTACTGATCGTTATCATTCATAAACGAGTGTATTATTTCCTTTGTTTTTTTTGTGGTAGGCTATGCTGGGTAATTGCGCTGCCAATGCATGATTGATTTATCATTTTTAAATTGAAAAATTCGTGTCTGACGTTGCTTCAGCATTCACCTCGTCGCGATTCGGACGAAGACTGGGAGGTCCCGGAGGAGGAGATTGAATGGGGCGAGAAGATCGGATCAGGGTCATATGGGATCGTGTACAGGTGTCGCTGGCATGGTATTGTGGCGGTGAAGGTACTCAACGTCTCCAACCCAACACCATCGCAGTTGCAGGAGTTTAAAAACGAAGTTGCGGTGCTAAGGTTCGCTGATATTCGTCCGCTACACAGACCTGTCTGTTTAAAACTTATCGCTTTGAGTGTATCACAATACGTCTTTTCGCATACTTTGAGACATAACGTGAATTCCCCGTCCCAGGAAAACTCGCCACGTCAACATCCTTCTATTCATGGGCTACACGATTAAGAACCAGTTGTGTATTGTGACGCAGTGGTGCGATGGCTCGAGTCTCTACCGACACCTGCATATGATAGATACCAAGTTCGATATGCTGCAAACTATAGATATAGCCCGGCAAACCGCACTCGGCATGGAGTAAGCACAGCTTCACCAATATATTTTTATATTCATCGTAATTATTAAGTAGTCTTACCTTATTTACTAATTGGAATTTAAAATAAACGAACTGCGTATATATTGATGAAGTAAAATCAAAACTAATCAACGCCGTTTCGTTTTAAAATACCAGCTAAAAGCCGAAATGAAAATATGCGCTTGTATTTCATAAGAACATCTGTATTTAATCGATTTATATGTTTCAGGTACATGCACGCCAAGAATATTATCCACCGGGATATGAAATCCAACAGTATCCTTTTCCACTGACTATAGGAATTAGTTTTATGTTACGATAATCATTTGTTTTAAACGGGCTATTAATAAAACCAAGCTTGAATAGCGCTCCGCTTTTTTGTAGAGTTATAAATAGTAACAGCCGCATTTTCTATGGCTGTAATTTTAGCTGCAGAATTTCCCTTGACCAGCTTCCCTTTAGACATTTTCCTTCTCGAAGATTACACGGTGAAGATCGGGGATTTCGGGCTGGCTACTGTCAAGTCGCGGTGGTCAGGCTCCGAGCAACTCATGCAACCCACTGGTTCTATACTCTGGATGGCGCCAGAGGTTTTTAAACTTGTTTACACGCTCATACAGCGGCTCTATGAAAAAAGTACAGCGGCTCTATGGCAGAACTATTAACGCAACCAAATTATAAACAGAATGCATAGAAAACGACCATGAGATGGTATCAGTGGTACGCGCAAGTAACCGCAACACTGGCAATCCACGTCTGTTTGTCAAATAATGTCATCTAGTACGAGCGTCATTACAATAATTAATTCAAAATGCCGAACTGTCAGCGATTTGCATCAACTCAATAAATTGTCTTTTTCGAGTAATCCAGCCCCGAAAAAGACTAGAGAAAAGTTAAGTCTGCGTTGGCCTTGCTAAAAAAAAGAATTAAAATGGGATTTTTTGGAAAAAGACATTTTTAATGTGCACTTGTTCACTGTATCTAATTTGCTGTTTTGCGAAGTGGATATACACCAACTTTCTTGTCGAGTAATCTTAGGATTTTTTTTAAAGAAAATAAGTCACATGCCAATACTGTGATCTTTCAAATCGAACCTCCAGTCATATTCACGTCAAACACCAATTACATATTTTGCCAGGTAATTCGTATGATTGGCGGAAACCCGTACACCTTTCAGTCCGATGTTTATGCGTTTGGTGTCGTTCTGTTCGAGATGACCACCAACACGTTACCGTACAGTCACATTGGGAACAGAGATATGGTGAGTTGTTGTGGCTTACTCGTGTCAATGAAAAACAACACTTATTACAGCTGGTTACGTCCACCGTTTTGTTTTTTGCTTAATCATACCATTTAAATATATGATTTCCCTATTGTCGAATGCGTAGCTAAGATCGCGGTTACGATTCGATGGATTCC
Source organism: Ciona savignyi (assembly GCA_000149265.1). NCBI lineage: Eukaryota > Metazoa > Chordata > Ascidiacea > Phlebobranchia > Cionidae > Ciona > Ciona savignyi. The sequence goes on from CH002692.1 coordinate 224,246, forward strand.
TTAACGTGTTTGTTTGTTACCAACACTATAGGATTTACTCATCTGAACGTTCGGTTGCTCATAGATTAAAAATTTCGCTTTAAAAAGTGTTTTTGAAACTCGTTAAAGCAATCAATTTTTTTATTAAATACGTAGACATTTGCAATGCCAACTTTGCAAATACAGAAATATTTCTAACGAATTACCTAATTTAAAATATTCAAGCCTTCGGAAATTATTAAAACAACAAATTATAAAATATGAATACATGCAGCTGCGTGCTGCGTTTATGCACCTAACAAACGAAACCCTGGTCAGATAGTAAGATTTTATTTAAAAAGGTTGATTTTGATGATTTGTCTTTAGTGCTCATTGTACTAAATCAACGCTTCGGAACCGTGGTGCAATTCGCATTATTAGGTTGTGCTAAGGGACTTTTCAATTATTTTGTTCCAGTTTATCGTTTAACCGAACCCATGAATCGGCAGAATAAGTTGCCAGTAATCGTAACAATTAATGTACAATTACGCAATAGTTCACTCTTTTAACGTCCTTGTGCCGAAGTGGTTTAAAACATTTAAGGAAAATGGTTGGCGGTAGTAAGCTTACACGGTTGATTAGCCGATGCACAATATTTTTTTGCGATAAAATCACATTGAAACTGCAGAAGAATAAACTTTAAAAAGAAAAGGCCTTTGATAAGTTGAGCAGCCTACAAACACAATACCAAATATTCACTAATACTCTTAGCTGTTCGTTTAACAACACAAAATAAACTGCGGGTTGTTGCTTTTAGTGTCATTTTCTTAAAATCCAAAAATGCAGCACGTTTCTTATGTTTATAAAACAATGGGCGTATTCAGAAAGATACTGTGCCAGTCACTATTTGGGGACTACTAACTTAGACAGCCAATTATTGGAATAGATAACAACTAGCCAGAATACTTCCTACAAATGGCAAACTTGTGGTCCCCGTGCGGGACATTGACAGTCTTTATAACACGGGTAATCATTACATCAGCGCCTTCCCACAGTATGGCTTTGTGTTCAATTCAGTTTTTTGATTGATCCATCTAAACCAATGGATCGAGACGATTAGTAGGCTAAGTGCCTTACCTATTGATAAAACATCGCAGATAGATCGTATCCTGCACCTGACTAGCAAATCTTAACTTGGTATAAGAGTTAATGGAGTGAAATCATTAATTCTTGATTAATATAACAAATTATACGGATTTGTCGTAGTCCGCATGTAGAGTGCAGAACAATGATTATATGATATTATATATCTTTACCGTCCTTTATCATCTAGTTATAATCCATGTGTTTTACTAAGATTACGCCCATGCAACTTTTATATTTTACTTTGTTCTCTTGTTCTCTTCCAGATTCTGTTCCAGGTGGGTCGGGGCTATTTGCGTCCTGATCTTGACCTGATCAGGAGCGACACCCCGCGGGCATGTCGAAAACTCATCACAGATTGCATCAATAAGGACCGGGACCAACGTCCGCTGTTTAAACAAGTAAGAGACCCAAAACTAGACATAACACACCACGAGCACCGCTTTTCGCGTCCCGAAATATGTATGGCACAGTTTATTGCAGTTCCCACTGCTTGACCAAATTGGCCAATTTACACAGTGCATTGCAATTGGACCCAATCTACGTTGGAAATTTGTTACTAACATGTTATGGCGCATATTTAAGAACATATATCGACACTCTTTAAAGTAATCCTGGAAATTTACGTTCTGACAAACTTACCCTCCATTAAGCCAAATCTTAAAACCTGATTCTTCGTTGGTATTTTAACACTTTTACTAACACTAACTCTTTTTATTTCAGATTTTCAACGAGTTAAACGTTATTTATCAAGCATTGCCGAGAATATGTCGCAGTCAGTCGGACCCGGGGTCGCTGAATCGCGCAGCTGGCGCTTCTAATGAGGACTTTTTCCGACTAATTTTGCCTAAATCCACCCGGAATCAAAACACACTTACGCTTGTAAGCCCTTAGTGGAAAACGCCTGCAGGCCACAGACTTGCGTCTGCGCAAGTTAGGTAATTTTATACAAGTAACCGATGGTTACGTCGTGTTTTAAACTTTTTTGTTTTAACATGTCAACTTTTTGTTTAATCCAAATCACACTTGAAACCCACTAGAATAGGTTTACGTATTTGGTCGAGTCCAGAACAGAGTGTTACCTGCCATCCGCCTAAAAGCCGCTTTTCTCCATGCGATATAATGCTTGCTAACTCGTAACCCGCTTTTAACGCTTTGAAAACTGGGGCTGACTGCAAACGGAGCTCCATTTCGGCACTTAACATGTTTTCCTGGTTTTCCGGCAGTGTTGCTGAAGCCTCTACTATATCGTATCCGTTTATTGTGCTGTTTACTAAAACTTTAAATTGTGCCCAAAATTACACACGACATATACGGCTCATAAGAAAAAGGGCACCTTACCACACGAAGCAATCTTCGAACAGTATCGACAAGTTTCTCTTTTGTGTACCATCTTCTTACTGAGTCTCCTTGACCGTGTAGTGTGTTGTGGACCAACATCGTTTGATGTTGGTGATTTTTAATCTTTGATGATATTATCCATGCATACAACAAGAATTTTATTATTACTGTAATTTCTTACAAATAAAATACATTGTTTACGGGACAGCGATTGCGGCAACACTTGTTCAGTACAAAATGTAGACAAACATTTTTTATATAAACCAGTTATTGAAAGTTTTTGGTTCGAATGCTACGTCCGAGGACGTACAGTGCAAGAGATTTGTACAAGGTTTGTCCTATCGGATTTGCTCGTTGGAAGGAGCAACCATGGTTGATCGGACAAGCAACTTTACGTTTAAGATTGTTTTAAGTCCCGATTTCAACTGAAGTACAATTCAGGAGTTGATAAAATAACCACGCTGGATCAAGAATACAACCAAAAGTTTGTTTTTTACAATGACCGTCTAAAACTCTAAAACAATGGCTTAATGTATATTTAAATTCAGAATGATTTCAATTCATTATCACAATACATCAAATTTGTGGTAAATGAAGGGTTGTGAACTAAAAACATGTTCTTCGATGTAGAGGTATACAATGTAATTCGACGTTTTTTTTTTGACTGAAAAGAATGTAATTATTTGATTGTTTTAAATGTTAAATATGTCTCTAATATTTACTTCATTTAACAATCCTGCGAAACGCGGAAACGACCAATAACCAACCAGATCTTCCATTCACTCCGCGAATTACACAAAAAACGTGCATCCGACATGGATGGGATAAGATAGGATATTCATGTTTATCCCCGTGAATGGGAAAATCAAGGGGGTTAACACACGAGCAATCGTCATATCACCTGCCACCACCGTCCGGTTACCGGAGCTATTGCAATTTGTTGTGTATGATTAACATGTTCCTTTAATTTAGTAGAACCCATTAAGCCGCTGGGTTCAGGCAATGTCCGTTAAGTGCCTTGCCCAAGGACACAACCAACTACCTATAAGCGACCAGTTTCGAACCGTCGCACCAAACCACCAGACTAACCGGTCGGACTAAGATGGGCCTATCTTATCTTCTAATTCATTCGAAAATCCTACTTAATTTGATATTTTTTATTTATAAAACGGGTTTTGTTTTAAACATTCAATTTTGTACAACTATGTTTGCATTAGGAGCATTTTTTCTTAAAACTAATGATTTGTAATTTCAAATATGGTGTACAATTTATTGTCCGATAATTCTAATCAAGCATTCTGTTATTTTGACCCGCCTGCTCATTGTATGAGATAATCGGTCCTTTGAAAGTTTTAGTATTTTTTGGAATTATCGGTAATTGTTGAGATGTATATGAAGTATTTTGGCTCCTGTGCAGTCACAATTTGGTAAATATTGGTTTTATTTCTTAAATTAGGTAAATTTGTGATCATTTATAATTGTAGGTGTTTTTTCTTAGTAACAAATATTTTTTCTTAGAAAACCGTCATTTACAAGACTTTTTGTTCCCGTCGCCATGTGTCATTTTCGAATAAATTCATGAAGTTTTAGACAAAGACGCGGTATTTCAAAATCTGAATAAGAGGCGCCGTCTAAGCAAACTGCAACTTCTCATAAAGACAGGTGCTGAATGCCGGCACCTATAGTCGTGAAGTTACAGAGATTGTATTTTGATCATTGCGTTAAATTAGAATAGGAATGTATTCTTTTTCTTCGGATTGTAAAGAAAACGTCGATTTCAACCACAATACCAGAGTGCCGGTTCTATTCAACTAGTCGTTCGTATAGGTGAAGATTCCCGGAGGCATTTTCGAGAAAAAGGCTTCTCAAACAAGCAGAAAAATTACTGGCTGTACCATTAGTCGATAAGGATGTCTGCATTAAAGTGTTATAGTAAAGTTAGGTGTGTTATAACTGTATAATCTGTTACGCCATTAGACGTTTATTGCATAAATAAGATAACGAAGCATTGAAACGTATTTTAAAGTTGGTCTAAAATGTTTGTGTTTGTCTCAAGTATTTGTGAGAAATCGTTTTAGTTCAAAAGTTATTGGAGTAAAAAGCATTTGTCGTATGAATTATACTTTTACGTCGATTTAATCTAACAAACGTAATTAAACTTACCCCTTTGTCGTAATTAGACCGTTCGAAAGAACGCCAAGGTATGAAAAGTCGAAACATTTTTGTGTGACTTTACGTGTAACTACAGTTTTTGAGCTCTCTCCATATTGTATTGGAGAATATTTAGTTGAAGCAAAATTTACTCACTAATTAGTTGGTTTACAGAGAAGACATTTAGGCTATAGCTGAAATGATACCATCGTGGCACCGGTAGTGTTTATATAATAAAGCTGCTTTCGTATATGTATCATAACACTGGTCTGTTTTGCCACGTCAAAATGAAAAATTATATCCGAAACCTCTTGGCCCCACGTCTTCAAACAATTAGAAGCGTTGTTGTGCTTTTTGCTATTATTCTCAACAGTTCTACTCAAGCCGATACTTCCAATATTCAAAATAATAGAAACTCTTTCGACGAAACTAAACTGCAAGATTGGAATATAACGCATTGTGTTCGTAACCTGCCATTGGACCTCGTGTTTCTTATTGACTCGGCAGCTGTGAATGGAAACGGCAGCACCGACGTGAAACAATTTATTGTGGATATTATACAGAATTTCGAAGTGGACAGTCGCCACACAAGAATTTCTCTTCTCACGTAAGTTGCTTCGTGCCATACAGCTAAAATGACGTAGGGGCCTTAAGGATCCCGAATTGAGTGATATTTAGATCGGTGTGTCATATCACCGATTTAAGTGCGTAAGCGCGTGTTACATTCCAACCTAAGGGCAAATTTACAGTCGTTAACCAAAATTGAATATTATCTCGGCAAGGAGAGAATTTCATTATAACAAATATAAACCGCGCTCACCACATTCCTTTGTTTGCCTCAAAACCATAAAATCATGATTCGTTTTATTTAGGTTCGACCGGCGCGTACGGGTTGATATCGAGCTGAGTGATTACACAAATACTGCCGATGTAATTCGCGTGTTGAGAAACTTTACTGCGGGTGCACCGGGAGATGTGAGCTTGCTGCGACGAGCATTACGCCACGTAAAGAACGTGTTCTTCGGGAACAGAAAGCAATCAGGATCTCGGAGGTGGGTTATTATAATTTATACCCGCCCATTTTGTGTAAAGCCACAAGTTTTCGTACGATCTTCCATATTGGTTATGGGCACAAGTTCTTTTTCAAAATGGGATTGTGACCATGTTATATTTGGGTTCGCAAGGTACAGAATACACGTTTTCTGATGACCAATTGAAACTCAATGCCTGCGATTATCACCACGCAAAGTACACGCGATTTTCTGTCTTTTTTTTATTTGTCACGTCAAATCATGCTGTGTTAACTATTCCAATTAAAAAAGAAACAAAAAACACTCAGGGTGGATATTATCTAGTGGCTATTAAACCAAGAGTTACTGCTTTGGGCGGATTCAATTTTATATTATATAAATAACTAAGAGTATTTTAGACTACGGTGTTCCAACTATTTGTAACCATTTGTATATTGATGTATGAAGGCTTAACTAGGCGAGGCAAATATTAACCTAAAAATAATAGTTATATCCACTTTAATTGACGCC
>CH002692.1:230479-259144 GCA_000149265.1 Ciona savignyi
TTATTTCCGCTGGTATTTGCTTGTTGCTGCATCGCGAAGCATAATTCTTGTTTTATTAATGGGGAATATTGTGTGTATGTTGTTGGATTTTTTTATTAATGAGCTGCGCCTGTTCATGAATCAGGAGCAACGTTCCATTCATTCTTATTGTGGTGACTGGTGAGAGGTCGCTTGATCCGCCCGCATCCGCGGCGCTCAACATCCGGAGAAAAGCTGGAAGAATCATCACAGCCGGCTTTGGACGAGCCGATAGGTCTCAACTCGCACTTGTTGCTTCACATCCATTATACGTATGTTACATGATTTGTCGACAATAAGAGAAACTGATTTTATTCAGTAAATAAAAATAATTAAATCTTATTTTCGTGTTATAATAGGCCAAAATGTAAGTAACCTTGATATGACAGCACATGAAAAACCTGCTTGGAATATTTGTTGATAGCTTTATTTTTAGGATAGTTTGTTCGAGTTTCAATCATCGAAACATCTTCAAACTTCCGGGCCAAATACGATTCTCTCGGCAATTTGCAACGAAGTTAAAAACAGGAACGGAATTTCCAACGACCTGAAAAAGTCTTTGGAGAATGGTAGGATCGCAAATTTTGATTGACATGCATAAAAAACAAATTATCATTAAAAATATTCGCTTTCTCGATAAGCTCAGCATGTAGCTATCTAATTGCACTTAAATTAATTGCACGTCTTCAGTTTAATCTTCACCTGTGCTCACGTTTGTTTGTATCAGTTAAATGCGCCAAATCTCGGCTTAGCACGCATCTGTAGCTTATGATTTACTTTCATGATCAAACGATTTATAAGTTTAAAGAAAGGTCGGTGCAATCAAACCCAGCTTGTTCATGACGTAAAACCTTATTGTTCGATGCTAGCACATTCAACCTCCTGCAAAATCCTCGCAGAATAATATCAAGACTGGTCATTATATTTTCAGTTAGTCTGCAACACAATACCAAAATTTGCTCTTGGATCAGACATTTTTTTTTACTTTAAGCCGGGAGCTACCAAAGGTTAGAAATTCATCAAGTCGCATCAACATCCAACTCGATAACCTTGTTTTGGAGACCGCTAGACACAACGCCGTCATTCTTCAATGTATCTATTTTACCCAACGATGGAACCCGCCGATCGATTCACACGGACAATTTCTCCTGTTCAATATTTGGACTGCGACCATCGTCAATTTACAAAATTTCAATTACTCCATCTTACGGCACTATTACGGGCCAATCAACAGTTATCGTATTTAATACAGGTAAAAATAAATAATGTTTTTTTGACTTTGGGCAACTGTAGTTTTTTTAACATTTGTCCTTTGACTTTTAATTTATTTACACTTTTTAATAGTTATACATTCCCTTAGCGCCTCTGCCGCCTGCAAACATTACAATGGAAGTGGTGACTGCCGATGCGTGTGCTTATCAACGTTCCCTACAGGTAGTTATCTTTGAGACATTATAACTGCTTATTACTAATCTCAAATTTATTGCAGACAAAATATAACGCAGAGCCGGCCGTACATATTCCACGCGAGCATTGTCGTTATGGTTTTCGAATTTCTATGCTACTTGTTCAATGGTCCAGAGAATCGGAACATAATGTTTATAACGTACGAACGAAAATAATGTTCACGCAAATGTAATACTTACATGTTCTGTTTTTCTAGATGTCCATTACGCCCCACATTCTCCCTCTCTCCCACTTAAGTAGAAAGTCTTCAGAACAGATCTTCCTCAATCCAACATCAGGGGTCAATTATACAGTCCACATTACCAGTCAAGCTCCCAGACTTATGAGTAGTGAAACTTCCGTTTCTTCAATTGTAGCAAGTTTGTGTTCTTAGTTAACGTTAAACTCCATAAAATAACATGTATTACTTTCTCACAGACCCACAACCACCTACCCAACTGGCGATTGAAGATATAAATATCACCAGTATTTCATTGACGTGGCGTTCTCCAGCCAACGGAGTGTACGACTCTTTTAAAATTGTTTTGTCGTCGGCGTTTGAGCGGCGTGTGATGTATGATTCGTTTGAATTTAGTTATCCAAAGGTTTAAACTTTGTTTTTCTAAACACGTATTTTGCAGCCGGATCCCCGTTAATATAACACTGAGAAATTCGATCTTCACTCAAAGTATTGAAAACATTTTATTCAATACGCTATACCACATCAAAGTATACTCCACGAGTTTTGGTGTGTCAAGTAAATTATCGGCAAATTCCACATACTTTAAAAGAGCACCAAGAACTTCACCAGGAAATTTAGACGGGAACGAAAATTTACAACAGTCCATTTTATTTTCAACTTCCGACGGCATATATTCAGCTCTTCAGCACGGACCGACACATTTCAATCAATCTTCCTTACAGGTGCCACATTTACAGTTTTTTTACTTTTAACCATTTTGCTTCAAGAGTTCTCCCATGGTGATTTACCTCTAATTTGCCACTGGGCTTTGAATACACATTAGTAAACATCTATAAAAGCTTAAATCCGATTAAACATTCGTTTTTGTTCTTAAATGGATGTATTTTGGCAGATTCAACATAAAACGCTTGAAAATGATTATGTGTGGTCGGCAAATTTTGCTGACACATAGACTTTCAATTTATTTTTTTTTTTAAACAGGATAAATGCATCCAAACAAATCGGCATTATGTCAGGTTACATTTTTGAATTTTAAACAACAATGAAGTAAGCTAAATACATAAAATGTTATTGTTTTGGTCAAAACATACAAAGTATATTTTCAACTACCTAAAAATATTTCCTATTTTTATAATGAGTAAAACGGAAGCAATAGTCACCAATACCCTGTGCCACTGACCAAAATAAGAATTCAGATAACTAATTAAAAATAAACCAATAGAAGCGTTATCAAAAAAGGCTAATTGTTCTTATCTGTCACATACTAACGCCTTGTCTGCCAACTTTTCTTGTATATAAAATTAGTTAAAATTGTGTACATGTGTTTAGATTTGTGGTAGAAGCCTCCGGTAATATACGTTTAATACGGATTTAATCTATTCGCTGTGGTTAATTTGACCTAACCACACCTTATATTCCCTTGATTTCTGAATGCGTTCTGGAATGGACGCCTAACTGGTTATCTACCGTTCAAATAACATTACTACAAGCTTTCCGTTTTGTGTTAATTATAGGAGATTTGCATTTCAGTAATTAGTCAAAAACGTATTTTATTATTACCAACAAAGATTAGGTTAGCATACAGCTACATTTTGACCAATAAGTCTAAACGTCAATTTATAACCTAATCCTCGGTGTAATTGTTTTAATATACTTATTGTTCTTGCAGCGTGTTTTGCATGCGTCGGGTGGTGTGGTGAATGCGGTACATTATCACAAATACAATCGGGCCATATCGCATAGAACCACAACATCGAATTATGCAATCTTGTGGATTGAAAGACAGAGCAGTGAGATAAAAATCACTTCTTTCGAACTCGGTTCAAACACTGTCACTCTGGTCAAAGGTATGATATACACAATTTTTCAAGAAACAATGGGATTCTTTTGATACCCTTAACATTTAACTTGATGATATACCTGAATTATTTTTATTATTTGGATTACTAACTAGTCGAAATTCTCAAAGTATCTTAATCGATAACAATTTAAGGTTTACTTCAACCGGTCGGCCTTGCAGTCGATTTTTACGGGGGAAATGTTTATTGGACTGATATTGGGAGTCAAAGTATTGGAGTGGCCAGCACTGATGTGTCAGGTATTAGAGATGGAACTCACCGAGTGGATCGACGGCTGATATCGGGTGCTGATATCAACACGCCTATCAGTATAACTCTGGACCCAGTCGGAAGGTAGTTATCACCGAATGCATAAGTTCGTTTTCAACACTCCAATATCCATATAGGCATCTCTTTTGGTCGGATCTAAACGGGAGTATCATGAAGAGCGGCATGGACGGGACTGGTCGTATGCTTCTGGTCAGTGATTCTGTGCTACGGCCTCACGGTATTACATACAGCGCCATGTTTCATACACTCTACTGGGTTGATTCTCATCGCAATGTTTTAGAGTCAATGCGGTAAGTCTTATTTTCACATATACACACTTAGGGGTTGTTTGTAAATCCTATAATACGAGAAATATCTTTACATATGTTTAATTCTATTTTGTACAGCACTGACGGCAGTGGACGGCGTATCATGTTGCGAAGTCCAATCACCCAACCAGTCATTCCATCCTTTTTGACCGTCGTTGGCAATCGATTTTTCTGGGCAAACTCTGACTCTATTGTTGCTTCGGGAACTATAGAGTGGATGAATGGTTCAAGAATTCAATTCCCACTCAGCATAACAAATACGCCGGTTCTACCAGGAATTACTGGCATAAATACGTTCGATATTTCAACTTATGAACGAGGTAAACCTTGTGCCAGGAATGCGTTTTCAAAAGATCAATATTAACCACTAAGTAGTGTCAACCACGTGTTAACCACCAATAGTTATACTAATAATTTTGACCGAACCCTCTATGTTTCTGCACGCAGAAACGTCCCGGTCTCTGATTACCTTAAAATCTTACATGGTATGATCAGTGGTTTGAATAGTGTTCAATTTCTGAGGAGAACAAATATGGTATCGGGAGCTAGCAATCTCTTTGTTCGTGTTTAAGTTTTATGATTTTCTTTTCCTGTAATGATGTTTTTTAATTTGCTACTGCGTGTCCAATAACCCTCAACAGTGACCTTTCAATTTTTTAAAATAAATTGTTCATACTTACTAACCATACTGGGCTGACTTTGGTTAATTTTAACGATTGAACATTTGGTATCGGTCGCCGCATTTTTTTGTGCGTATTGCAATTCTCTTTCGAAGTTGGTTTTGGATTTTTCTAAGGTGAATGTTCGATGTAAATAACCAGCATTATAACTAGCTTGACTGAAAGTTTTAATCTGATTTGATACTTCTTCTTGCTAAACAGCCGGCACCGGGTATGTCTTTCTCGTGTATTACGCATAAAAGGTATGACCCATAATTAGTGGTTCGGCCACACAGCGCAGGCAGTCGGCGTATCGGATTTCCGCCAGCTGGTGGTTGCGTCAATATCAGATACCCACTTAGATTATCATGTCTACGAAACTTAGCACACATCGCCTTAACTTGGTGAATTAATGGAAATCGTAGAAACGTCTGAATCATATAGCCGACAAATTATCGCACCAGCTTCGGCAATCCAACGGTGTGCACGGCGTTATTTAAAGATTCTGTAATAACGCTGCTACATTTTTTCCATTCAGGGACTATCAGTTGGGGACTACCCCCAAGTTAAAACTACTAAAAGACTTTAAGCTGATGCGATGATAGGAGTATAGGACAATTACATAAGCATAGTACCACTTAGCCTATTACATTTTCGCTAAATTTGAAACAATGCCCTTTAAGTTTCCTGAAGGTGGTTACTGGTGAAAAGTGTGTTTAATTGGAGCAAAAAAGATTTATACAAAACGTACTATGACGAGTTAAAATATTTTGCAGCGGCGGTACTTACAACTGACGAGTTAATCTTCCCATGTGTTTCATCGGCATGTCATGACGTTTGCATACCGGTAACACTGCAGCAGACAGTTTGCGTAGGACAATGCTTTCCATGGGAAGCTGCTTGTCCAAACAGGTAGGACAATCGTCAACTGTTTGTTATGTTTAAATACATTCATTATACAACTGCTTTATGGTATAAATATTCATAGAGAAACATTTTTAAAATTATCGTTAAAAATGCGATGATTGGAAAGCCAGAGACAAGGTTCTAGTTATCAGCTCACCGGAATCGACCAGACTACCTCGTTAAAAGTTGAATAACTGACAGGTCATTAAATGAAAACAGCCAGCCTCTATTCTTCTTTCCAGAATCGTTATAAATACACTTTATAACGGAATTCCCCATCATGACAGGAAAAAGAAAGTTAACCATAATAGGGTATTCCCCTACACCAAAAAATGTTTATTTTCTTAAGCAAAACATTATTCTATTACTGAACGACCGATTAGTCAGCAGATGGTTTCGACCCCTAACTTTTGCATTGATTGCTTATGCTCTAACTTATTGGTCTCGGCAATAACTCACAAGGAAGGATAACTACACCCCTCTATTTAACCCACTTCCTTACTGGTATGTTGCAATTGGACTTAACAATTTTGACAAAGAAATATTCTTCATGTGTCCAAGAATTAGCAACGTTTTTGTTTCATTCAGTACAAACATCTGTGTCAACGTTGACCTATACTGCGATGGGAAAAATGACTGTCCAGATGGGTTTGATGAAAATCTGCCCCAATGTGATGTCACTAGACACATTGAAAACTGTTCTACCGGAAATTCTACAAGTGAAATGTTCCAGTGTCAAACAAGTGGGAAATGCATTGATAATAAACTTTTATGTAATGGAAGAATTGACTGCAGTGACAGGTATAAGTAATTGGCTTTTTTTTTATTTGAACATTAATTATCTGTTTGCATAGAAGCTTTACATTAAAATTTATTTGTAATTTTAATAAATTACCAGTTCTGATGAAGCAAACTGCCCACCACAATCTCAAAATTGCGATTTTAATGGAGAGCTTTGCTTGTGGAGTCAGGATTCAGATGATGACTTTGATTGGATGTTATGGCACAGGCGTACACCGTCCAATGAAACAGGACCTTACCTAGACCACACTCAACTGGAGACTAATAGTAAGAACATTGCCATGTGTGATAGAATCATATGCTCAATATGTTTAGTCAAAAAGATCTGGCAGGCTTAAATCTTCATTAACTATAACTTGTATTCTAAAAAAAAGGGTTTAAGTAAGTCCTAATGGTACAACGCCTTATAAATTATCATTCAGGTTCCTATCTGTATGCTGAAGCAACTTCCCAGAACCTTGGTGACAAAGCAAGATTAAACTCAGTTTGGCTTGCTAATCCAGTGTGTATTAAGTAAGTAATAACATAATAGGTTTCAAATATATACTAATATGTTTATTTGTATTTTTTAGATTTCATTACCACATGCGAGGAGCAGCTGTGGGAAATTTATCTCTTTATGTTCGTGAATATCATAGTGGCAATGTAACAAAAAAATGGCAAAAATCTGGCAACCAAGGATTATTTTGGAATGTTGCCCGTGTGTCGCTCAACTACAATTCTTTATATCAGGTTTAGTCACTTACCGCCTGCTATGTTCATAACTTATATTGTTAATGTGGTGGTGGTGAATAGTAATACTACGGCTTATTGGAAAGGATTAAAAACCATTATCTTATTTACTTGTCATTAGACTTTAAATTGCATTGAAAAAAGGTTACATGGTTACAAATTGTTATTTTTAAAGGGTTTGAAAGCTGTTTGCTTTAAACTACTTTTCAATAAAAATTACAGATCTCATAAAAAATAATGTAAAATATATGCAACTCAACTTCTATTTACAGATAATCCTTGAAGCAAGCAGAGGGAAGGATTACCGTGGCGATATAGCTGTTGATGATGTTAGCATTCAGAATGGACTTTGTCCAGTTACTAATTCGTGCTCTTTTGATACATTTGACGACCTGTTGTGTGGCTATGAACAAGGTATAGTTTCCCTTATTTTTAAACTTAACTACTTGCACTTGCTTAGTTATACTATTTTTAATAGGCCTAATCATGATTCTCAAACTTCGGGAACAAAAATCAGTTCCTGTATAAATAGAAATATATATTTTAAATTTCTGGCATCATCAGTTTCTACTTAAATAGTAAGAACAAAATGGCTAGGTACTAACCAAACCACAGTACCTAAAGTCAAATGCATGACAACAATGCAGTACAAGCAAACAACTCAACTAATAAAGAAAGACAGTGTTCAGTTCTGCTGTTACAACATAACCCAAAGTAATCAAAGTTTATAACTATTTTACATTTTCAGACAATGATGATTGGGTCCTCTGGTCTGGTCCCACAGCAAAGAATGGGACCATCCCACAATCAGATGAGAATGAGGACAACCTTATTGAGAAGCCAAGCACAGTTCAGTTTTGTGTTAAATTATGGTTGATTGGATTATGAAAATTTTAAATACCCGAACTAATAATTTGTTTATAAAGTTGTTTAAATTTTAGAGCCCTCTTGATGCCATGGGACCAGAATGGTTCTACTATGACTTCATGATTGAGGAAAACTCAGACTGCAATGCTTGTAATGGAACCAAAATTGTTCGGGAACTTATTTCCTATGTTGGACCTAAGTTGGTCGGAGTTATACTGTGCAACACAACCAAGTCAGTAACAATTTTTATTTCAATTTAATCTATGTTATCATTCCCAACGGATTAAGGCTTTTGGATATAGGTATTATTGGAGGAAATGTTAATGACAATGGTTCTTAGGATAAGATATTTATGATTATCCAGCAGTTCATGGGAAAACAAATGGGTTAACACAGGGGCAATCGTCAGATTACCTCATGCATACCGTTGGGTCCCGGAGCTATTGCAGTATATTGTATGTGATACACACGTTCCTTTAATTTCGTAGAACCCACTAATCTGCTGGGTTCAGGCAATAAGGACACAACCAACTAGCTATCCACTAGTTGAACCTGCAACCTTTCGGTTGAAAGACGTCGCACTAAACCACCAGACCGGTTCTTGATGTGTCTGTACAAGTGTAAGCTTAGTTGAAACGCAAGTACATTATGTTGAACTCATATAAAATAAATTGTTTGGCATGTTACACTTTGCAATGCTTTCAGATACAAGATATACCTGGGCTATACACTGCGAAGTCTGTTCCGAAACATTGCAGATGGCGCTGGAACAGGTGAAGATCACTGTGAGTTTGTTGGCTCAAACCGATTGGCATATGAACTGGGTGATTATAGGAATTGTAGAGGTTAGTTTAATTAATGAAAATTTGGGTTTGTTTAATTGAATCGGGTTGTCTTTAGGACAACTTGGATTCACAAGACGCAGATGGAATGAACCTCTTCAACTTGGTCCGTTTGGTAATGAGCAATCATTATTTTATTCCCCGTCGTACTACAGATGTAACTTGTATATACCACAAGCTCTGATGGACATTGATCCTAAACAAACAACAGAAAAACTCCCAAATTACTATTTATTATTTAATTCATCACAATTTCAAGCTGGTCACAAAGCCAGTGTGAGAATTGCAATTTCTGCTTATGGTTCTGGTTTAGGAAATCAAACCCAGTCCAAGAACCAGACCACATTTACTAGATGGTGCTTGAATTTCAGGTAAATGTGTTTAATTGCTGCAAGTGTTATTTTGGTTAATTGAATTCTTTATTTTAAAGATACTACATGCATGGTGCTGATGTTGGGAGGATGGTGATATCTGTGAATTCTGATATAGTGATTTGGTCGGCTGATGGTGACCAGGGCTCTGATTGGAAACTGGGAAGAATAACTATACCTGCACCGGAAATCAAGTAAATAATTCATGTTTACTTGTAGGGTAAATAATATCTAACTCCCTGGGTGGAAACATGTTTGCAGTGCTTGACACAAAGAAATTCAATGTTTCACACAGATACGATTTGACTCTTACTGCTGAAGCAAATGAAGGGCATGGTAATGTGGCATTGGATGATATTTTTGTTGAGCAATTGCCATGCTTTTTACCAAACAAATATTATTGTGACTTCAACTATTCAATAGAAGAATGTTCCTTTACTTCAAATGCAGGTAAAATTACAATGTTTGTCTTAAAGTGGTTTTGTAGTTTCAGGTTAATATTTGAATTGTTTTACAGAGGTTGGACAAATAATGCTCACCAAACTGTATGAACTCCAGCCATTTGATCCTATTATTGTGAATGAAATACCTCAGAGTTCCAAAGTGTTGACTTATGTGGAAAATGTTACTTTTATCCAGCATCCCGTTATAATGACTCCTGTGTTACCTGCTTTAACATCTTTTTATCCAGCATATTGTTTGAATGTGCAGTACAGGTTTGAAGCTGTGATCTATATTATATTCTAATGTTAAGACCTTGTTATTGGCTTTATGTGTTCTGTTTCATTAATCCTTTATCACAGACAAAGATCAGATGAAGGAGACATTGGAGTAATTCTTCGAAGCACAAACCTCAATCAATCAACCATTCTGCATCATGTGATGCTATCTCCTCAGTCAAAAGTTAGACCATGGCTTACATTTCAGACAGAAGTTAATACTTCAACAGCTCTAGCCTTAAATGACCCTTTTATGCTTGGTAATGTTTACACTGGTATTTCGAAGTTGTATTATTCTAAAATGCATTTTTTGCAGAATTTCATGGTTTGAAAGTAGCATGGGTGAACAAGATATCAGTTGAAACACAACCGTGTAATAAGAGCATATGTAACAATGGAATTCGTTGTGGAAACAATATTTGTGTGTTGACCCAACAGCTTTGCGACGGTGTAAATAATTGTGGAGACTGGTAAGACAATTGTTATTGTTAATTGTATCTAGTCTATTACAATATGAAGAATTCGAATGTTTGTAATAACTTAGACACCGGTCAGTACATAGAAATAGCAATGTCTAATATTTTGCTATGTTTAAACAGCACATGTAACAGTCGTCAAATTTAGTTCAATGTTGTACTATTACATGGAGTTGAGTTTTTTAATGAAAGTATTTTGTTGTGTAGGATAGGATAGGATAGGATATTCATGTTTATCCCCGTGAATGGGATAACCAAGGGGGTTAACACACGGGCAATCGTCAGATCACCTCGCGTCCATCGTCGGGTTACCGGAGCTATTGCAGTGTGTTGTATATGATAGACACGTTCCTTCAATTTGGTAGAACCCATTATCCGCTTGGTAATCACCTTAATCCTTTCGATTGAAAGGCGACGCACTTAACCGCTAGACCAACGGACCGGACAAATTGTGTAATAAACACAAGAAACAGTTAACAACCATATGTACCCACATATTGTAGTACCATTTATACAACGATTGGTTTAGGACCGATGAAATTGGATGTAGTTCACAATGTGGTACACAAGCAGATATATTCTCACAATCTGCCGTGTTACTCGACCCATTCTACCACCTCAGTCCTGGCAGCCAGTCTTGCATTTGGAGAGTACATGGGAACAATCAGAATAATGTTCTAATTCAATTTGGAGTTCTGTCTGGTCATGTGAATCCATTGGCAATGCTCGAAGTGAGTTGACTTTTTATTTACTTGAACTTGATTTTTAACACTGCAATATTACATCATTATAGATTTCTGTATATGATGAACTTCCAAGAAACGGATATAGGAACGAAAGTTTGGTGCTCACTTTAAATGGTTTTAGCGATTCTTCATATTTTATCAACTCTACTCAAATAACTGTGGTGATGGCAATGTATGGGTAAGTTCTGATAACATATGCTGTGTTTGTTGTTGCATTACAGCAGTATAATATATTTTTTTAAATTGGTTAATAGTAACCATTAAATGTAAAATAACATTTTTATCATTTTAAGAAAAGGAAAACATAACAAAATATTTGCAAATGATACAGGTTTCTTCAAACACCTGACATTTGGATAAATATAACATTGGTTGATCACGATTATTGTAACTTTGTTTGTGACAATCGTTTCTGTTTGATGGACAATTATGCCTGTGATGGTATTGTTGGCTGCCCAGATTCCAGTGATGAGTTGTATTGCACTCGAATTAATTACCACAATGATTACAAGGTTTGAAAGCATTATTAAATTGTGAAATTGGATATTTTTGCTTTTAATCTGCAATAAAAACTGAACAGCATTTTAATAACATTAATTTAGTTTAATTCTTGTAAACAATAATAAATAATTTATTATGGAGTATTTTATGGATATTTTACTTTGGCAACATATGTGTACTATAAAGTTTATAGCATTTAGCCAGATCTATTCATGAAAACTAGTCCTCATTATCAGTTGTAGATTTTAACACAACTGCATGCATGGTAAACAAATGTACTTGTACTTAATATTGGTATGGCCATTATATTATTCAAAATTTTAGTCAGAACTATATCAACAAAGTAGACTTAATCAACAAAGTAGTTTTTAATGCTCTAATTAATATATTTTAGCTATTTGAAGTTCGTCGTTTGAATGACGACTTTTCATTGTTATGTGGAGAAGATGTGACAGTTGAAGTAGCTGACAAGGTTTGCCAACAACTTGGTTACTGGAGAGCTGAAACTCCACTGAGATTCATTACAATACCATCAAGTGCCGTCAACACCAACATATACAGACTGAACCAAAATTTAACTTTCGATTGTAAGTCTTGTATATAGTATTTAATGCTAAAACTAACTGCAGTGATAAAATTGAAATTACATTATCTTAATTACATTTTCAGCTTATTCTTCTTACCTCCAAGCATACGTCTTTTCTCCTATGTATGATTTCCATCAACAAAGAACAGAAAGCCATGCAAAAAGTAGAGGTATATTAAATATAACTTACTTTAGATAATATTTGATGTAAATTTGTGTAACTGCAGGTATCTCAGTGTGCCCAAATAGAAATGTATGGATTGCAAACTGTGAATCGTATCAGTGTGGTGTGCGTGCATCTGCACGTAACCAGCCGCAATCATATAACGCTGTCCTTCGGTTGGTTGGTGGCCAAGTATCCCGAAGAGCGGAGTGGCCATGGATTGTTTCACTGCAGGTTGGAAAGTATATTTTATGAAAATTTTTAATATAAAATGCTTACTTGGGAGATTATATAAGTTTTAACCAACAAACCTCATTAAAAAAGTACCAAACAATTTTGTCAGCATACAATCTAATGAACCTTATGTTTGACAAAACTATTATGTTTCAGGACAATGGTGAACACACTTGCGGTGGAACTATTATATCAGAACGCCACATTCTAACTGCTGCTCATTGCTTTGATAATAAGGAACCTACCAAGTTCAGTGTTGTTACTGGAGCAAACGACATTGATCCTCTGGATTCTGAAGCTTTGGTGTATGAGGTGAAACATGCTGTTGTCCATCCGTAAGTTATGCATGTATTGGTTCCACAGCATGTTAAAAATAGGACTTTGTTTTTCCAGAAATTATGACAAAAGAGCCGAAATCCCTGACTGGGATATTGCTGTGTTGGAGGTGAAGGGAACGCTCCGGTTTTCTCAGTTTGCCTCAAGTGCTTGTTTACCCGGAAATAATATTTGGTTCAGACCAGGTAGATATCAAACAGTATTTTTAATCTGCTATAATAAATAAAACCTTAACCAATTTCAGGCAAGCGTTGTCATCTTGCTGGTTACGGCCGCCAGTCAGAACATGGTTCCGATCCTTATCTGCTCTATGATGCTGAAACTCCACTTTTAACTCATCAAATGTGCAACAGTGGCTTGTACCATGGCTCTATTACAGCAAGAATGATATGTGCCGGCTATCCTTCTACTGGTGGCATCGGTATCTGCCATGTAAGGTACAATTCTTGATTGTGTGAACTAATATCAAGTTAGATAATGCATTACAGGGTGATAGTGGAGGTCCATTGCTGTGTGAAGCAAATGATGGAAAGTGGTATTTGACGGGTATTGTCAGTTGGAGTATTGGTTGTGCTCATAGAAAGAAGCCTGATGTTTTTACCAATATCCAGTATTTCATGCCATGGATCAACATGAATGCCAAAACAAGTAAGATTTTCATAATTATATTATTCATTAAAAAAAAAACTAAATGAATTGGTGCATTTAACTGGTATTTTAAAAACAATGTACTTGAAAAAACTGATGTATTCAACTGATTCAATCAATTCTAATGCCAACTGTGATATTTTCGTTTAATATTACAATCCTTTTCGGCCTATTATGCTGTGATATTAATAAAGCATTGTTATTATATATTCCTCTAATTAACAGATATATCGATTCCAATACATGCTCAGCCTGGTATTTGTGGAGCCGAGTATTTTAACAGTTCATCCGGTTATTTTTCAACTCCTGGTTGGCCTTCTACTTATTTGGCAGGACAAAAGTGAGTAGATCAGCTATTCTGGAAAGAGAACATTTAAAAAAATACAAATTTAGTCCAAAATATAAGAAAGGTTAAGGGGTAATATATACACAGTCATTGTGACTTTTCTCTACGACCTTCTCTGCGGTATTCAACATTACTTTTTTAATATTGACAGTTGCATATATCGTATTCTTGCTGGACCTGGGCAGACGATTCAAGTTGTGATTAGCGAATTTGCTATGGAACAAAATTTTGACTTTTTGATCATCTACAATGGTGGGATACATAATTCAGCTCTGGTTGATTTACTCTCTGGCAAACATCCTGGATCAAGTAGGCTGACTAGGTCAACATTACATAAACATTATTTTAACAACTTTAATTTCCAGAGTTGTACACCGTGCACAATAACAGCATGGAACTTGTCTTTGAATCTGATGGAGGGGTTGGGGATCAAGGGTTTATTGCAACATTTACTGTTACTGGAACACCTGTTGCTGTTACTGGTATGTAGAATTCTTCATTTTATATTGCTTGTAATGATAAATATTATTAATTTTTCGGACAAAGGTGAAAACGTATATATGTTAAAGTGTTTTAGCCTATATATAGATTAAGACAAATTTTACCTTAACATTTGCGATTGTTTGTTTTAGATAATATTACCTCTGTTGAAATTGTGCCTTCTGGAACCAACAGACTGTTAAGCAATCCACTGTTCTATGGAATTTATCATCCATCCGGAAAAACAATTGGCCACAGACCATCATATATTCAGGTTTGCAACATTTGTAAAAAAACAAATATTTATTTTTATTCTTTACTACTTCAACAGAGAATATTATTGGATAATACAACTGCTTTCTACTATCATCTATATTACAATGAAGCTAAAGGCCAATGGCGCATTAATGAATTAGGTAAGAACTTAAAAAGTTAACATTGACAACATTTGTAAAATATTTTTATCAAAGGTGGCAGAGCAGAGCAGGGAAACTTCATTTATGTGAATGATAGTGCTGCAAAACCAGAGCTCATCAGAGCAGCTTGGCAAGAATGGTCTGGAAATTCATGGACAAGTGTGGATTTGCGAATGGAAAGATTACCAAGTAATTTATAATTTTGTTGCAAAACCTGTATTATTTGTTTAACATCAGTGTACAAGTTTTTAATGCATTTTTTTACAGATATGATCGACATAGTTGAAGCAACCATACCAGATGCTCGAGCAGTTCAGCTACATAATACAACACAATGTGTAGTGAAGCAAACCGCTCAACTTGGCTTCATGACAAACATGAACTTATCCATAAACAGAAATTGTGACCGGATTTTACAACCACAACAAAGGAGTATTGACAGCAATGGTTCTGATAGTGACATGCAGTATATTATCTTACTTGTCAACTACTTTTCCTCTGAAAATGGTCATGGTCTTAATATACATGGTGACAACAATGATCAATCTTTATATTTTTTACAAGGAAACACTGTTCAAGGTAGGTATGGAATACTCATGTTTTTAACACAGGTTGGATGACCTCCTTCTTATAGACGGGTAATTGAGCAATGGCTGGTTTGTACACGATAGAAACATTGATAGTTTTGTTTTACTTGTCAATCTACTGAGATCAAGCTGTATCTGCTAAGTACTTTGCCCATGGACACAACTGACCCGCTAGTAGCAGTATACTGCAGTATAAGCTAACTGTCCAGAATGTTATTGGGATATTTGGTATGTTTTAAATAACTAACATTTCTTATTAGATGAACATCCAAGGACGTCAAGGAGTGAATTCCAATTCAGTGGTTCTGGCGAAGCAATATCACATACAGTATCAAATGAATCCTTGAATAACTCCAGTTTTGCAGAATATGCTGATAACATTTCTCAAAATTTGGCATGCTTGTAAGATTGTTGTTTATACTTGCATGTTTTGGGCAATTCTGGACAAATATATGTTCTTGGTAGGAGTTAGGATATGTCATTCATGTTTATCCCCATGAATGGGAAAGCCAGGGGGTTAACATGTAGGAAATCAGATCATCTATCACCTAGCGCCCACCGTCAAGTTATCGGAGCTTGTGCAGTGTATGATTCAGATGTTCCTTCAATTTGGTATAACCCATTTATCCACTGGGTTCAGGCAATGTCCGCTAAGTGCCTTGACCAAAGACACAACCAACTAGCGAGCGACCAGTTTTAAACCTACAACCCTTCGACGAATTTCATTAATTATAATTAATCACAATTTTACCGTAAACTGTACATAGTTTAAGGACTGCATCCATTTTTATTCTATTTATTTTACATTCTTTTTTTAATCAAGTTGTTTTAATAACTCTTGTTTTGCCAATTTTTCTGTTAAAGTGGTAGATAACTATTTTATGTGTTGTTATTTGCAATTATAGTACATACTTAAACCAAAATAATTTCTTTGTGTAAAGTTTAATTTTTAAATTATAGATTGATTATTTTTGTTAGTTTAGGTTGTTAGCAATTCACCATTTTGTTTTCAGTAATTCCTTGTCCCGATTTTCAAATGATGCTTGCAACATGGATATTTACAATATATTCCGTGCATTAAGAGTGGATCCTACTAATACATTGCTCAAGTGCCACACGTTATTGCGGTTTGTATGCTTTAATATTGGGTGCTTGCCTTCATGGTATTTATTTGATGCATTTAACTACTTATACCAATAAACTGCAAGTTAAATTTATCTGATATTCTTCACCACAATGAGCATTATCAATATCATATTCAAATTGAAGTCTTCATTCATCATTTTGGGGGGGGTGATTTCATCATATATTTATTTCTTGTGGTTGTCTTGCATTGAAACATCTACGATTATTACACAGTTGTTCATCTGTATCCTGGTGTGATCTAAGAAACCTGCTTGTGTCTATGAACTCAACCCACACTAACACTGATTCTTTGCTAAATACCATTAGCCATTTTTGTGACAACGCTCTATGGACACCATCTGCTACCTCAGGTACTGGTATAAAAATTGTGATTTAAATTATACTATATTGCAGTCAAATTTCCCCGCAATTTATTTAAGTAGGAAATAATATGAGCTCTACTAAACACATGTCTTAGGGTAATGCTATCTCTTGTTTTAATTCATTTCAAAAACATATTTAATGGGTTTATGACACATTATATCAGCTTAATATGATATTTCCATTTCATATATAATAGCCCCCATTTTAGCACCTACAAACATATTTAATGTTCTGTACAGAAAATGAAATTAGTGGAAGTGGTGAACTCAGTGGTGTCACAAGCAGAGAAATAAACAGTTCATCTACATCATCAACAAATGTTATGTTGTTTGTGTATCAAGGTATTATTTCATTTCGGTAATGTTCACTTTCTTGTTCATTAGAAAGTAATTATTTCTTTTGTTTAGGTCAAAACCTAAGCTTTACTGTTTCTGGTAATGCATCGCGATTGCAATATTACATCACCTATCATGTGGTTTCCGCATTAAATCAATCACTGTATGATATGAGGTTATACAATGTCACATATCTCAACCATTTTCAATCACGTAAGTAAAACAGTATATAAGATACATTTTTAATAATGTCAGGGATACAGTGGTTGAATATGATGTATAAGTCGAACATGAAGATCTTTCTGGTTTTTCTGCTTTGCTCAGTGGTCACTATGCATGTGTGACCATAAACCAAGCAGCTATTGGACATTGCAAAGCAGCTATTGGACATTGCAAAGCTTTAATTTTATGATATACCTCTGTGTATTTATGACAGATCGGTCTAAGAGGTCATCTGGTCAGATTGTCCCATTGTCCATGTTTGGGCACCCGACCTTGCCTCCTTGGCAAGCTGTTTCGACCACAAGAAAAATTACTACTACCCCCACCACACACCACTTTAATAATGGTAAGTATTAAAATGTTCGATTTTAACTAAAAATATACAATTATTCATTCTGATACTTCCCAATACAATAGTGATCACTGCACACACCACCCCACCATCCAGTACTTCCCAACAAACCACCTCTCAATCAGTTGCTGTATTTACCAATGTGGTAGCGTCTTGTGGTGGCAGTGCACATAGACTGGACCACAATGGAGCACGCTGGGTTATCACTTCTCCCAACCACCCCCAAAACTATCCTCTCTTGCTGCAGTGCGAATGGCAGTTTACAACAAATCCGGGATACCAGGTTTTTAAAGTTTAAAATTAGTAAATAAACCATTCCTTTTGTCAAAAGTTTAAACCCTAGAAGAAGCCCTATATTTCATACATCAACTGAAATGATTTTATTTTTAGGTTGTTTTGTATTTTACCGCTTTATCACTGGAGGCACATGAAAATTGCCGCTTTGATTGGGTTAAGTTGTACAACACAACCAACACAACAAATAATTCGCCAGTGATTGGTAAATTTTGTGAAATGCACAATACAGATGAATTGCTTCTACGAAGAGTATCTTCTTCAAATATGATGAAAATTGTTTTTAATTCAGATTAT
Organism: Ciona savignyi; assembly: GCA_000149265.1. Taxonomy (NCBI): domain Eukaryota; kingdom Metazoa; phylum Chordata; class Ascidiacea; order Phlebobranchia; family Cionidae; genus Ciona; species Ciona savignyi. The sequence goes on from CH002692.1 coordinate 249,008, forward strand.
ATTGTCAATGGTGGAGGTGCGTACATTTTTCCTGTTGGTTAACATCCACTAGAATATTTGTTACTTAAGGGTACATGTTTATTTCATATTTCTATATTAAGGTTAATTTTCTCCACTAGGTTTTCGAGCTGTCTTAAGTGTCCAGCCCATTCAGCTCCCAAATGAAGCAAATGACCGGAATACTTCTTTATTTGCATGTGATTTTAACACGGATAGATGTAGCTTTGAGGACGATGATGTCAATACTCAATTCACATGGACAAGAAACAAATTGGGCACAGCATCTGCTGAGACTGGACCGAATTATGATGATTCCCATGATGGTTCTGGTATGTTGACCAGAATTGTTAGTTGATTTATTTAAAAGCAATAGACAGATTGATATTCTGAAATATGTTGTGTTGTTATTTTTTTCTGTTTAAAGGCATTTATTTGTTTATACTAATTTACTTGTGAATTTGCTTGTAAACAATTGCCAAACTCTTAGAATTAGGGTTTAGGATCTTTTGGTAAATAAGTTTTTTATAGTTAGTTTGAATGAAGCCGGCGATGTTAAACTGGGTTTAAAGCTTCTTCAGTGAATTTTTATTTGAAATCTTCCTCTTTTTAAAATTGCAGGTTATTATATGTACATTGAAACGTCCACACCTAGACAAGGTGGGGACAGAGCGAGACTTATCACACCAGTAATACATGCCAGGCCTGAACAGCCAGTTTGTTTACGATTCTCCTACGATATGTTTGGAAACTCAATTGGCATTCTCAATGTCTATGTCAAGATTTCGCTGACACGAAATGCGACTGGAAAAATTCTTGAATCTGACAACACAATGTCAGTAGAACACACTGAACCACTTGTGCATCAATTTGGAAATGGTGTTGGTATTGGAAATTTAAACAGATCTAGCTCTATACAAAGGTTTAATTTTTGCACAGTTTTCTGCATTTCTATGCTATATTTTTACAGAGATCAGTTTGTTTAATTTTTGTTTAAATTGACCATAATTTTTATTCGCTTAACATCATTTTTTTCCATCTTGAATCCTTTATTAACTAGTTGTTTATCGTTTATTTAATGCATAGTGTAACAAATTAGATAAACTGAAAAAATAAAAAATTATTACAAAATGTGAAATTTAATATCTTACAGTGAATCTTATCTTCTGTGGATGAAATCTGGTAAACAGCGCCAGCCAAGCGATAAGCCATGGTCAAAAGCTGCCGTCAATTTCTACCCTTTTAATAGTTTCCAGGTAATTCTTTTGTTGAAACCAAACTTACTGTGCAATGATGTTCAATATAATTTTACAGTTGGTTTTTGAAGGCGTTGCCGGAAGAACATTCCAATCGGACATAGCTATTGACAACATTCTTGTGATTGGAGAAGAGTGTTCAGAAATTTGCAATTTATCAACAGGGCATTATCAGTGCACCACAAATGGTCCAGAAGCAGGTAAATTTATTTCACAGGTGACCTTTAAGGAACTTAAATATTTTATGATCTGCATTTCGATCACCTAAAATAGACCCTTACACTTTAAGTGAAAGCATGCAGTGGTATAATGATTGCATTTGTTGTTGCAAAAATGAGAATTGCTAATGTCAGGATAAACATGCTTCCGTGATTAAAGACACTTTGCTAAATAACCATTTTAGGGGAATGTATATTACAAGAAATGGTTTGTGATGGGAAGATTGATTGCTTAAGTGGATCTGATGAAAGTTCATGCTCATCTACAGTCCGACTTCTCTGTAATGCAGGTAGATTCACTAAATTAAGTTCTTTAAAATTTTGATTGCGAAATACAAAATTGCCCAAATTATCAGAATTGTTTTCTACTTTAGAACCACCTTTGTCAGTGAACAGTACAAAGCACAGAGTCTGTTCAAGTGTTGACTTATGTGGCCTGCGGTCACTTGCTTTTACACGCATTGATAGCATTATATGTGATGGCGTGTACGACTGCTTTTCTGGAATAGATGAAACACAGTGTCCACATAATCCCTCCCAACTGGCAAGGAATCAAACTCAGATATCTGAGCTAAATTTAGATTGTGGACATAATAATTTCGCTATAGAAGATAACATTCCAAATTATCCTGTGAGTAAAAACTTATATTTGAATTATTTTTAAACATTATTTATTTTACATTCGTACATCGTTTTTTTAGAATGTTTCCACATTAGAAAATTGGCCCTGGGTGGCAGGTTTGTATGTGAAAAATCCTTCAGCAAAATCGACTTCATCTGTAGTTGGTGGTTATACTTTCATATGCAGCGTAGTGTTTATTAGACAAAGTTGGGCTTTAGTGCCAGCTCACTGCATGATGACTCCATCATTTTACTCCATGTTCTCTACCCCAACTGTTGAACCCATAACAACAGAAACTCCACCTGAACTTATTAATTTGGCAGGTAATTTATTTGAATGATAGACTTTTAATTATTTTTGAAAATTAATCTCTTTCATCCAGAGTTTGATGAACACATAGAGATGGAGATAGTAGAGGAAGAAACGGAGTCCGAAACACGATTTAACTATGCCGTCATCGCATCTTTATCATCTGGTGAAAATCTTGAACCTGGAAGAAATGCATGGAAAGTATCAAAGTGGATCATTCACCCCATGTATGGGAAAGGGGGAACTGAGAATCAAACTGATTCCTCTTCTTATACAACTGCTCCTAATGCAGAGCAGAATATTGACATGGATGTTTCGAGAGTTAATCATGATATCGCCTTGCTGAAGTTGGAACCTGATGAATCTGTGACAAGTGCAAGCACTGACAACGAGTACTCAGATATTTTGGATACTTCGCTAGTAATTGAACAATATGCAGCTTATGACAGTAGTTCAGAAAACTCTAACATTTCAGTGTCAAGTCCTTTCTTTCCTGCATGTTTAGAAAAACAATCAGTATCTTCTTTGAGTGGAGTTAGCAATAATGGTGTTGGTGGTTATGTGGGTGCTTTTAAAGTCCCCTCTGAAACAGAGAGATTTTCACCTGAGTATCTAGCTACTCTTGGCTCACCAATTGAGAGTGGTCTCCCCAGTCAAGCCAGATGCCAACTGGTTGGCCATTCACCTTCTTTTTCACACAGGTAAATGTTTGTGGTTAAGTGTCTGTGTTTCTTAATGTTTACAGTATTTGCCTGATAGATGCAAACTTCTTGCTGCTTATGTATAATGGCTTAATATTAGGAGATCCAAACTCCAATAGACTGTACAATTACTGTAATGAATTATTGATAAATATTGTCATTTGTGTAAATCCCAACATTTGCAAAGGTAGTTTTCTCTATTAAAATCTAGTCATGATTAATGAAATTATTGTAAAAATCAATATGGATTTCCGCACATCCCAGAATACAAATAACTTTATAAATCCAATAGGGTGCAAGAAAATGGAACAGACAACACTTTATTTTGGAAATTACGTAATTTTCAATCATTTGTAACTTCAAGCGACTTTAGTTTGCCATATATATTCTGCATAAGTCGGAGTTCAGCATCTGAAAGAGAAAGATGTGCCCGACGCTTTATTCAAAATACTTCAGGTATTGTTTTCAATTGTCTATGTATATAAATTTGAGAAAGCAATAAGCAGATACAGGAATACAGTAATGTTAATTAATATGGTAATGTTCATGTTGTAATTCTTTAATAAATATAAAAGGCGAAGAATCTGCTACAAACATGGAATTAACTCAACTAATAAGAAGTGGATTTAAAGGAATTCGAACAGGGGCTTTCTTAGTAAGTTCACATTTACAGGTTCCCTTTTTGGTAAATTGCTAACTTTCACTTTTTTTAAATATTTTAATTTAGAATGACCAGGGGCTTGCTCTTTTCTGTCAACGCCATGATGGGCGTTGGTTTTTGAATGGGCTATACAACTGGATCAACTTGAAGAGAAACTTTATGAGACCAAACTTCAGAGAAGCAATTCACCGGCCACAAGGTAGACTGTAGTAACTGGGTGTAATTGAATAGGGATTTTATTGACTCACTTTTGTTTACCAGCCTGGACTAATTCAGACTCGAAAATGGGAATTTCTCTTGGCACTGATTATTTTACAATGCTTACACCAAGCCTGAATCACTGGATAGAAAACACTCTGATTGATGGTAAGTCTTAAAACATTATTATAAACTGACAAATTGTATTAAAGCCTAAATATTCAACAAATTTTTTTTTAGCTTGTCCTGGAGAATTTTCATGCTACCCTCCCGATTCAATGCTTCACCTTTGCATTGCACCCGACCGAGTGTGTGATGGCATAATCGATTGCGCCGCGAATTTTGCTGATGAAAAAGGCTGTCCATCTGGTTGTTCCTACGATCCATATTTCGATGCCTATTACACATACTACAGTGGGCTTCAAAATTCAAACGTTTTTATACCAGCAGACATTTATAACTTTGGTGGGAATTATAGTTCTGTCCATAGAGGAGCACTCCGTGGTTGGATTAATGATACTTCAAATGACCGGAACATTATTAGATTTAATCAAGTAGATGGAGTGAAAGTGAAGTCCTGTAACTGGGTTATAAAAGCCCCTGCTGTGAGTAAACTTTATTTGATTTGGTTAATTCATATTGTAAAATCACCAATTTTAAGATTGACATTTACTTAGTATATTTTTTTGCATGAAATGACATTATTATAAGGAATATTTGCAAATTAGAAATAATTGTTATTCCATAAGAGTAAATTAACATTTGTGTTGTACGGGTACAGGGAAAAGTTGCGGTCCTGGTCATTCCCAAGATAAACTCTAACTCGGATCGAAATGGTGGAACAACTTATATCATTTCTGGCAGAAGAAAGATACAACATGATAGGTCAAGTGGACCAAATTACTACACCAGTATACCTGGCCAATCTGTGACTTTTATGCTATCACCAATTAATGGACAACAGTATTTGTCGGAAATAAGGTATAAGGAAATGTTCTAAGTATTTAACTATTAAAAATTGCATCTATAGCCATAGTAAAAAGTAATACATTGATATTTTAGATTACCTTTCGCTAGTGGAATAATAAGATGCTATGAATAGATTATTTGGTTAAAATATGCAAAAAAATTATATTTTACTTCATTGAAGTATTGATCAATTGTATAGAAAGCATAGATTCACAATCCCTTTCATTTGTGTTTCATAGGACCCATCATTTCGAGTATTATCTAGAAGATATAGGAGAATGCAGAAACCAACATAGATGCGGTGATGGAAGATGTGTTTCTCCGCATAAAGTATGCAATGGGGATTTCGACTGCTCTGATCTTTCAGATGAAATCAATTGTCCTTCAGGTACCAGTCTGGGTTTTTTTCCTGTCAGCTTTAATATAACATGAAGGATTGAAAAACAACAAACAAGGGGCTTTACAGCTGGTAGGTTGCGTGGTTGGGCAAGGCGCAAAAAGGACACTGCTTGAACCCATTGATGCAATAAGTTAAACCAAAGCAATGCCTCCATTCTTGAAAATTAACTGATTTTAATGGTTATCTGTGTATGAACCTCTTGTTTTACTACAGGTTGTGGTGATATAAGTTTACGGATTGGTGCTTCATATGGAACATTTTCAAGTCGTAATTATCCCCACTCATACAAAGGGAGTGGGGATTGTTTGTGGATTATGCTGGCACGATCGTCTGTTGATGGTTCGAGTCTCGGAAACCAAATTACACTTCAGTTCATGGACTTTGTTATGTCTTACAAAGACATATTATTTGTTTTTAATGGAGTTGGCAGAAATAAAAAGATACACGGTACCGGTACCATGTTATTTTTATAGTATAAATTCCAATAAAACATATTCATTAACCTATGGTCGTATAATCCAAATATAGGCTTAATTATAGATATATAAGGTACTGTTACTTTAGATTCACTAAAAAGGTTGTCATTAATTGTACTGTGTGGGTCTAGTTATCAGAGATTCAATTTTCCAACATTACAGATATCTTTTCTGGCCATCAGTCACCGTTTAACCTTACGATACCGTCGAGTCAAGTTACGTTAGTGTTACGAAACAACGACGACATTGCGGAAAGACGAATGAATGGCTCGTATCGAATCACGACTTCCGCCGTGTTGAACTAAACTTTGTGCACTAGATTTTTTGTTTTTTCTTCTCGTCAAAATTGTATTGCCAAAAGTGTATTATATAGCTTAATAATAAACGGCGCAGCCTTTATGTAGTTGTTGTGACTGATGAATCATATTTACGAGAGCATACTTTTACGTTGCATTTAGTTTTTGCTCCACTGACACGTAGCGCAAGAAGATCGTCTGAAAATTGATTTAAGAAAAATTTAAGGTACAACTATACACAAAAAAATATAGTTTTTGATTGTGTAACTTACCGGCTAATTCTCGAATAAACTGCAAGAAAAAGTTGACTATCCACATTAGAAAGAAAGCACCTTTGTCAAATACAGCGTGTAAAAGCTCCATTGTAAGAATGAAGCTGATGCAAGTCATCAGCTGCATCATCCTCCACAACATTGTTAGATAACGGAAAGAAGGTAGGTCACGTCCAACCTTTCATGTCCTCTTCTCCTTCGATAGGATTCTACATAATGTTAATAATTCTTGGCAATTTAGTAATGTGAGTCATACTTCGTCATTGTTATGTGATAAACCATATACTATTTGCTGCAATTGTATTAAAAAAAATTGTTTGGCTATTTCTTTAGCAAAATGCTTTCATTTTGTTAAATATTTTATTTGCATCATTGGTGTAATCAATAACATGCCTCTTTGACAGATATTGCGATAGGAAAATCAATAGCCGGATTGTTTCTTAAAAATATATTTTTAACTGGCCGAAACCGTTTTAAGTTTCGAAACCGTAACTGGCCTAAGTTTCGAAACCATCACAAAGTCCGTTTTTGTATTCAATTATGTATATGTATTGGTTTCGTTAACCATTCGGCTACACGACCGTATAAAATATAAAAAAACACTTTTCGAACGATTGATATATAAACAATAAAACATCTATGACGGCACGGTTGATCAGTTGCGCTTGTCAACAAACCATTCGTTCGTTTCACAATTTTTTTGAATTTACTTAAAGACTGTTAGGCAAGGTTTATATGCGATAATAAGATATGCATCCCCTTTTCTTACGGGAAAAAAACTCATAAACCTTTGTTACATCGAGCTACATACTGTGGCGGATATAGCTGTCGAATCATACGAACTTTAAGATTAAACACCAACTAACATTGTATTTTAAACCAGTAAAACCACAATTCTAACATACATTTGAACTGCCATTTACAGTTTTGTTGTTTTTTCCTCTGCCAGTATATTTAACCCTTAGTCATATACAGTATCTGCGAATCTGTCATTTTTATCTTAAAATACTTTTTCAAATAAAACTATAATTTATTATAAAAAAAACATTCTAAAGGGAAAAGGGTATTAAAGACTTTAAGGTGATAAACCACCTAAAACCTACAACTTTATACCCATGAAACTATTATATATATATATATATATCTGTAAAAATTTCTAATGTGCAACAGCAAAAATCCCAAGAAATGTATTGGCATAAAAACTGTCCGTATAGGTCAGTGTTATACTGGAATTTAGAAATGAAAACAATTGCCGTAATGCACTGAGACTATAAACTAAATTTTAAAAAGTTTTAAGGAATAATCTGCTTTGATCACACCAAGAGTTAACCACTGAATTAAATAAATATAAAGGAAGGAATTGAATGTGATTGATTAGTAAGTGCAACTGTATTACTAGAAACAGAGGGTTAGGTTTACAGTTGATACCGATTACCAGTACAATTACTGATGGAACAATCTTTTTAGTATGAAATTTTACTATAGTGTTGTTTTTGTTGCACTTCAGTAAAATTTGTGATTCAAATTTAAAATTCTACTTACATTTCTACTTGCTTGTATAACGTAATAAGGTAATGGTGGCATTTTTTTGTAATTTTCCAGGCTAAGTACCACAATAAAACTTCAGGTTATTAATAACAGTTATTAAAAAAAATATAGCACATGATGGACGAAAGCGACAAATCATCTGATATTTCAGATGTGGATCCACAAGCATTAATTGATTCCCTAAAGGTTTGAGTAATTTGTATGTCAGTATATTCTTCCAAAAGCATAAATTGTTGATGTGTGTCAGGTGATCAAATAGATCTGGGTGATTACATAAATATCAGAATTAAAAATTGTATTTGTTTTTTAGTGTTAAAAATATTGCTTAGGCAATGCATAATAATTAAATAGGCACATAATCTTATTGTAAAAAAAACACCTTGACATCCAAATACTTTACAACCCTGTGATATACCAATAATAGTTAATAAAATTAAAATACATTTACAATGTTATAAACATAGAGTACTCTTGCTAACTTTCTAGAACATTGATGATTTGGATGCAGATTTGTTTTCTGGAAGCAAAGTAAAAAGTGAAAAGAAACCAGAAAAGGTAATTGATGACTAGTATTCTGCACATAATTTAAAAAATCACAACTTTTGTTACCTAGACTGTACAAAGTGTTAAAAGTAGCCTCAAGCAACCAAACATTGAGAGGAAAAAGAAAGTTAGTTTCCATGACAAACCAGAGCTTGATAAAGATGGTGAGTTATATGCTTGTATCCCATTAACTTGGTGTCTTAAAACGAAACCGGTTTTCTACACAGATTTCGGATTTGATCCTGATGACCCATTAGCTGATCTCTTGCATGATGATGATCTAATATTTGATGATAAAGAACTAAATACACCTGTGGAGAAAAGCTTTTTGAAATCCTCAAAGCAAGGTAGTTTTAATTCGAGTATATGTTAGGAGTTGATGCTTCTTAGGATAACAGTTTATTGTTTTATGGGTATATTTTATTTGGAGATCATACATATTTGCAATGATTAATTGCCATTTTAGATACGTTTTTGAAATTTTAAGCGAAATTCCTTTTTTATACTACAATTAGATTATATTCATCATTTTAGCAAGCACGGTGGAAAAACCACAAAAAGAAGACAAGTTATTTGATGATAATGATGATGACATTTTAGATGCACTTGGTCTTGATGATGAAAAACTAGAGCCCAGGTATGATTCCTACATATTTCTATCCTGTTTCCTAAAGCATTCCTAAACAATTTTCTAATATTTGAATACTTTTTTATTTGAATATACTTTTTTATTTGAATATAAAACTCATTAGATACTTATCTTATGGATTTGTAAGTTAATAGTATACTAATCTACAATTTTTAATTGCATAGCATAGTCATAGAAGGTTACATCACTTGAGTGTAGCAAATATTCTAATATTGAAACCAGCTCCACTTTGGCTCATCCAGGTAAACCAATTTAGATAACACCAAGTACAAATAAAATATGTATGTCAAGATTCAGTTTCAGTTACCTTTACACCATTTACACCCTAAGTGGAGAGTGATGTGTATAGAAACGAATGCAACTGATCTCATAGTGTTGAAAACTTTCACACTGTTTTTTTCTTACTTTTGACTGCTCGTACTACCAAACATCAATAAGTTTTACTTACTACTATTTTTCTAGAATTAGTTAATTAAAACTTTATTATTTCATATCTATATAGAGAAAAGGCCAGCTCACGTTCAGCATTGGATTTACTTGGATTCCGCAATGAACCAGATATTTTAAAAGCTAATAATAAACCTCGAAATTTGCGATTTGACAAAGATGGCAATTTCATCAAAGGTACAACTATGTTGTACAATTAAAAATGTTTTTACAGTAGTTAAAAAGTACCAATTCTATAAATAATCCATAAAATTTACACAGATGTTGCACCAATAAAACAAGCACCCAGCCCTGCTATGGCTTCCACAGATTCATCATTCGGCATGTACACTCCATCTACATCAACTGGAAGAAACCGACGAACTGTTGAATCTAAGTACTGACTTAGGTGACTTGCAGTCTATTTTAACTTTAAATCTGCTAATGTTTCAGGAAGCCGGAGATGGATTCAAGTAGTTTTCTGGATTTTCTTAACAGTGACATTGAAGCTCATTCGAACTCTGCTTCGAAAAAAGGTGCTAGTTGTTGTTGAAGTGTTCGCATTTCATTACACACCGGCATTAGTAACATTCAAA
>CH002691.1:9567-21081 GCA_000149265.1 Ciona savignyi
TTTATTTTTTTCCCAATATTTTTGTGCCTTTGATACCATCTGTTGCGCGTGTCGGGTTTAAAAATAGAATCCCAGTTTTACGTGTTATTATTATTTATGTACAAAATATGACTTTGCGTTATAGGAAATTGCAGTGCTACCTCGAATTTTTTAAAACATTTTCTAAATGAATTGGTTTATGCAGATATACTACAATGTTTTTCAATACTATTTTAAAATGATATCCCCCATTTTACCCTCGTGTTCACAACTATAAACTCTATTTCCGTGCCCGTTAGACGGCGCCACTGATCATTATTTTTTGTAGCTCGTGATCAAATTTCAGCTTTTGTGTCCAATTACTAGGTAATAATTGGCCGGTATTTTGCCCTAAACCAACTCTTTGTGGCGAATTTAATTAGAAACTCAACTAGTCAGCAAATAATCGGTTATTTTTAAGTTGTGTATATTCTTGGTATTTTTAAAACTTTTTAAAACCGCACAATCTTAAACTATATATTACCTTACGTGAACTGCAATACGCTTATAGTTTTATATATTTTACAATCATGATATTGTTTTATACCGAACTGTGTTATAAAATTAACGTTTTGCAATTTTATCCCAATTAATTAAACTTATCTGATTTGTATAAATGTTTTGTTGGTTTAAACAGAAAATTTTGGTTGTCTGGTGTCTCAAAATGATACGAGTATAGGCCTACTCCTGTTTATTTCCGTAGGTGTCAATTTTGTAACATTGGTAGTCGTATAATTTTCTCGTGCCCAGAAGCTATTGCAGTGTGCTGTATACAATTGAAACATTGTAACAGTTTTTTTGTTTAATCAAACAACTGGAGTTAAGTGGGTTTAGGGAAATAACCATCTAAGACATAGCTCATTTCGATTCGACACAACAGCTTACTATACTGTCCCTTGCGCTCGCTTTCTGTAGAGTGTAGAGCTAACGTTAAGGACGAAGATAAAGCAACACTTCGCTTATTGTAACAAATGTGTGGAAAAAATTTTTACGAGTTTACGAGTTTTCTACTGGCAAAAATCCTTACTGCTGGAAAATCATTTTAATAAGTTAAATTTCTATTGTTTTTTAGATTGTAGAATATATGATTGGTACAAATCATAAAATGATTATCCGATTACCCAAACTTCCGATATGCAATAATTGCTTCGGTAATTAATTAATTAAGTCAACAAGGCGTTAGATGAAGTTGTTAAAGTGCGCTTGGGAAATCAGACAAACTGTCGCTTTGACCTCGCGCGGCCGAAAATGTCCAGAAATCTGCTGCTTATTCAGTCGCAAGTAATCGATTAATCGATGAAGAATTATGGCCATGATTCGCATCGATGAGTTAATTTCGTAGATTCTTTATCTGATGAAGTCTATTGGTATTCACGCTTCGTTTAAGCTCGCGTGTTTGTTTTCGAGCTATCGATGAGCTTAAGATCTACTAAATAGCCGCTCGCTCTTCAGAATGCCCCACCGACTAAGTCAAGCGGTTTATACAACCAAATGCATCCGAATTTAATCGCCGAAAATTTCCCACCAAAATGCCTCGTAGGTCGTGTTTATTAACCAATCCAATTAAACCCTTATAAACAGTGATATAATATAATGCCTATATATTACCAAAAAACTATATATTACTATACGATAGTCTATGGCGCTGCTTTTTATCAACAGGTCCTTTTATTGTTAAACTGCCGGGACAACCAAATATATTTCGATTTAGTATAAATATATTCTGTACCATGAAAAATTAACATGGAATTTATGAATCCCGACTGATAAAGTAGAATCGATAAATCTGGTTTAATTTCACCTTTCCATGTTGAGAAAGGCGCATCAGCTGCGCCCACACTTAATTTCTACAGCCTAACAGTACCAAACATACAGTCCAATTAGTGGCTCCATTAATCAATGGTCTTATTCATTAATAAGTGCTTTCTTGTCATGAGCGCGCAGCCTTCCCTACAAGCACGTTGACCAGCCAAATTTAGTTCTCGAAATAACCGAATATTACTCGATGCAGCTGTTCTTGTTTGATCACCCGTTTAAGTTCAAGTGGCATGAATTAGGGGGACGTGATGTGCCTGTAAAATTTTGTTTCAATTAAAAAGCGAGCGATATAACACGGACGCTGTCGCCCGGTAACCGCCGCAACGGTAGAAGTAAATGAAAATGGCGATAATTAATAATATTCTCGGTAAGGGATAGTTGAGCCTCTGTGAAGTTCAAATATCGCAGTTGATTACAGGCGATTTTACTCTGGTATCACAACCGTGCACCTGCACACACTCTCGGCGATTCAATAACCTGTTCGAGCACGTATATCGCTTTCGATAAGGGCTACTAGCTACCCAAAGCAGCTATAACAGCAGCCATTTCCAATAGTTCCATTCGATAAACATCTAATTGCGCGGCCCATGTTGTCCAAACGCAGTTTAATACGACCGGTTATCGACAGAGTTCACAATGGAACGTGCCTTTTCTGCTATTAAGCTAAGTTGTGTTGCGAGCAGCCATTACTCCTATTGTTTCAGCCTTGATTAATAAATGCACTCTTGACTGTTCCAACCACCCAAGTTAAAGTGTTCGGTCGTGTCTCCAAACCTCCACAGAATCCCAAGGCAGGCAGTTAAACAAATAATTCTACAATTCGATCGACATATTTATTAGGGCACCTGAATTTAGCGGAAACCACCGTTGTACGTCAGTATATCGAACTTACACAACAAGCTATTGTGTGAGAAGATGGGGTGTATACAGAAAGGTGTTGACGATATAAAAATCTTTCTTGAATTAATTTTTTTATTAGACCATTAACTTTAAAAATTGAAATCCATAGTAAAAAGTCACAAAAATTGACTTCGGACCTTATCTCGTCAGTTGACTTAGTTGTGTTAGTTTAGACCGTAGGTTGGTATGCTTTAATGTCGCGGTGCTCGATTTTGCAGCTGTATTTTGTGATATAGTTTATTGCTGTCCATTTTGTTTATCATGTGACATTATTGGACAATAATTGTGATAGCGGCGATGATTAATTGGAGCGCAGGTGTTTCGAGAGACACTTTATTTGATCATAACTGTATACAAGCGCCACCATTCAAATTCCGGGACAGTGGCGTTTCTGAGCTAAAGTGAAGGCGCTGAAATGGAGAAATACGGCAGATACAGCTTATATACAGGTTATTGTTTATATATGCATATTTGTTTTAATTTCCGTGGCTGTTTCAGTGTGTACATTTTTTATATATAGATAAACAAAAATATATTTGTATTGTCATGACAACACGTTGGTCTTTATTTCCTTCGTCTGCAGAAAATCGCATGATTTGTTGTGTTTATTTGTGTGTTTTTTAACTTTCAATACACTATATTCTTATATTACATTTTATAAGAAGAAGAACTATATATGTTATAATTGTTTATTGACTAATTTCATTAAAATAGTGTTGACGACTTTTAATTTTTTGGGGGTTTATAACGTTTGATTTTTACGCGAAATCGTATACGACAAAATGGCGGGCATGTAGTGCGGACGTATTTGCAGACTGGATGTCAGGATCGTTCATTGGCGCTGATCTTGTTTCCCCAGGTGTTATTGCGATATCCAGTAATAACCACACCAGTGATAAGCACCCCAATTTCATTCCAAAGTATTTGCACACGAAGTGGTAGTTAATCAACCCGATACAACATATATCACTGCTTGAGACGAGCTCAAAAGCACGTACTGTGCCCCTGCTTGATTAATCTTTTGTTTCCACGAGCAGGTGTCGGCTGTTTGCCCGTCATGTGTAGCTCGTTTCAAATGTTGACGGTAAAGAAATAAAACTCACATTTCGACAGCTTTTCACAACACTGATTAAAATGGTTGCTCTTGAATAGTCACCAACCGGATGATGATTAAAAACAAATGTTTGTATATCTCAATAATTGAAAGCAACACATCGTAGGTGAAAAGTTTTTACAATTTTTAATTTATAATATGTTAAACTTCAATTATAATTATTTTAATTTATCCGCTTTATTTCGAAACGAAAACTTTCATTAACCTAATTGAATTAAACAGACGGCTAGTCTAAATGCTGGCGTCCGGAAACAGCTCCCTCGACGAAATATTGAATTAATTTGAACTATTTCTTTGGCTGATTAGCTCGTTAATTATGAGCCGGATTGCCCCTTCTACTTATTGACATGCGGCAGCCATGACAACTCCTGACGGTCGGCATACAAAAGGCAGAAGCGCACTGAAACTAAATCAAGCGAGGAACGACACGCTTGGGAATTCCCGCCGTCGCCCGACCACCAAATTCCGACCGACAACTATATACAAACGCCGATCTAACTTTGAAGTTAATTTAGCGCGACTAATTTAAAAATCGATGTCCTGTTAACAAGCGGCTCCCTGATTGCCTTAATAGCCCCTTGTTCAATACATTTGTCCGCGTTAGGTGAAAAATTGGGAATATCTTGCAATCAATAGACAGTGACTCTCCTAATTAATTAGTTTCTATCCGGTTAAGACCGTTAGCCGTACGGAAATTAATCCGAATTGCTTAAAATATTTAACCCATTATAAAAAATACCATTAAACTATAAAATAATTGAACATATTCAAAGTTAATTATATTATTTAACTATATTCATGTTTATTCTTTAAAACCAAAACGGTATTGAAAAAGTTAAAATATTTTCCCTGAAGTTCAGCCACCATACTTTATTTAACATAATATAAAGAAAATGTCTTAATTTGGTTTAAAATTGTGCAGAGCAGAGGAAACGCTAAACGACGCAAAACTTCGATATTGTATATTGAAATACACATACCAACAAATACAAAAACGGTCTCCGAAACGAACCCATCTTGAGTTCGTTCGTTAATATTATAAACCGCAGTGAATCATGGGTTCCTTCGTTTAAAAATCGTTAAAATTTGTGGAAAAATAAACCGCAGTGAAAATTCTAAACCGACTTCGCGGACACACAGTATTCTGACGATTACTTGTGCTTACGACTTGCCCACCTTGAAAGTAAACATGAACATCATGTCTTTGAAATTCTCTGACCATAATAGACATTGAGTAGTTACATTGGTATTTAAAAATGGATTATTTAAAAATGGATTATTGTTATTTCAATGCTTGTAACCTTCCGTGTAAATAGCATCTCGTGTGTCACGTTATACATTCACCTGATAACGGAACGGGGTCACTCTCGCTCCAGCACTGCTGGTAGGCATCCGCCTTGCCATTATTTGGGCACAGCGCGCAGGTTCCTCTCCCATCCGACGTAACAATGGTTACTATTTCGCTACATTTGCAACGGAAGACAAACAGGGTAACGAAGGTGTGTACAACGAAGAGCAAACAATGTTGTTGCCACCTGCAAAAGTTGCTGTTTAACAAAGAAAAACCTCCAGTGATGATTGTACACTTCCCATATCAACGTAATTACAATAATTGACAATGACTAAACACACGCGCTCGTATTATCTTGAACATTTTATCAAACGGGTTTATTATTTCAAATTATTTTCCGGATTATCCAAAACAATTACACCAGTGGCCAAAAATTGTAATAAATAATCCTTTTGAGAAAATAATGAATGCATTGAACAAATTAAGGTCACCGTTTAACATGTACTATTTTCTAACTTTTATGTGAATAATAGAAAATATCTGCTATTGTATGTTTCAGATAATGAAAATACCAGAATATATATTATTATATTCCATTTATGTCTGTATCCACTAACATTGGTGAATGAAATAGAAAGTCAGGAGTAGTTTGGTCGATTCACACTGTTTCAACGTGACACGGCGCAATCCTCGAATTTCATAGAAGCCGCCGCGGTTCGCGAAGCAATTCGCGCTTCGTTACGTCATAATAGAACCGAGTGCATGAACTTCTCGCTGCTAGTGCTAAACTGCAACAACAGTTGGCATCATTAGGGATGTCCCGAGTCCTAACAAGCCGAATTAAACATATTAGTCCCTATAAGTCGCCGAGGGCGCTAATTCGATTCATCTTCACCGAGTTGACACCCTAAGTGAAATGTAGATTTCTTCCAATAAGAGAATATACTGTCACTCATACCTTAGTTTGTTATAATTTTCCTTAATTTTTTGTATAAATTGAACATGTAATATTAACCAGGGTTATTAGTTTAAAATACAAGACCAACTTTTATTTTGGTACTATAGTTTTTTCTCCATTCTAAAATTCGTTAAGGACCTTCCTGTTACACAATGCGTTATTATAGAACCATCTGGATTTGTTTAAATTTTGCAATTATCAACTGTAATAGGCATACCGAAGCAACTAACGGATTTATTTTTGCATTAAAAACATTTGGTTCCGATTATTGATTCCAGCTGTAACAAAAATGTTGTGATTGTTTGGTAGATTTATTGATTCTTTTGGGAGAAAATTTATTTTCTTTGTGATTTGTCATTTATAATAAACTCAACCACTAATTTCAGCAGTAAACTGTTCGTTTCTGGTCGCCGATCAATGAACGTGGTCGATTTCGTTATTTCAGAACGTTCCGGCACTGTGACGTCATATAGTCGCGTGTTCCGAAGGGAAAGTGAGGCGCTGCGGGAGGACACTCTCTCTTCCGGCGCAGCGTCGGATTGCGTACGCAAAAAAAGGTCGCGAAGCAATAAAACCAAAGAGACGAAACGAATCTGATACATAATGACTTGCTAAGTTCATTCCCTATTAGTCGTATTGCAAAGACAAGCTTGGTCTATTGCAAAACTGGGACTTTTATATCTAGTAGTAATCATAGTTATGTGTCCCATCTCATAAAGTTGACGATGTCAGTTATTTTTTAAGTATAAGAGACACAGCGAAATGTGTATAACTATTAAGTCAGCTATTAGAGTATATAAATCCACAATATTATTTGTATAAGCTATCGGGATAACTATAATTTAAACCAGACAAATTTGTTATTACTTGCAAGTTTAACGCTTAAATTTTTCTTACAGTCTTTATTTTTTAGCTACGACTTTTTTATTTTTTGGATAGCCTCAGGAATATTATTTTTCTTTTCCTAATATTTACTTTTTTTGTGTTTGTAAAACCTGTCTACGTGTCAGGATTATTCTAGATTATCAAAACTAAAGAAGAAGTTAGTCCATTAACCCCCTTGCCTTCTTTGAAGTCGAGTTAATTAACAGATTGCGAGGCGAAAACAGAATGTCACAATTGGAGAGAAAAACACATGGCGCTTTATGCCACTCAGGCAGTCGGACAGTCAGCTTCAGCAGCGGCAGATTAATTTCTTTTGGGTTTCATGGATACTATTAAACGATTAAACCATTAATTAAAGAGTGTTGTTTTTTGTCTTTCAGAATTTTAGTTTTTTTGGATTTAATTGCAATCTTTTGTGAATAATGCTCAGTACTTCCACGTCAGCTCTGGTCGATGTTTTGCGTGAGCGATTACGCCACGCAAATGAAGTCACCAACCACCCGGATCAGAGCTATGTAGTGTTGGAAGAACGAGTGTCGGATTCCGACGTTGACCGAAAATCCGACTCCACTCCCCCGCCGTTTATCACTGGATCGCCGACCTCGTCGTCAGAACTCAGTTCGCCGGGCAGAAGATCATCTGATCCCCGCAAAAGGAAAAATGAGAATCTGATAAAAGAGGACACAATCGCACCAAAAAAGGCTAAATTTTCAATTGATTCACTTTTGGCTTCAGATTCCGACACCAAAGGCGACTGGCCTCGCAACGGCGGAAGTTTTCCAGCGTACAACTTTGAACAGGCGTGTCAAGTCCCCAGATTTACGCCAAATCACCTCGACTTTTACAATAAGGACAAGACAGAAATAAATGCAGTCGAATCTAATAAAAACCAACACCACCTTCCGACGTACCCAAGAAGCCACCTATACCCTTACTTTCCAGTGCACCCATTCCAAAATGGAATCACGAACCCCTCGATCCTGCACTCTCCATCTGATCCTCCTGCATCTTCACCTCCCGCATCATTATCTCCCATTTCATCAGCTGCTTCTTCACCAAAACCATCCCGGGAAGATGAGCAATCCCCGAATCACGACGATGGCCACTCCCCGAACCAAACTCATGACTACAGACACGAAGCATCATCACATAACCCACCTATAGGTTATTATCCAGGATCTTTCCCCCACCCAATGCATTTACACGGCTCACAAAGCTTCCCCCACATGTTGGCAGGACGCGTACCCAATCTCCCCCTTGTAGGAGCATTCGGTGGTCATCCTTTTCGACCCCAATTCAATTTAAACACCATTCCGATATCTTGGCTGAGAAACGATGCTGTTCTTCGAAGTTTGAGTGAATTTGCCGGTAAGTGACTGTTAAACTAACATTTTATTTTAAAATACAATCATAATAATTTAATACATAGTCTTGAAACTTTTTGGATGTTTATTTGTTATTTTTTAAACAATCATCACATGTTAGTTATCTGACATTATATGAAACGCGTGATAGTTATAGACATGTTACCACTTATTCCAAAACAATGGGATGGTTGTAGTGTTTTGCTTCGCTGTTGGTGGAACTTCTGTTGTAAATCGCGGTTTAGTTCCGAGCACGTCTCGAACAATAAGACGCCTACATAGTTCACGGGGCATTTGTGTAACTAAGCATGTCTTTACAAATATTTCACCAAACTGTTGTGCAGCATGCCCGCTGTGGCAAAACAAAGAAAATAATAAAATAATCAGTCTACCTTATGTCAATCTCTGTATACGCAAACAGTTAGCGGTAGGGCGGGAAGTGCCTGAGAACGCTATTTTGATTGAATGACCTGTTTGAGAAAATCAAACTTAAAAGTTCCGTTTAAAATAAAACAATGATATAAAAACGAAAAAACAACAATGTTGTGTGCGGTTTAATATCATTACTCATTTGTGGGAATTGAAAATCTTGGTTCATTATTTTAATAAAAAAACATATGACGCTCGCATAATTATGGTTTAAAACAATATTTTCGTGTGGTCTTTTTGTTACACGTTTGAAGGTCATTAGTCGCCATATTTACAAACAGCACTCCGAACAATCCACAGAAATAATCAGATCAAGTAAACACTCCCGAGATATCAGGCCTTAATAAGTGTTTTTTTCGCCTGGTTAACTGTTAAATACGGCGTGTAAATTGTGTTTGAATATATCGGTATATCTAACCTTAACATATGTCCATATAGTTGTTCAGTTGCTTTATATTTGTTCCACATCCGTACAATCACGTCTAATTTGATAACAAAAATCGAAAATCTTATTTAGGCAATATTGTTTTAAACCTGAAAATAAATTTTGTTATAACGATTCAATCGTAAACAATTTCGGAATGAAAAAACATTTGAACAATTACACATACATCACAATTTCTCAGTCATATTATAGTTACATGTTGATTTAACGACAAATTCTCAATTGACAGCCCACCCTGGACTAATGAGCCGCTCACGACGCCCAAGAACCGCTTTCACCTCCCAACAGCTGCTAGAACTTGAACGACAATTCAAACTAAACAAGTATTTGTCGCGACCCAAGCGATTTGAAGTTGCCACAACATTACAACTAACCGAAACTCAGGTAAGAATGTTTAGCTTTTTTACATCTCTATATCGCCTTAAAAACTCGGTTACATTAACTTTTTTCATCGTGAATATAATATACGATCATAAAATGTCGATTCATTTATACTTGTGGTAATGATTCTACACGCGTAACTGCCAATTAATACGGCATTTCGCATTTCCTGGCCTCATTGTATAATAATCTACCATGATATTTTTTTTATCGGGTGAATCGTTCTTAATATGAAATAAAATATTGTCTTCCGTTAACAATAAACACTTATCCGGCAGGTGAAAATTTGGTTCCAAAACCGACGAATGAAGTGGAAACGAAGCAAGAAATCACGTGGTTCTTCCTCCACCACATCTCCCACCAAAGACCAGTAACTCCTGCGCAGTTTATCCATGAAGTTCAAATTGTCCGAAACTATACGAAGCTTTCCAAGGTTCGACTTCATCGGCCGAGAAGAAGGATCCAGAGCAGATGCGGGTTTAAAAGTAATGACCTACATTTCCACTGTGTGTTTTGTATATTCGAATTGAGTAGAAATCATTATTTCTTTTTGACATTACTTGTTTTTTCGTTTTCACCGATAATTATTTATTCGTTATGTCATTGTAATTAACCGCAATAAATTTATTACGAAATGCAAGACCTTTAGGTTAGCCCCACATTTTGTTCCAGTCATCGCTACAAATCAGTTAACACTCGTTATTTAGTATACCCTGAAAAAATAATAACATTTTAAATCCAAGCCTTTATTTCACATTTGACAATCAATGTTCAGAAATAGTTTTTGTTTTTTTTTTCTTGTACAGTATGCCTGTTATGTCCCTCACACAGATCAGGTTTAAGTCGCCGTTGACATATTCCACACCGTTGCCCCATGAAAATACAATTTTAATGCCCGCAAAATAAAATTCGTGCACAGAAAACGGGCAAGATTTTAAACACACTAAAAAAGTTGGACCCGCGGTTAAAACCCATTCGGTTAAAGACTAATTGTTTCTGAGCTTAATCCTTTTCGATTTTAACATGTAAATGTACAATTAGAATAGAAAAAATTATAACCAACATTGCACATGTATTCAAGCCTAACATACGCCACTTATACATGTTAACTATTATACGTGTTCACTATATCTTGTGGATACCACTCTTGTGACTTGGCAAAATCCCAAAGTAAACCCAAAGTGAACATCCGACCTGACCAAAATATAAAAAAAAGTAGCCCGTTTTTTAATTTTACGACCCATACCCATTTTCAATCAATTTCGGGGAAATTCCCAGATATACCAAACCCAACTAAAATGTTTTAAAATTGTCGAAATGCACTGCACTATTAACGGGTTAATGTAGTCGTAGGTATACCTATAGATTTTTTCTTCATCGCTCAAGTAGTCCAAACTTAATTACACTCCGCTTGAGCAACTTGTTTAGGTGCTCCATGACAAAGCGACTTTGGTATAACCGGTTACTTATAGGAGTTAACATATACTCGAGACACTGTGGAATGATAATTTCTTCGGAGCCAAACTTTATAGCTTTTCGATCTAAGATCATCATCTTACGATAAACATACTCATTTTGGGGTAAAATGGAAATGAAATATATATATATAGTTAAAGTAAAATGTCGGATCCAAAGGATAGTCTACAAAGTTGTCAAGTTACTGACTTAGATGTATCATTTGAATGCGGGCGGATAGAAAAAACACATTTAAAGATTTTGGTAATCGCAAAACTCGTACGAAATGAAAGTGACTTGACGAAAAAAATTACTTTAAAATTCTAATAGTATTTTCTGGCTTAAAGTAATCTCCATTAGGTTAAAGTGAGTATGTTAAGTTACTGATTCTCTGGGGTTTAACAGTAATTAGATGGTTCTTCTGCTGCTACCTCTACTCATTTATAGCTCTTGCAA
>CH002690.1:0-32348 GCA_000149265.1 Ciona savignyi
TTTTTTTTAATGCATATATAGAAACTTTTTTTAATGCATATATAGGAACTTTATTTAATGCATGTATAGGAACTTTCTTTATTTAATGCATATTTAGGAACTTTTTTTAATGCATATATAGAAACTTTCTTTAATGCATATATAGGATTATATAGGATTTACGTTCCTTAAGTTTTAGTAGTATCCATGGCTCCATTAATCCAGGCAATTTTGCCTTTCTAACCCAAGGACACGGTCTTCTATTCACCTGCACTTGCCGATGGACTGCTAATCGTCCAAACAACATTAAGTATAGCTTACTTTGGAAAACAACGTAGCATAATTAATTGTATTAGGCGGTTCATTGAGCTTTGTCCCTGTTACGGCACGCGGTAATGGAGTAGACTCACTTTTTTCGTTGTGATTTATTTATTCAGCGGTCACTAAAACAAAAAAGAAAACTGCGTAAATAATGAGCCATAAACACAAACAATATTACACACCTTTACATTACCACGTCCGTCCTTTAAACTTAAATTTAGTCCCAATTTCTTTCCTTATTAAACAAGTAGAATAACAGACTGCGTACCTGATTGCAGCGTAAAGAAAAAGAACTCCAAATGCAAAAACGTAAACTAAGACTCAAGGACAACTCATAGAAATAGAAAGGTAGCAAAATAATTGAACCATAAAAAACGCAACTGCAGTGGTGCAGTTACATGGCTCTCCAAAATTTAAACGGAATTTTTAAACAAACAAAAAAAACGAAACACTCGACATGTTTGTACGAGCTCTCTCTTTAGAAATCGCCTTGCATGAAGCCACGTTTATTCACGTGGCGAGTAACCTTTAACGTTGGCTCCCCGTTCGGGAATCCCCGGTTCCGCCCTTAACCAATATAACAAGTTAGTGTATCTTCTAATATTCGATTAGCATTGTTCACTTCATAACTGCACTATCGTTTTCATCATTGACGTCATGTTTGGAGTAGTGTTTTGTTTAGCCTCTCCTACTTGATCGTCCAACTCCAATATTCTTGCTTCTCGTTTTGGGTGCAAGAGGTGTGAGCGAAGCTTGTTGTACTTTAGTGCTTGTGTACGCATTATTCTTCCTTCCATACCGGTGGTCATAAATATCTTTGCAACAGCCAACATAACCCTGTGGTCGCAGTCCACCATAATTATTGTGATTGATCCCGCTGTGCAAATCTCTGCTTTCGATATCGGACATATGCACCATTTTTGAACTCGCACCTTTGAAGGCTTCCGTTGGGCGTCCACAAATCCCTGCTTCCTGCGTTTTCCGTTCTTTGTCAAATAGAACATGAGCACAAAATTGTAGCGACATGTCGTTCCTGTGTTGGACTTTACTTTGCTTTCCTGTCGCAATCGTCGGGACGTGTTATTGGGAATAAAATAAGGTGGAGGGGGGGGGAATGCCGGGATTTATTTTTTCTTTGTTCACAGAATTGTCAATCTCGCCACTGTACCGCGCCTTTCTTGTTGTTAAACTAAAATCCCATTCACTTTCGTCGGTTATTCTGTAATTAGTTTTTGTCAACTTGCTTGGAGGAATCTCTTCGACATGGTTGCCGAGAACTTCCTTTCTATAAGCACTGTAATTTTTCGCATATAGCGGCTTGCTCATAAAGCGCCGCTTTTACTGCCAGAGACGTTTCCAAAATAATGATACATTATTCTTCATTTTAACATTTTGCGATATAAATGGCAGCGGCACTTTATAGTGTCCGCCTAGGCGCTTCGTGATGTCTTGGCCATTAATATCAACAAACTTACGGTCGTTTTTCGAGTACCATGACGTTGTTGATCCACAAATTCCGAATCCATCCACCTCCTCGGCTGTGATGGGTTTACGATCTCCTTCGTGTTTGAACATCCATTTTGTACCGTCAGACCTGCATCTGCTTTATAACAACGATGTGAAATAGCGGTATTTTGCTCTGGTACATTGTAGCTTCCCACTATCCCCCAACCTAGAGCGGACTTTTGGGCGTACGGCTCATTTTCACCTCCAGCGATGACCTCCCTTGGCCTAATCGCTCCGGGGACATTAGTTCCAAGTAACAAACCTACAGGTGCGATCCTGCTGTGGCGGCAAGAGAAACTTGGCAATTTTCCTCAAATGAGGTCATTTCTCGGCATGACTGGGCAACGGAATTTGAGAATAATTGACCAATATTTCCGGGCTTGTGTAACACTGGTTTATGACAAACCTCGCATCTCTCGTAAAACTTAATACCTCTAAGTTGGTTATTCGGTGACTCATGACGTTTTCACGACCAGAAATCGTGGTTAAATCAAGTCGAGTTTTGTGGTCCATTTACACCCAATCGCAGCCGAAGTCCTTCTGATATAAAAGATGTGTTTGATTGTTCGTCTAAAATACTGTAGCACAGAAATTCTTTTTCCGGATTTCGCTTATCTCGCACCCACACAGGGACGATCATCATGCTATGGTTCATTGTCAGTGCATTGTCGTCGACTACAGTTGTGCCTCTGGTGCGATTTCAAAACAACTGTGGAATACCATGGACATGCAAGGGGGTGAGATGCGATCTACTGCAAATGGTACACGTAGCTCGGTTACTACATTCCCTTGCAATATGCTCTCTATTGGAGCCACATCCGTAACAAAGTCCCCTCGTTCGTAAAAAGTATCGTCTATCCGCCAAATTTATTTTCATATAAGCGTCACATTTGTTCAAACTATGGGTGTTGCTGTTACAGTATGTGCAAGTATATGACCGGGTTACCTGCTGGGGATTTTCCATCGTTTCTCTTGATCGGATATGGAAGGAGCTTGTCGATCTGTTGTACGCGTTTCCTCGTCGGTCTAAAGCGGAGCCAATTTCTTGCAGTTCAGGGATGTTTTCCCTTTCCGATTGCAGAGCGATAAACTCTGCTAATTTTTCAAAGGGTGGGTAGTTGTTTTTATTGTGCAATTTATACTCGAGTCCTATCAGAGAGATAAACGGAGGTAATCGGGCTACGATTTTGGCACTTTCCGTGGCGTAGTCCAACACGCCCTATAACTCTGGGATTTGTCTTTTGGCCGCAACGATTTGATTTAGGAAGTCTGAAAAACGCCCTTATACTTTTAGCGTCATTTGCTTGAATTCTGGGCCATGCATATAGTTTAGTGGTGAATGATTTGCTGACCAAACTGTTGTTTCCATACCTTTCTTTTAGTTTTGTTCTTGCTTCCAGGTACGCTTCGTCCGACTGCAGCAGGAAGAATCCGTCAACCACCGACCTTGGTTCACCTGTTAAAAACTGTTGCAAAAGATTAAGTTTTTGGGCAGCGCAAGTGGCTTGTGTATCGACTAACGCTGTGAACGCAGTTTCCCAAGACGGAAATTGCAGCGGGTCACCGTTGAAAACTTCGATTTTAACAGACAGGGTGTAGTTGGCGCTTCCCATTGATCTCCGGTTTGATTTCTCCACTGAGCCACCTAGTTGCAATCGATCCAATGCGCGTTCAGCTTTTAACGTCGCTTTGTTAACCAGGTCTTCTTGTAAGCGCAGGACGTGAAACATTTTTCCTTTTTCTCCATGTGTAGCAATCTAAAACTGCGTTTGGCTTTAAACAACTCCGACACAGCTTGTTGAATCGGTGCTTGTTCATCCGACACTATTGCACATTCCGTGACCTTATCCACACAACATATTAAACAATTTTCCGCGTCTAACAAGTCTCTGTCGAACCTTGATTCCCGTCGAACGGTCACGTTGGAATCATCTAATTTATCTTCGGGCGCACTCGAAGCTTCCATCACATCCGAGTTTTCTTGGAACATAATCAACGCCGACTTGGTAATGTAAAGTAACTGTTACGGCACGCGGTAATGGAGTAGACTCACTTGTCTTCGTTGTGATTTATTTAGCGGTTAGGCCTGCTAAAACAAAAAAGAAAACTGCGTAAATAATGAGCCATAAACACAAACAATATTACACACCTTTACGTTACCACGTCCGTCCTTTAAACTTAAATTTAGTCCCAATTTCTTTCCTTATTAAACAAGTAGAATAACAGGCTGTGTTCCTGATTGCATTGTAAAGAAAAAGAACTCCAAATGCAAAAACGTAAACTAAGACTCAAGGACAACTCATAGAAATAGAAAGGTAGCAAAATAAAACTGCAGTGGTGCAGTTACAGTCCCACTGAAATCACACTGAATCTTGTTAAATAAAAATGCATTTTCAATTTGATTTGGTAACTTAGGGTCCCATTAGTTTCTACTTACTGAAACAAATTATATACATTGTGTCTAAAATATGCCAATTGTGTGAGGCGACAATACTTGTACATACATGAGCTACAAAGAATTGTATTTAAATGACTAAGGTTGGTATCAATTCTGTGTTTCGTTTTTATATGGTGAATTGTTAAAAATATCGCTGGCGTTAACCATATCGGCCAGGGTAGCAGCGTAAACTACACTGTAAAATTTTTTTTAGGAATTTTTACATAAAAAGTCTGGAAGCAGGTGGTCCAGACTTTTTATGTATTTTTTAATTTACTGACTATTATGTAAATACAAAAAAAACATTCCAATCTGTATTTAGAAGAAACATGCATGGCTTGTCTTTTAACATGTTTTTATGTTTTTTAAATTTACTAACTACTACACAATGTAATTATACACAATCAATGGTTTATAAACACATTTGCATGTTTATTATATGTACTAACACACAATGTAAATATACACAATCAATGGTTGAGTAACACATTTGCAAGTTTATTATGTTTACTTCTACACAATGTAATTAAACACAATCAATGGTTTATTAACACATTTGCATGTTTATTATGTTTACTTCTACACAACTCGAATTATTTGAAAGAAAGAAGTTAAAGGCAAAGTTCAAACATACACAAAATCATTTACTGCATTTAGCAGTGATAGCAGTTTTGAGTTTTCTTCCATTTTTTATTATTTTAGCGCCGCCACCCTCAACTTCAGCAAATGCACTGTAAGAAAACATTGGGTGCTGGTATCATGTATTGATGTAAATTGTAAATGCTCTAAATATATATTCTATATGGCTTATGAATTTTAACGGAAAACAACATAGTATGCACATATGTAGTCCAAAATCATATAATTTTACAGCCCAGGGGCTTGCTGGTTTACCTAGATCAGAACTACTAAGGACAGGTTTAGGACGAACACCTTGGTTCTTCATTTTTACAAAATTGTTTTATTAAAAAAACAAATACTTCTAAACACACCAAAACAGTATAACCACTATTAGATATGTTTAACACTATTTTACCATCCCAGGATTATATAAGTATCCTCTATCTATCATAAAAGATAAATATAGAACATGCTCTTTCACTCACCGTTGAAGAAATTCCATTGTAACAGTTCCATTTGCAGGATACTCAATGTTAAAAACATAGTAACTGGCAAATAGTAGAGCGAGTGCATCCTCTGCTAAAATAATATCTTTGATAACAACTTGCTTGTCAACTGCAATATAAAATCTGGAAGCAGACAGAACTGAACAACCTCCTGTGAATGAAATGAACAATCTTAATTCACCAGAATGGTATTTGTCTAGCCGTCTTGAGGTTAAGTTTAAAGTTAATAACTATTTTTTGTCACTTACAAAAACTTGTTTTTTATTCATAACATACTTAGCTCTCACCTACAGCCAAAATGCATGGTGTTGCAGGAACATCATTTTTGTCACAGTGCTCCTTAAAAAATAAAACATTTATTATTCAAATGAAGTTAATTTTGTGTGTATATAAATAACTAAACGGTGGGCACGAGGTAATCTAACCATTGTCAGTGCTATAACGCTCCTGATTTTCCCATTAACAGTCATAAAATAATATCGTATACATCATATTGAAGAGAAACAATCAAAGGAATTGGGCTAGATAGACTATTTAAAAAAATATCAAACTAAATGTTAAGAACAAAAGTTACACACATATTATATTATGTTGTACCTGTAACAATAAACTCTGGCTGTTCTCTTTAAACACTTGGCATAAAAGGAGAAGCAAACCAAGGACTTCTGGTTGGTTATTTTTTGTAATATTCTTGGCCAAATTAATGTTCTTAATGATTTTTCGGACTTCATTATTTCTTTACTGATGTTGTTTTCCAGTGTTTTTATAAATACATTTAAAGCCTTGCCCATTAATATCTCATATTGAAAGAACATTCCGTCTTTAGTAAAGCACAAAGGCCAATCTTCTTTTAATGTTTGCAATGTCTTAAAACCCGAGTTAATATGGAAACGAAGAGTTGGAAAACATTCTTTTATGCCAGCAAACACTTCTTCCTTTTCCAAACTTTTATCTTGAAAGTGACCCAAAAGCTTTAATCTTAGACTTTCAGTTTCCGTATCAGACTTCGTGTTTGATGGATTCCAATCAATACAATCTGATCCATGCTTTCTACTAACTAGTATTATTTCCTTCATTTGGTACAGATTTAGATTCCAACTCAAGGCTTCCTTTGGGATTTCTGGCAGCATTGTGCACTTTTTGCTTAATTTGCATAATAAGGGACCCACTGCCATCTCCAATAATTTTACCACTCAAACTTGTATCTTGGAATGATAAAGGGTACTTTTTTATAGCCTTCTGTGCAATAGAACGTATGTGTCTTCTTTTTGGAATTTTAACAGACAGTAAAAGGTTTTCTGTTAAGAGTCTGACAAACAGTCTTCTTTCCGCAGGACGAAGTCTTTTTTTCATTTCAAAGCAATTCTTAATTTTAGCAGGCATGTTTTCCCATGCAATGTAATTTTCAATTTCAACTTCGGATGGATGTAGCATAATAAAACTATCATCACTTTCTGAAAATGAAGAACTTAGACTTGAACTTTCTGTTAAGTTTGCACTTTCCGGAGTAGAAGTATTAATCGGATCTATGCAATTTAAATGTTTTTTTATACATAACAACAGCTTGCGACGCGGAATCGGACCCAATAACTTTTCCAAGTCCTTTTCTGTAATGAATTCGAGATCTTTCAAATCATATGCAACGGCATAATTCATCTTTAGATGAGTCAGTCATATGGAGATCACAGCTGCTTAAAAAAATATCAAAAGGTTCTGCAACTGAAACAGTTGCAGTACTATCATCAGAATCTGCCATTCTAAAGGATATTGATAACCTATAAAGACAATTTTAAAACATAAGCAATGTAATATAAAAAATAGGTCTTAAATAGCACAGATCAAGCTAAAACAATATGTCCATATTTTTAAAAATGTCCCCCAAAAGTCTCTATTTATTTACCCTTAAAACTTGGGCGTCTATGACTGAAGTAAGTGCAGTTGCACAAGGAAAAAAAACATTATTTTTGGTAGCGGTCAGGCCAAAAGAATAGGACAACTTGTTTTGGCATGAACTGGCTCATTCAGTGTTAAGGCCGATGCCCACTGCCGTCGTTAGGGCCTTACGACACGACAGAAAAGAGTCGATCGGACGCCGTATGCCCACCGCGTCGGAGCAGTCGTAGCGAACCGACTTTTTCCGAGTCGTACGACGAAAGTTCTGGCTCTAACGACGTTCCGACGGAGTAGGATTGAATCCTACTCGATCGTATGTCGTTAGAGCGTCGTAACGTATTTCCCAGCAATTTTATTGAAAATATATACCTAGACCGTGTTATCAGCGTTGATTCAGCAGCACACGTGGTGTTTTAATAAAGTAAACTAGGCAGACACTAATTTTAATCAGGACATACCGGAAGTTTAGTTATTTAATTGTCCTAATTCAATTTATCTTTGTAATTTAGGCTACAGATTGAAGGAGTAGAGGCTATAATATATTTCATCTAGTACCAGTCAGTATAGACTATACCCTAGAGGTTAAATATTCTTTAAGGATAATGTCACTGAAGTGTAAATGGCAAAACAGGCTTGCTCGACAGCAGTTGCTGTTAATTCAACAAGAAATGTTTTGTTTCTCTCTAATTATGGAAACAAACAAAACAAGGGTACCGACCGGTAGGCTATTGTTTACAACAGCTCAAGTTTTGTATTATTAATTTGGTTAGGCCTAACCACCTTTGTACGGCAGATTCTTCACTAGCCTAGATTATTGTGCAAGTGTAAGAATCCTCCGTGTCACACTTTAACGGGATTAGGGTAACTAGGAATTTGATAACCGGCATGAATTTGGTTCCTGGTTTTCTATTCCGTTACTTATTCTAAACTTACAGTTTAGAATAAGTAATGTAAAGGTTCCCTATTCTCCAGTCTGGAAAGCATGGCAAGTGCACCCCAAGAATGTTTCAGTTATCATAAATGCGGCCGCAAAAAATCGCAAAATGCAGACTCATGTATCCTTAATTTGCAACTAGGCTAATTGCTTGGTATATGTGCACCAATTATCGGGGTCGTGCACCTGCCTGATCTCGTCGAGGTCTGCCATAATTTCCAGATTGGCCTGTTCTGTTTACGTTTAATTTTAAGTACCGGTAACAGAATAACCAACTTTAACATTTAGATTAAGTAACGGAATAGGGTACAATACGATTCGGTACCGGTATACATATTTACCTCATTATTGTTTACTTTATAGGGAATTTTGGGTAGATGAAATTCTACTAGAACGGGAAACCCAATCCGAATACAAAGACTGGTAGATAAATTGTTGACGAGGGAAGATCAAGAAGAATAAACATAAAAGAATAAACATAAAATCGAAAGTGCCTGGAAGGAAGTGTCTGTCACGATGGAATTATGTTGCATGGAGATATATTTCTTTTACTGCAGTGCAATGGTGTCAAACAAGGTGGAACAATCTCAGAAGTACATATGCCAGAATACACAAAAAGGCAAGGGATGTTTCTAGTGGATCTGGCACACATCCTCCTCCAACCTGGCCTTACTTTGGTCAACTGTCTTTTCTGGAAGGCTATGTCACCCATAGAAGGTTTAGTTTACTATGTTTTATGGATAATTCCTGTGAACACTTATTTTACTATGCTATAACATAACTATCACAAAAAACTGTACATATTCATATACCAGTCAGTACGGGGTACCTAGTTTAAATTATTTTCTTTAATAGATCAATAGACAATTTTTTCCAAGCATTAGAGGTGCCGGTACAGGAAGAGCCTACGAAGGAGCGCATACCGTATGTAGCACCAGGTAAGCTCCCATCTTTGTGATACCTTGATGTTTCAACTACTATGTTGTTGATTCGCTACTTGCCCTTCTTTTGTTTAGAAGATGAAAACGAAGAAGAAGCAAGCATAGCACCGCGAAGTACGACAGGTTCCCCCCTACTTTAACAAAACACCAAGAACTTCAACAGATTCTCCCATATTCGGTAAACGGCGAAAGAGAGGTTCTGTTGAAGATATACAAATAAGCATGTGGTAATGTGTATATGAATTATGTTATGATGCAGTTATTTGTCCATCTTCGAATTCCATAAAATGGATCAAACTTTACAGAAAGAAATGCTAAATGTTATGAAAAGTTCACAACAGCAGATGGACAGATTTAGCGTTCCAATAGCAGACCGCTTCGAAAACTTTGGTGCGTTTGTAGCATCACAGTTACGAATCAAGTCACCAGAAACGGTACACATATATATGCAACAAATAAGCCAAATATTATATGGTGATGTTGCCATTGAACTGAGCCATGTTGAATAGCAGATATATAAAATTGTAAATATTGTTGTAATTGTCTGGTTCTTTTCAGTGGTTTAGAACAAATTCCATTCTTCAGGTGTTCTCAGTTTTTCCTTTAAGTTTTGTAGTTGTGTTCTGTAAGTTCTATTTTCATTCTTTCAGTTGTCCCGTGTTAAACAAACGTTGCTGCAGCAAGCCTACCTCAACCAGGATTTTCACTTTTGTATCACTGATTTTTTTAGTCTTGTAATCTGTGATTTATTCCCTACTGTATGCAATTTTCACACCACTTTCTTGCCAAAATACACACAAGTTTCCTTTTTCAGATATATTTGTTGTAGTTATGAAACATATTTCACATTTTAAATCAGACTTGTGTTTGTATGCATTATAAACTAGATTAGGTTCTCGTGGGGTATAGAAATTAAATGGAATATTTTAGTAGTTGTCCAGATCGCTTGTGTTATTCCAATACTTAGATTTATTGACTTGAGATTGTAAAAACAGTAACCCGTCGTCGTATGGTCGTACCAATGTGCATACGCTGATAGTGCGACATCAGAGCGTCGTATCGTTGTGAGTCGGAGAAACGGAAAACTTTTGGGGAATCCCCGATCGTTGTCGTATCGTTCGGCGGTGGGAATCGGCCTTTATGCACTAGCACTTCATATACAACAAATTCAATCAGAATAAATTGCATGCTTTAAAGGAATTAAGTTATATTGCTCAACACTGTACACCCACAATGGAAAAAAATCAAGTAGTTGCTTACTTTTAATACACCTAAATATATTGGTTGCTGATGGCAGCACAACAGAGTAAATTCCGAGAAAGGATAACATATCAGTTTTATAACATTCGGTTACCATATACAAATCAGTATTGTTTTTTACAATCAAAAGAACAATGCGACTAAAAACAGCAGTCTGTAAAATTACAACCATGCCTGGTTTGTAAAGGGTCCCGCCCTCTACAACAGAATTTGAGCTTAAAATCCCTGCATCAGAGAGGACATTTTGTACATTGTTATTGTAAAGAGCCACATTAATAGGCAGTGCAGGTGAGAATTACAGATTGTTATTTAAACTAGAGAGTGTCAACCACGTGTTTAACCACCACTATTTGTAAAACACATGTTGTATGATGCCATATATTCATGCTACTGCTACAGGGTCCCTAACCACATTTTGTATCTTATACAATGAGTATGTAGTTTTTGTTTCTGCAAGCATAAACGCATGGGTCCCAAAGTTATCAAACCAAACTTCTTCTCCATTTGTAGGTAAAAAAAACAATCGTTTTAGATTTACGAACATTTCACCACAAATGTTTTAAATTATAGCTTCTTTTCAAGCGCTGTAGTGAAATGAAGCTAAATTCCTAAAACAGCCCGATTTAGTTTTTGATGGCTTCGGGGAATTTCCCATGGGCTTAGTACATAAGTGGGTCATGTTATCTAACAATTCTTAAAGTTTTAATTCAATTTGACGAATCCTTGTTGAAGATGTCAGTGCAATGTTGCATGCTTGTCACAATCATGAGTCAGGAACATATCTTAGTTAGTTTTTAAGGGAGTTACCCTAAGTAAATGTTTTCTTTCTTTTAAATGACATAGGGTGGCTAACGATCCAGCATTCCACTAAATCTGATCAAAATTAGAGCAGCCGTTCAAACGCTATGGCCCGAAAAGCTAATTTTTTAGAAAAATAACCGTTTTGGATTTTAACGTCTCAGGGGAATTCCCCTAAATTTATCACCCACAATTTTTTTACTGCGTATTTAGACCATGTTGTCTAACAAATGACCAAGTTTTGGTACTATTCTATTATTCCTTTGGTATGTCAGGGCGTTATGCCATGCCTGTCAGCTGTCACAATCATAATTTGAGAACAAAATGTTTTTTTAGGGTATTTTCCTAGATAATTTTTTTTATTTTTTCTAATTGTTAAATTAGTAGGTAATGCACTTACATTCCACGAAATCTGAATCAGATTGAAGCAGTCGTTCAAGCGCCATGTCCAAAACAGCTACTTTTTTTTAAAAAAATACCGTTTTGGTTTTTAACGTTCCAGGGGAATGAATTCCCCTGGATTTATCCCCCAAACTTTTGGTTTCTGTTCATCTATACCATGTTGTGTAACAAATACCAAAGTTTAATTGCGATTTCATTTTTTCTTCCGGTAGATGTCGGGGCGACATGGCGTGCCTGTCACAATCATGATTTGAAAACAAAATGTTATTTTTAGGGTATTTCCCCTAGGTAATTTTTTTATTTCTTCCAAGTGTTAAATCAGTTATTAATGCACTTACATTTTACCAAATCTGATTCAAATTGGAGCTGCCGTTCAAGCGCTATGCCCCAAAAAGCTAGTTTTTTAGAAAAAATACCGTTTTGGTTTTTAACGTTCCAGGGGAATGAATTCCCCTGGTTTTATCTCCCATAATTTTAGTTTCTGTTCATCTAGATTCTAGACCATGTTGTCTTACAAATGGCAAAGTCTCATTGCGATTCCATTTTTCCTTCTGGTAGATGTCGGGGCGACATGCCATGCCTGTCAAGCGTTTGACGAAAAAAAAAAAAAAAAAAAAACGGACAAAAACAATATGTGTCTCAATTTTTCAAATGGGACCCATAATTGTTACCATAACTAAGGTATGATTGGTACAATTGATGGGTTCTTGTTAAAGGGGAACTGAAGTCAATTTTAAGAATATCTTAATAAATGGAAAAAAATACGCTGATTTCAAAAATCAAATCAGTTTTTTCCAATATTTTTTTGTTAAAGAGTTATGAGCAAATATGCATTTCATTTTATGTTAGGGGATTTCCCGTATTACGTCATTGACGTTGTTGAGATTTTGTGCCTATATGAATTGTATACAATCATGTGCCAGTTTAGAGGTGAATTAGTAGCAGAAGCGCCTGTAGGAGCGTTGTATTTTCGTTTTTTATGGAGACTTAGCATAACACTTGTCATATAGCCTTACTGAACCACCAATGTACATGGTGACAGCTTACTTTAAGCGCGGTCATTAAGGCCTGCACGGTCCTGGACCTAAGCTGAATGCTGAGGTATACAGATCTCGTATTTAAAT
Source organism: Ciona savignyi (assembly GCA_000149265.1). Classification (NCBI taxonomy): domain Eukaryota; kingdom Metazoa; phylum Chordata; class Ascidiacea; order Phlebobranchia; family Cionidae; genus Ciona; species Ciona savignyi. The sequence goes on from CH002690.1 coordinate 12,723, forward strand.
CACTTTAGAATAATAAGTCTTAGCAATTTATATCATAAATTATAGAAGTGAAGACAGAACAAGAAAACTAGAACAGGAGGCAGTAAACTGAAACTGCCAGTAATTTATAGAAATAAACCAGCCATCTATCAAAGATCAGACTATGCGGTGGGAACAGCCTATTTCTTTCATGATTGTTGCTTTTCAATAGCTATAATCTGCAACGTAGACTAGCAATGTTATTATCAACCCCTAGGCTACAAACTGAGAGTGTGAGAGATTTGGTATACATATGCATAGAAGTTGTAACAATATTTTTTTGTTTTCTTCATTTCTAGAGTAAATTTAAGTTAATGTTGTAACACTAAAATGGATGACAGTTTTCAGCATTCTGGCATGGATGAAAGAAGTTTTATTGTACACAATAAAACAACACAAATTCAGTCATATGCGTTTGAACCAAGGAAAACGTCTGAAAGTATCTTTGAAGATGCAAGCCCCATAGAAGAAAATGTTTATTTAGAAACATTACTTATTGACATGACTTGGTGCCGTTGCAAAAACTGTATTCTTATGGACACACCGCAAGAATGTTTATGCTGCATGAATGTACATGCATTTGTTCACAAAATAACACCAGACTGGACTTGCATTACTATAAGCCCTTATTTTTCAATTATTTGCTTGGATAAAGAAGTTCTTGAAGTTGCACTTGATGTACTGGGTTGATCACTATGTTTAAAATCATAATCAGAAAAATTAAAAATTGTTGGAACTGTATTTTTCACCAAGCGGTTTGTTTTCATCATCTTGGCCACTCCATTGGAGTCAAATACAATTTTACTATGATAATCCTTGTCACAAATTAGGGCTGTGCAAATTCATAAAAAATCTTAACGGTTAACCGATCCAAAAATAAATCGGTTAACCGGTTAACCGATTAAATCGGCATTTTTTTCTACTCGATGTAACGATGCAAGTCGACCTCACGCCATTTTAAAACAACTTACTTATAGCGTGTGTTGTTATCGCGCGCTGCCGGGCCGGCGTCTTCACAAGATAAGGCCACTTCCCGTCATCTAGGTTTATCTTATATTCTTATTGTACGTCGCACTAAACATCGGTGGCTCGCACGAACTGGCCGCTTAATTTGACAAAATATTAAGTCTATTATGGGAACTATAGTTTTACAATTAGAAGTTTGCCTATTATTCGACTTTACTTTTTTGCAATTAATACACGTGGACATAACACGAGGATACTTGTATACTTTTAAGAATGTTCTGTCAGAGTGGTTTGTTTGTTTGTGTTTATTAAATTATTGTATTGCTTTTAAACCATAAATTTACAAAATAAACATGAACCTACGTTTGTACCAGATTACTGCGCATACCAGACAATTTAGGCTAACTTGTGTATTCTGTTCGCCGCATTGTTGTATCACTTATCCCACTATTGCAACACATTTCGTAATAAACGTTTAAAAAAAAACAAATCCGATTGTGTTTATATTTTTCTTACTGATTTAGTCATTCTAAACGTGGAGCACAATATTTAGAAAAATGCCAGCAGCATCAGATATCTGGAGTAGTTTTACAAAAACTGAAGAGAGCGTAACGTGTGATCTGTGCGAGGCCGTTTTTAGTGCAAGGTGTTCGACAACTACGCTTAGATACCACCTGAAACGTCACCCCAGTGTAAATAGAACAGGCTCATGTTCATCTTCAAATGATTCGAACTCCCAAGCAGATATAAGAAGCTTTCAGCGAAGTAAACTTACCACCTCGGAAGTCCACCGTCTGGACGATAAAGGTTGCTCATTTTGTTTGGAGGGACATGCGTCCCTTTGCCATCGTTGAAGGGTTTAAGGAAATGGTCGCTGCTCTCAATCCGTTGTATGTAATTAAGCATCGTAAAGCCTACTGTGCGATTACAAAGGGGAAATTCGAAGAGGCAAAAGAATGTCTTAAATTGACGACCGAAAAAGTCCCACACCTTTCTATAACAACCGACATGTGGACTTCCCGACGTAATCATGCGTACATTACAGCAACAGTGCATTGGATAGACGAGAATTGGAAAATGCAGTATGCCATCTTGTCTAACAGAGAAATGTCCGAAAGCCATACCGCCGAAAATCTGTCTGTACGTCTTAGCGTAATCACAGAGGAGTTCGGAATCAACGCCGAAAATATTACTGCCACTGTCACAGACAATGGCCGTAACATAGTAAAAGCAGTAACCCTGTTAGACGGATGGCCTCGATTAAGCTGCTTCGCACACACACTGCAGCTCTGCATAAAGGTGGGTTTAGACATGAATGTCATTTCACAGATGCGTGGGAGTGCGAGACATCTTGTCGCACACTTCAAACATTCGGCGAAGTCCACTGGAGCCCTACGGGTAAAGCAAACTTACCTTCGAGAAGGGTGCAGGCCGCTGGAACTAATCATGGAGTGCTGTACCAGATGGAACAGCACCTGTGATATGCTGGAGCGTTTAACCACATTGCAGTGGAGTGTGCGTGCTGTGCTGTCAGACAGCAATATAACAAAACCGTCCGAAGCTACCCACCTTGATATGTCGGACAACAATTGGCGTATATGCACCGAACTAGTTTCTATTTTAAAACCGTTAAAAAGAGCGACCACGATGATGTCGGCCTCCACGTATCCTTCTATTTCATGGGTTTATCCAGTACATATTATATTCTTTACAGCGTGGGCTTGATACGTGTCAAACTGATATTCCTGAAATTTCTGCATTTAAGGACGTCGTTAAACAGGAGCTAAATAAGCGATTTTTCCAAGCAAATTGGAACACTTCACTTCCGGTCTTGGCAGCAATCCTCGATCCGAGGTACAAACTGCTAAAATTCATACCGGGTCTGATCGAGCGAAATGCGGCCTACGAAAAGATAAAGGAATATCTGCAAGATATTGTCCTAGAGCCAGAAGTTGGTAGAGAACACCCGCCCACCGTCGACCACGATGAATATGACCCATTTAGCGACCTTGCAGGCAGCGCCAATGCAACTAATGTTGAATGGGAGGCACAGCTGGATGCCTATTTAAAAGAGCCTCCTCAGTCATCAACAACTGATCCTCTAAATTTCTTTGCGTTACTGCCACCAGCGTTCCTTCGGAAAGCGTGTTTAGTGCAGCCGGTAACATCGTCAATTGTAAAAGGTCTTCACTACTGCCTGAAAATGTTGACATGCTGGTCTTTTTAAGTAAAAATTCGCATTGGATTGACCGAATGTGTCCTAAATCTGCAAGTTAGGCCATCGGGACCAATAAGACGTGACTTGTTTTTTTTCGTTGTATAATTTCGTTGGTTGTTAATAAAAATCGATCATAAATGATAAAAGACAGAATATGAATAGTCTTTTTATTACGATTTACCGATATCAGATGCGAAGAACGCATTGGATTGACCGAGCCTAGAACTGGCACACGACGTTAATGTTGCATTGTTCGTTAACGCGATTAAATACGAAGTAACCGAAAGCGTTGCATGTGCGGTCGGTTAACCGATTACGGATTTTATTAACGGTTAACCGTTAACCGATGCACAGCCCTATCACAAATATGTGCACTACACACTGCGGTTCTTTTTCCAGGTAGTTTAGAACGCTTGCATTGTTGTATCCATTGCTTCATCCGTTTTTTGTCGTTGTGAGGAAATCGATGGAAGAGCACAGGTGGATTGGAATTTCGTGTGCTGTAATACAAATTTGTACATCCCGGAGCAAAACAATATGCTCCAATCACTCTTCCTTCCTTCTCAGTGGCTTAACTTTCTTTAGGCATTTTACAATATCTAATAAAAAGAACTAAATTGGAAAAGTGGTATATTCTTATTAACTTATTTGGGTAGTTAAGTAGAGATCTATTATATATATTCTTCACTTACGTATCTGAGTGCTTGCTGTGTACTTATTGTCGGACTACACATCGGCTACTGTGGATTAACTGGTTTATGCAATATGTGGTATTCTCAACCAGTAGGCTAATGCTCAGTTAATAACAGCAGCCATTAAATGCACCACATACACAACAGCAAAACATTATACAAACAGCCAAGGTAAACCATGAAAGAAATAGGCTTTTCCCACCGCATAGTCTAGCCTTTGCTTGATGGCTGGTTTATTTCTATAAATTGCTGGCAGTTACAGTTTAATGCATTCTGTTCTAGTTTTCTTGTTCTCTCTTCACTTTTATAATTTATGATATAAATTGCTAAGACTTATTATTCTAAAGTCATTTAAATACGAGACCTGTATACTTCAGCATTCAGCTTAGGTCCAGGACCGTGCAGGCCTTAATGACCGCGCTTAAAGTAAACTGTCACCATGTACATTGGTTCAGTAAGGCTATATGACAAGTGTTATGCTAAGTCTCCACAAAAAAAAACGAAAATACAACGCTCCTGCAGGCGCTTATGTTACTAATTTACCTCGAAACTGGCACATGATTGTATACAATTCATATAGGCACGAAATCTCAACAACGTCAGTGACGTAATACGGGAAATCCCCTAACATAAAATGCATATTTGCTCATAACTCTTTAACAAAAAAATATTGGAAGAAACTGATTTGATTTTTGAAATCAGCGTATTTTTTTCCATTTATTAAGATATTCTTAAAATCGACTTCAGTTCCCCTTTAAGGTAACTTCTGATGCATCTTTTAAAGTAGGAATGCTTGCTCTCAAATCTCATTGTCCGAAGTCGAATGAGTGGTCCAAAGTGAAAAATTAGTGCAGGATAATGAATCAAGTAGTGGTGCTTTGGTCTAAGTTTTATCAAAGGAAAATATTGCCTTCTATAGAAAACATAGTCCTGAATGATAACATTTAAATATGATAGTCTGGCAGTGGAAATTTTGGGAGAACATACCAGTTCGACAATTTCTCTCAATCTAAGCAAAAGTAACCAAACAGGGTCATCGACATTTTGTATTTTATCAAAGATAAACAATGGCACAAAACGAAGAAAACACCAGTTTTCCACTGCCTGACCACTAAGACGTGTTGCAAAAGAACATAGGAGTGGTGGTTTGCTAGAAGCATCTAAACCAAGAAAGGGGAACTGTTGAATTCTCTTGTTTAATTCAGAGTATGAAAACCAGCTAAGATTTACAAAATGTTTAATAAAGAGAGCGACATCATAACTTACAATACCCTCAAAAAGATCATGGCCCAAACATGGTGGAAGGCCTGGATCACATACATGAAAGTTGTGCAAGGAATTAAAAATTGAATTGAACTTGACTCCGCTACTCATTTTGATAGTATCGTTCAATGAGAGAAAGTTCAATGCATTGTTGTAGTTAGAAACAGTTCTATGCTGGCCTACCATATATGAACATTCTTGAAATTCAGATTTTGATACACAACAGTACCTGCAAAAATAGTGTGCACCGAAGTTCTCTGAAAATCCACCAATGCAATGTGATCCCAAATTATCACCAAGTATGGCAAAAAGTTCAAATTTCTGCATATTTCCATTAACTAAAATCCCAAGATTTTTCCAAGTGTTTTAAATCATTCACTAACTTTTGAAATACCAGTCTGTGACCAAAGACGGTAAAATCCTTTTCTTTGACCAGTAAAATTAGAAAAATGTTATCAATGGATGACCTATGTTGGACTGGCAGGTTACCCAACATCCCATACACAGCAAGAAGCTTGTGTTTTCTTTTAGCAGAACCTAGAGGATTGACAATCTCAAAGGCATCTTGATATAACAACAGCTGTATTTTATTACAGTCACGCTTAGACTTGAATAAGTCACCGTCAAAGATATCATGTAAGTACGAAGTTGGTGTTGTATTGGGCAGGTTATTACCAAATGCATTTAGAACAGTTGCATTAGCCATAAGAACCTTTAGTGTTTCTATTATTGGGATATAATGAAACATAGATTCTTTTCCATTATGTAGTCCAAGATGCATTTCCTTAGGTTCAATGTAAGAAAAATTGTTTTTATAAAAAACAGATCTAGAATGAGCAGAGCGTAATACACCATCTTCTTTATTAAACACATTGTTTAGTGTCCACTTATCGAACACAGCATCAAGCAGCTTTGAATTATACCTTTCCAGACAGTACTTTTTACAGACATCATCCAGATCTGTTTTTATAGCTCCATTACAGAGCTCCGATATAGTGGAAATTTCTTCTGTTATATCCTGAACTGTACGAACTGGGACACAGTTTTTGCTTTCCAATTTCATGAGAAAAAGTGCAATTGGAACCACGATATGGTTTTTAAATGTAATAGCAGTATCACTGCTGGTGCCACAGTTAATAGTTAAATCACTAACATAAATTAGGTCTGCTTCAAAATGATCATTAACAGTAGTAGCCCTGCTTTCTGAATCTGCGGTAATAGCCATGGTTTTGCTGCTGCAGTCATCCAAAATATCTAATGGTACATGAAGAAAATGCATATCATTTTTATGAGATCGAGATAAGTGACATGAAAATGAAGATATCTTATCATATGAAAATTTGCAAGCCGGATATGGACAAACTATCTTAACACCAGATCGAATATGAACCTTTAAATGTTTAACCAAGGTATCCATGTTATCACAGCCTTTACGGCATAATGCTAGAGAACATGTCAAATCATAATCAACTAGTACTGCAAATTTATTTATATGCTGCTGCCGAATAGATGTCACCTTATGTTTACGTCTGTAATGAGTCCGCTTAACACCAGAACTAAGTGTTTACCCTTAAATGAGTGCTGCATAGCCTGCAGAAATTGAAAAATCAAAGATTGTACACAAAAGGCCTACATATACGGAAAAAACATGAAAAATCTAGGCCTAACCCTAATTGTACTTTTAGTGAGCAGTTTTCTTTCTGACATTTCAGAATTAGCAAATAAAACTAACATACCCTATCCACACAATTTTCGCTTATCACTGCCTGTCAATGTTTGCACAAAACAGAGAGAAAATATAGGGCCTACACAAAATCGTCTGCAACAACTTTAAACGGTAGATTTTCAAAATGGCGAACTACCACGTTGTCGTATTTCTAATCTGACGACACGTGATATGTGATGAGTGTATATAGATCCCGTGAATTATAATTATTAATTAGTTTTAACATATTAAATGTAAATTTATTTTACTTTAATTGTTATTCAGAGTTTTATACACAACAAAATGATTACATATCGTCAAAACATCGTGTAATGCGACCTAAATTAAAATACCATAGGCGGAGGAATACTGTACGCTGGAAAAAGAATATATTAAATCACAATGCATGATTGTTACGTAACCTTATGAATATGATCACGAGTGCGGTCAGGTAGATTGTAGAGCTCCGGAACAGTGTAAAATGATAAATTCACCGCATGTAGCCTACTATATTATAGTTACCATACAGGTAATTTAACCTAACATAATACATGTATTTATGCCGGTATTTATTCATCGGAATCGGTCGAGGAAATCCCGGTATTCAACTGCTTACTATATGCTGTTACAGAACAATATCTAACCGCGCATGGCCAAGTTTTCCGATCGTATAGTCGGTGTCCGATGCATCAGTTTGTAGGCTAAGTTTTAGCAGAACAAAACTCAACATTTTGTTGACAACAGTTTTAAATGTTTCACAAAACAGGACGCATCCAACAACTATTCCTGACCGACTTTCTGTTACAATTCTCAAAAAATTGCCCAAAAAAGAAATAAAACATAGAACTTTGTAACAAAGTAAAATGTAATAACAATATACATACCTCATTAGGTACAATTCACAGAAAAACATATGTAAAAATACAGATTAATTTGGTATTCTATTTTAGTCTATTTTTACACAGTATCTGTGTTCGATTAATCAATGCTATGTTAAACTACACAATTGAATCTGTTAATTCTTTGTACATACGATTTCATGTAAATATTACATATTATTGAAGGTAAATTTACGGAATTTTTTACAGTGTAGTGTTTAAAAAGGCTGACGCATCCTACTAATTGCTCTCCTGTTATAAAATGCAACCTAATGCCGCTATCTTTCTAATGCAAACTGATCTTACACAAATGCTTGTCACTCCAAATCCCAATACAGGAAGGCTTAATTTTTTTTACAACGTATAGTAGAAGCTTGGATATGCAACCTAATATACATATTAACAAAAAACGTCGAGCTGGTTCGTCTTCGTACATGGAAACTTTCTTCGCATCAAAACAACCAGGAAATACACAATCAACACATTTATTTTACAAAACTCTGCTCCATTATTACAAAACTACGGATAAACAAGAACAATGGCGCAAAGTAAAGCACATGCTGCTTCCACCCGTACAAACATCGGGGAATCACCACCGTTGTTACTCAGCAAAATACTCATTTAAACAGCATGACTAAGAGGGGCACCCCTCTTCAATAGAGATTTAATTGGTTGAACGCCACGCTAGGCGTACTTACTAAAGGTAAGTGGTGATTACGCAACAATTGAAAACACGAATTGCGTCACCCAATATACAGACTTGTCTATATGTACAGATAGAAAACAAAATTACGATAACATATTAGTAATAACCCCCCCAAAAAACAAGGTAAAACACAAAGTTAGTACAATTTATAAACAAATGCAAAATGAACGATTAAAACAACGCAGCATGCAAAAACATTTTCGCTATTTTGCTGTCTATTGATTGTGTTGTTAAGCGTGCTGTTCAGCATTTACTTGTTCTTATTCCACCTTTAATAAACCAACCAATTTTGTATATATGTTGTTCAGTATCTATTTAACCAAAATTTAACTCTTTATAAAGAGTGGGTTAATGACTGATTAAAAGAATCGCGGTTTGACTCGATATTCCAGTCACTCGTTTTTAATTTCTTACTGTTTAAAAGAGTGAATTTGACTAAAAAATTTAGTCACATTTGAGTCAAGACTTGACTCTTTTAAAAGAGTCAATTAAGTTGACTCTTTAAACGATTGGGAGCCTCGTTGAGTCAAAAAAGAGTCAACTTTTTTTTAGAGTGTATGTACAGATAGAAAACAAAATTACGATAACATATTAGTAATAACCCCCCAAAAAAACAAGGTAAAACACAAAGTTAGTACAATTTATAAACAAATGCAAAATGAACGATTAAAACAACGCAGCATGCAAAAACACTGATTTGAAAGGTTTATTACACAGTTAGCCAGACGACGATAAGCGTAGTTCGTAAATATTACGGTCGTAAAGTTTATATAGTAACATCAATTACACAAAACGCAGTTGATTGTTTAATGGTCAATGTAGAATAAACAACCATTTACACGTGGCTTTATATCACGTTATACAAATTAAGTTATGCTATGTTGTAAGTAAGGAAAGTAAGCTTGCATAAATCAAAGTTATGGTACCAAGGACGTAATGGAGTATTTATAAATAAACGGAATAATTATTTTACCAATACTCAAGACGCATATTTCCCTCATAAAATAATGCGTCTGGGGTACGATGATCGCGATATGCGCTTATTAGTATCGTAGCTGAGTAGTGTCGCGATTATAGATATATCGTTGCAGCCCTACCTGCAGCCATTTAGTTGAAAGACGACGTACTAATCAACCACGCTATTCGGACGAAGGAAGTGCTTCACAATGGTAATGCACACAGCGTGCGCGTTTTTCGGGTAATTTTGGGTGGTTGGTGTATAAGACCGAAGCGTTTATCGTTTGGTAGGGTTCGCACAGCCATCCTTATTGCGGTTTGGGTCGGTTCGTTTTTTGGAAAAAAAGGATACCAATTACCATTGTAACCCGGCTCTCCAGTGCTTAAAGTCATAGAGTCATTCTGGTGAAATGGAAAAATACTTCAGTTGGTTCATTAAATTAAAACACAAGTTGAAGATATGTTAAAACATGACGAATATATCGCACTTCGGATACCTTAATACTTGGTATAATAAATGACACGTAACCTGACGAAGGTGAGGTAATTAAACGCCTAACGCTTTAAACGCTTGTAAATCACGGCGTTATATAGAAAATCGACTATAATAGAATACACCAGGTTACAACGAAAATACAAATATGTTAAGACAAACCGATTGGGTTGTAGTTCATCGCTAGCCAAACTCCACTGAACACTACATCAACACTGACGAGCGTAGCCCTGACGTAACTATAGACTGCGTCATACATTCTGCTTGTCCACAATATCCACTAACGTTGCATTGAATTTACCGACCACGACATGTCGGCTCTAGCTCGTACTTGGATTTCTTCTTTACTTGGTTCCGGCATCCAAATAAACTTTTTGTTTTGTACAATGCCTGCGCCTTTAAAGTAAATTTGTTTTAGTCATTTTTTAATTAAACACTTACAATATTTATCCTCCGAAGTTGGAAAGACAAATTTGGTTACAACACGCTGTACAACTCCGTATAATCAACCCACTTGTATTATGCAATATTACTACTATCTATCATCATATTCTCAGAGCGTAATCGAATCCTGAAGAAAACTTAACTCGACCAACCTGAGTAAAACGTCCAATCCACAAAGAGATTCTCTTGCCAGTCGTCCTCTACAGTTCCCTCCATTTGAAGTATAAAGCCATGTATAAAGATTTCGGTCACTCTCGCTTGGTATATGTGAAGCACAGATGGATTTTTGTTCCGAACTGTTATGTCGACAAGAATCGGTACAGAATCCAAGCACATCTTGAAAGGGACAACTACTCCTTTCGTCCGAGATTTAGGTCCGAGAGAGAGATCAAAACTTCCCCTTCTGAGAGGTTGGCATTTCTGAAATACTCAACGTTTAATAATTATAAGAATACGTTTGTTTTAAAAGCTTACCGCATACAGCTATTTTTATAAAACAAACAACGACCACCAAAATGAAGAATTTCATGATTTTTTCCCCCAATAATCCAAATTATAAACCTATAACCAACAATGCAATGGTTTAAAATATAGATTAAAAAAACACACGTTACTTTGATGAAATCTCTTAGTACTAACTGCCATCATCATAATGCATCAAATATAGTCATCATACGCGCAAATAAGCGAATATTTACCGGAAAGCTAAAGACGAACTTTCAATTACCTTAATTCGCGTTAAGTTTTCAACCAATGATGTGCACGTCATAAAACCGTTTTAACATATGATTCTGTTAATCAATCGATTGAGCGAACTTTATTTGTTTACACGACCATTTTATTTTGGCGAGTTTTTTAAATATTTTTTAACGGGTTATTAAAATATTTTTTTAGGTTTTGAACCCACAATAGGCTCCTCTCTAAGACAGTTTTATAGTAGGATCATGCAACGTATTGTGAAACTCACCAACGATTAAAGCATCGTTTACACGCGTTTTAAAACCAATAAAGAACTCCGTCTTTTTCGCCATTTACTTGGCCGATATTTTGGTTGAAAAGAGTATGTGTAACGAGTATTTAGACTTAAGCTTTTAAAATCAGGTTGACATTTTAAGAACCTAACTATTCGACGTAATACTTGAAAAATAGCAATCGGCATAGCTTTAACTCACTTTTATACAGAAAATATTTGCTGAACGGTTTTAGAAACTTTCTGGAATGTTGAATAACATGGACCTGACGCTGAATGAAACCAGCAAAATAAGTGGTCGCAAGTTTGTCTTTGGTCCGACGGTGGACGCGAGGTGATCTAAAGATTACGCATGGGGTAACCACCTGACCTTACCTTTTCCAATAAAAGGAGATAAACCCGAATGCCCTATACATCAACAATTGCATCAACGCCAGCACACACAAATATAAGAATCTGCTATTTTTATTCCATGAAACACACCACATGTACGTGAAGGCGATTACATTGTCAGCATGCAACCATTGCAATCGGCGGTAATTAGGGGTTAATACGGGTCGTGGGGTTAATAAGGGTCGTTGGGTTAATACAGGTCGTGGGGTTAATACAGGTCGTGGGGTTAATACGGGTCGTTGGGTTAATTCAGGTCGTTGTTGTACGTTTTTTCTCCAAACTTCAATTCGAACAGCTCATCTGTAAGATTGGCATGAACAAATTTATTAGCTTTCTCAGTAAGTCTACCTCCAGCTGACGAAACACTTATCCATGGCTCCATTAATCCAGGCAATTTTGCCTTTCTATAATTTTGCCTTTCAAAAGGACACGGTCTTCTATTCACCTGCACTTGCCGATGGACAGCTAATCGTCCAAACAACATTAAGTATAGCTTACTTTGGAAAACAACGTAGCATAATTGAACTGTGTCCCACTGAAATCACACTGAATCTTGTTAAATAAAAATGAATTTTAATTTTGGTAATTTAGGGACCCGGTAGTTTCTACTTACTGAAACAAATTATATACATTTTGTCTAAAATATGCCAATTTTGTAAAGCGACCATACTTGCATATACATGAGCTGCAAAGATATTTTATTTAAATGACTAAGGTCGTTATCAACTATGTTTTCCGTTTTTATATGGAGAATTGTTAAAAATATCGCTGGCGTTAACCATATCGGCCAGGGTAGCGTAAACTAGTGTTTAAAAAGGCTGACGCATCCTACTAATTGCTCTCCTGTTATAAAATGCAACCTGATGCCGCTATCTTTCCAATGGAAACTGATCTTACAAAAATGCTTGTCACTCCAAATCCCAATACAGAAAGGCTTAATTTTTTTTACAATGTAAAGTAGAAGCTTGGATATGCAACCTAATATAAATATTAATAAAAATTCGAGCTGGTTCGTCTTTGTACATGGAAACTTTGTTCCCATTAAAACAACCAGGAAATACACAATCAACACATTTAGGCTATTTACAAAGCTGTGCTCTGCTTTTACAAAACTACGGATAAACAAGAACAATGGCGCGAAGTAAAGCACATGCTGCTTCCACCAGTACAAACATCGGGGAATCACCACCGTTGTTACTCAGCAAAATACTCATTTAAACAGCATGACTAAGAGGGCATCACTCTTCAATAGAGATTTATTTGGTTGAACGCCACGCTAGGCGTACTTACTAAAGGTAAGTGGTAACTACGCAACAATTGAAAACACGAGTTGAGTCACCCAATATACAGACTGGACAGATAGAAAACAAAATTACGATAACATATTAGTAATAAACCAAAAAACATGGTAAAACACAAAGTTAGTATAATTTATAAACAAATGCAAAATGAACTATTAAAACAACGCAGCATACAAAAACACTGATTTGAAAGGTTTATTACAAAGTTAGCCAGACGACGATAAGCGTAGTTCGTAAATATTACGGTCGTAAAGTTTATATAGTAACATCAATTACACAAAACGCAATTGATTGTTTAATGGTCAACGTAGAATAAACAACCATTCACACGTGACTTTATATCACGTTATACAAATTAAGTTATGCTATGTTGTAAGTAAGGAAAGTAAGCTTGCATAAATCAAAGTTATGATACCAAGGACGTAATGGAGTATGTATAAAATAAACGGAATAATTATTTTACCAATACTCAAGACGCATATTTCCCTCATAAAATAATGCGTCTGGGGTACGATGATCGCGATGCGCGTTTATTAGTATCGTAGCTGAGTAGTGTCGCGATTATAGGTATATCGTTGCAGCCCTACCTGCAGCCAGTTAGTTGAAAGACGACGTACTAATCAACCACGCTATTCGGACGAAGGAAGTGCTTCACAATGGTAATGCACACAGCGTGCGCGTTTTTCGGGTAATTTTGGGGGGTTGGTTTATAAGACCGAAGCGTTTATCGTTTGATAGGGTTCGCACAGCCATCCTTATTGCGGTTTGGGTCGGGTTCGGTTTTTGGATAAGAAGGATACCAATTACCATTGTAACCCGGCTCTCCAGTGCTTAAAGTCATAGAGTCATTCTGGTGAAATGGAAAAATACTTCAGTTGGTTAATTAAATTAAAACACAAGTTGAATATGTTGAAACATGTGCGGCCGAGCGGTTAGCACAACCGACGAATATATCGCACCTCGGAGACCTTAACACTTGGTGTTATAAATGACACGTAACCTGACGAAGGTGAGGTAATTAAACGCCTAACGCTTTAAACGCTTGTAAATCACGGTGTAATATAGAAAATCGACTATAATAGAATACACCAGGTTACAACGAAAATACAAATATGTTAAGACAAACCCGGTTGGGTTGTAAGTTCATCGGTAACCAGACTCTACTGAACTCTACATCAACACTGACGAGCGTAGCCCTGACGTAACTGTAGACTGCGTCATACATCTGCTTGTCCATAATGTCAACTAACGTTGCATTGAATTTCCCCACACGACATGTACGGCTTGCAGCCTCGAGTTTGGTATTCTAGTTTACTTGGCTCCGACATCCAAATAAACTTTTTGTTTTGTACAATGCCTGCGCCTTTAAAGTAAATTTGTTTTAGTCATTTTTAAATAAAACACTTACAATATTTATCCTCCTGAAGTTGGAACAACAAATTTGTGTTACAACACGCTTTACAACTCCGTATAATCAACCCACTTGTATTATGCAATATTACTACTATCTATCATCATATTCTCAGAGCGTAATCGAATCCTGAAGAAAACTTAACTTGACCAACCTGAGTAAAACGTCCAATCCACAAAGAGATTCTCTTGCCAGTCGTCCTCTACAGTTCCCTCCATTTGAAGTATAAAGCCATGTATAAAGATTTCGGTCACTCTCGCTTGGTATATGTGAAGCACAGATGGATTTTTGTTCCGAACTGTTATGTCGACAAGAATCGGTACAGAATCCAAGCACATCTTGAAAGGGACAACTACTCCTTTCGTCCAAGATTTAGGTCCGAGAGATAGATCAAAACTTCCCTTTTGAGAAGTTGGCATTTCTGAAATAATCAACGTTTAATAATCATAAGAATACGTTTGTTTTAAAAGCTTACCGCATACAGCTATTTTTATAAAACAAACAACGACCACCAAAATGAAGAATTTCATGATTTTTTTCCCAATAATCCAAATTATAAACCTATAACCAACAATGCAATGGTTTAAAATATAGATTAAAAAAACACACGTTACTTTGATAAAATCTCTTAGTACTAACTGCCATCATCATAATGCATCAAATATAGTCATCATACGCGCAAATATGCGAATATTTACCGGAAAGCTAAAGACGAACTTTCAATCACCTTAATTCACGTTAAGTTTCCAACCAATGATGTGCACGTCATAAAACCGTTTTAGCATATGATTCTGTTAATCAATCGATTGAGCGAACTTTATTTGTTTACACGACCATTTTATTTTAGCGAGTTTTTTTTTTAATATTTTTTAACGGGTTATTAAAATATTTTTTTAGGTTTTAAACCCACAATAGGCTCCTCTCTAAGACAGTTTTATAGTAGGATCATGCAACGTATTGTGAAACTCACCAACGATTAAAGCATCATTTACAGGCGTTTTAAAACCAATAAAGAACTCCGTCTTTTTCGCCATTTACTTTGCCGATATTTTGGTTGAAAAGAGTATGTGTAACGAGTATTTAGACTTAAGCTTTTAAAATCAGGTTGACATTTTAAGAACCTAACTATTCGACGTAATACTTGAAAAATAGCAATCGGCATAGCTTTAACTCGCTTTTATACAGAAAATATTTGCTGAACGGTTTTAGAAACTTTCTGGAATGTTGAATAACATGGACCTGACGCTGAATGAAACCAGCAAAATAAGTGGTCGCAAGTTTGTCTTTGGTCCGACGGTGGACGCGAGGTGATCTAAAGATTAAGCATGTGGTAACCACCTGACCTTACCTTTTCCAATAAAAGGAGATAAACACGAATGCCCTATACATCAACCATTGCATTAACGCCAGCACACACAAATATAAGAATCTGCTATTTTTATTCCATGAAACACACCACATGCACGTGAAGTCGATGGCTGTAACACTCAGCATGCAACCATTGCAATCGGTGGTAATTAGGGGTTAATACGGGTCGTTGGGTTAATACGGGTGATGGGGTTAATACGGGTAGTGGGGTTAATACGGGTTGTTGGGTTAATACAGGTCATGGGGTTAATATAGGTCGTGGGGTTAATTCAGGTCGTTGTTGTACGTTTTTTCTCTAAACTTTAATTCGAACAGCTCATCTGTAAGGTTGAGGTGAAAAAAATGATTAGTTTTCTTAGTAAGTCTACCCCCAGCTGACGAAACACTTAGAGCAGTGGTTCCCAACCTGGGGGTCGCGACCCCCAAAGGGGTCGCAAAGCATGTTAAAGGGGGTCGCGAAGCTGTTGCTAATGTAAGAACAAGGGTAACTGTCAATAGGACTGGATGCTTCGGTACGCTCGTAGTATGTGCTCTATCCTGTGCATAATTTTCCATTGAAACATTTCATTCGGATTGCTTTGTAGCACAATATTATTGCATCAGTATGCGTCTACTGTGATGTCATATCGTCCACTGTGATGTCATAAACTATATGACCACTTCCACTTGACTGTAAACGTGCAATAGCTGCAAATTGGAACTCTATTAGGGAAGTAGCTTAGTATATTACACAACAGAAATCAGTCAAGACTTGGAATTGGTAAAGATAGTTAAGGGGAGGTTTAGCTGCAGACCTACAAGGTCAACGATCGCACTGATTTGTTAATAAATGCAAGTAAAACAGTTTTGTGCTAACTTTCTAATTTTGCATTTAGGATAGAATATAAGTGTGGGTCACGGAATCTTTGAAAATTTTTAAGAGGGTCACCAAGACAAAAAGGTTGGGAACCACCGACTTAGAGGATGTGCAAAATATTCCATGGATACATGGGAGGTATCACATGGTTATTAGCATCCTCAATATTTGGTGGGCGTAATCAGATGCAACGGAATAAGAAATAGAAAAAAATAAATAATAAAAATTGCAATGTCATACTTTCGAGAACTCCCACTTGCTTAGTCATGGTCATCAGCGATGATTCAGCAATATTCCTTGCATTTTCGCTCTGTGGAACAGTTCATAAAATGCAACAATTTACAAGGCTGCAATCAACCAATACTGATTCCGCATGAATATACAACTTGCCACGCTTGTGATAAACCACCTTTCACCCCCACCACATATCACCCTCGACCCCCCCTATTCTACCCCATATAAACCCCCTTATTTCACTCTATATTACCCATTTTCCACCCCCACCTACTCCACCCACCTCATAAAGCTTCTGCTTCAGAGTGAAGATTTCATCATCAGCTTCGACTTCTTGTTGTTTCAGCTGCGGAGATGAAATGATGTTCGACACGATCGCCCATGTGAACCAACCAAGCGTCACAGGGGTCGTTCACTACTTTGTCCTTGGGCAAGACACTTACCGGACATCACCTGAACCCAGTGGATTAAATGGGGTTCTACCAAAATTGAAGGAACGTGTGAATCATACACAACACACTGCAATAGCTCCGGTAACTCATCGGTAGGCGCAAAGTGATCTGACGATTCCCTGTGTGTTAACCCCCTTGTTTTTCCCATTCACATGGATAAAGGGGAGTAATGAAATAAACAATGAATAAAAGAGAGAAGTAGAAGTAAAGGAGAGAAGTCATGTGACCTTATCGATGAGCGCCTCATATTGGTGGATGCAGTGGAAGGAAAGATGAAGGTTGCGGGAGGCTTCCTTTTGCTTCCTGGTGTGTTGGGGTGGGGAGGAGGTGAGAGGAAGAAGGAACAATGCAGAGAGAAAAAATACTCAAAGTTTGTAGAAAAATGGAAACTAAAGTTGTGGATCAATCTACGTTCTGATCTCTTTCGGTTCAAAATTATGGTTGTTTCAATCACAAAACACAAGTAACTTACTTTCTTTTAATGTTCGGTAGAGTCACAACTGTTAACCGTTTAACATTCCACAGTCATTACATAGATGGAACTATATTGGCAATGTCCACCAAGTGCTTGACCCGAGACACAACCGACCAGCCAACAGTCAGTTTCGATCCCACAACCATTCGGTCAGTGACCACCCGAGCACACAAGCACGACTCACTTCTGCGCAACTTCCACAAGATTCTCACATTTCTCCACCTCTGCATCCATGTACAGCAACCTCCTGCTTGCCTGCCACATATACGAGCTCGTGTAATATGGTTGGGTGTGCACTACACACATCAGGATATAATTACAAATGCATAATATATTTGAGAGGAATCCAGTATTTTAAAATACGCATCCTAATTGAATTGAGATCAATTTCAAAAAATATTCTTCCCATTCAAGCAAATGGTCTAGGGATCGGCAACTTTTTGCACCTTAAGAGTCATTTTAACCAATATTCCACAAAATAAAAATCACTGGGAGCAAAAAAACTAATAATATTTTCACCCTCCAAACTAGAGTTGCAAAGTGCCATAGAAATCCCACCTCGGTATATTTCCTCCCCACTTCAGCAGATATCTTCTTCGCTTCACGCAACTCCAACTCCAATCCTTCGCACTGGGAACAACAAACCAGATGATTTATTTCACTCCCTTGTTATATTATAGCACAATTATTTCAAGTTAAGGAGGCAGGATAAAACGGCAAAACTACAGTAGTTAAAACAGTGAAGGGACACGGTATAATGGAGATTAAATGACTTGATCGTTAAACTTACATTTATAAAAAGAAATTGCAACAGAAAAAAAAATTAAAGCCTTGAATAAATGTGTGCAAACTTGCAGAAGAAAGCAAATTGAATAACAGGCTTTTTAGTAATAAGTTCATTTAAGCAGAAAGTCCAGAAAATGTGGCATTTTGAACATTTAACCCCCTGAACTTTAAATTGTGGATTGTGTAAAACAACCCCACAATATCAAGCCACAGAACCACAACATGGAACAACTTAATATATTCACCTTTGTAGCTGCAGCTTCATACTCTGTCTCTAAGTGCTGAGTTGCACTGTGGGAAAGTGGTGATTCATGTTTATTCATGTTTTAAAGTGGGAAATATATATACAACGGTATTTATTGGGGAAAGAATGAATACTGAATTATAAGTATGGAAACCCCTGACCCCATTGCCTGCTTTAACCCCAGATCAAACCCCAACAGTCTAACCTTCCAATTTAATGAGCAATTTCCCACGAAAAGAGCAAATGAAGACAATTGATATGCACAACCCCCAACCTCTCATAAGCTTCAGCTTTTTCTTCGGAAACTTTCAGCTTCAACTTAACGTCTTCATACAAAGGTTCCAGACTGTTCAACGCAGCTTCTTTCAATTCAACTTCGCGCTTCATACACGCTTTTTCATCTTCAAGCTACAAAATCAGGTGGAAATCATCGCATTTTTCTATCCTATCAAGGTTAGCACAATCTGACACAAACATCAAAATTAGGTCATCCAAACAGCTTACTGGCTAAATGGGTCGCATTTGGGGTCTACTACATTGCAAGGAAGTTCCGATCATACACAACACATTGAAATAACTTGGATTTCTGGGCCGGCGGTTTATCCTTCAACAGAATTTCCCAGCCCGCCACAGGAGCTATAGCAGTGTGTTATGTATGATTCATATGTTCCTTTAATTTGGTAGAACCCATCATTCCACAGGATTTAGGCAATGTTCTTTAATTGCCTTGCACAAGGACATAATTGACTAGGTAAAACAGTTCATGATATAAAAACAGTTTGTATCATATGCGTCT